>JADLZK010008007.1:0-416770 GCA_015847255.1 Hyparrhenia diplandra
ATATAACAAGGGTTGGAATCTCAGGTGTTCATGGGAAAGGTAGTTCAGAGACAAGAAGCAATGTAGTTCACTGTTCAGTGATAGACCAATCTCAAACCTCATCACCTTCTGTAGACAAAGGTGCAACTGGAAGTAAGATGTTAGAATCTCCTGCTTCAGATGTTGTTGTCAACCAGAACTTTGGTAGAGAAGATAGATCTACAGTTCCAAATGCTACGGGGTCATGCAATAATGTTCAGATGTTTGGCAAGAGGAGGCATGATGATTGTGTGGACAGTGGCCACAGGATGGGCTCTTGTATCGATAAGAGGCAACGTAATGACAGTTCACTTTCTGTTGCTGATTCCACTAATGACAAAATGTATAATGATGATCTTGCCAAATATGTTTCTGACACCATGGGCAGCCAAGGTGAAGGAAATGCAACACATGAAGGTAGTCAGCAAAAGTATAAGGAGGCAGCTACAGATATTGCTAATCAGACGCATGACAATCCTATTCCTGGGTTTGCCTATGACTGCATTGTTAGCACCCGCAGCAGGGACTCTTGTAACAATGACAGGCAAAGGAAGGACAATTCACTTGCTGATGATGAAGTGTGTAGTGATAATGTTGCTGGTAATGAGAATCAAGCTGCTGAACCTGTTCCAAGCACATTGGACAGCCAAGATGAGAGAAGGAAGGAACTTAATATTCCAACACAAGAAGGTAGTCAGAAAAAGTACACGAAGGAAGGAACGAATATTGCTAATGAAACACATTGTAATCCTGTGATTACCTATGAGCTTTCAAATTTCTTTGACTTCGGAACGTTAAGAAAACTTAACAGGATAGCAGTTAATCAAATTTGGGCAATTTATGATGATCATGATTGCATGCCAAGAAATTATGCTCAGATAAATCACGTTGATGCTTCCAACAATTATGTTCAGTTGACTTGGCTGGAACACAGCACAATGAATTTACAAGAGATCAGATGGACTCGTAAAGAATTGCCTGTTGCATGTGGAAACTTCTGCTTAGGAGAGACATGTGTCCTAGAAGACCCATCCATGTACTTATCTCATAGAGTTTCATGGGTAGCTGGCAAAAATCGTAATTCTTTTGAAATTCATCCGAAGAAAGGCGAGATATGGGCCCTTTACAAAGAATCATGTTTGCTGCAGAGCCAAGACACTGATAATCATCATTCTGTTGACTTTGATGTTGTGGAAGTTTCTGATGACTCAAAGTCAATGAGTATTGGTATTATTGTTTTCCCGTTGGTTAAAATTGAAGGCTTTGTGAGCCTATTTGCGGAGCCCAAGGATAAAACTCATATTTTTGATATCATCGAAAGTGAGCTACGCCGATTTTCTCACAATATACCTTATTATAGAACAAATGGAGCGGAAATGGTATGTGTAGGAGGGTTACTGGAACTGGATACTGGTGCTCTTCCTCATCACTTTAGCCGCAGTGTATCCTTCTATGACTCTGGATTATTTCATTGATCTCAGCAAGGAAAAAGTCACTGATTTTGTCGATATTACATATCCTGATTCTGAATTCTACAATTTCGACGAAGACCGCTCGTGTGAGAAGTTTGAGCGTGGGCAAATTTGGGCTCTCTACAGCAGTACTGATACATTTCCCAACCTCTATGGTTGGATATACAAAGTTGAGAAGAAACCATTCAATGTACATTGGATGTGGCTTGAGACTTTTCCTCAGGGGGTAGATAAGCATTGGTTGGAGCAGGACATCCCTGTGAGCTGTGGTCAATTTGTGATCGGGAATTCAACAACTGAGCATGGTGAAACCTGTGTTTTCTCCCATTTAGTGGAAAGCAAGTGGGAAATCTGGTGCAAAGCGGCAGGTCAATATTCTTCCAAAGGTAGGTGAGGTATGGGCCATCTACAAGAACTGGGCACCCGGCTGGGTTCCTTCCTGTAAAGATCATCCTGCCACGTATGCCATTGGCGAGATCAAAATGTGTACTGAAACTACCACTCTGTTTGCTTTCCTGACCAAAGTTGATGGCCACCTCTCTGTGTTCAAGCCTGATGTGCAGAAAGGAGCACTGGAGGTACCAAGGAAAGAGAACCTTAGGTTTTCTCATCGGATACCATCATTTCGCCTGACAAAAGAGAATGGTGGCAAGCTCTGTGGCTTCTGTGAGCTTGACCCTGCTGCTATTCCAAACCTTTAGGAAGGATCTTCCCTGAATCACTGGCTTTGATGCCTATCTCAAGACTGTAAGGGAAAATGTGTCAACTTCTAGGGTGTTCTTTAGCTTATTAGCTTAACCTATTCATGTATCCAGAACCATGCTGTGTTCTGTTGATATGTATACTCACTTTGTGGTAGACATGCTGTGGAAACTGAATTGTCGCATTACTGGTATTTGAATGTGTTTCTTTTAACCCTTATATTGTGTATTTTCTTCTATGTCTGGATTTCTTAGATTTCTGTAGCTTCTCTCCAATGGTTTTGATTGCTTTTCGCAAATGCAGAATAGTAAGTGCTGCTGCTTAAAAATATGCTTTTAATATATTTCCATTCAGGAACATCTGGTGTTACTTTTGGGTGCTGGATACTTGATGTGTCAATCAAATGTCTGCTTCACAAATCATAATGCTAACATTGGCTTGTTGGTTTGGTCGAAAGTGACCAAATATATAAATATTCTTGAGAAACTGGGTAGCACAACTTCAAATTTTCCACTATACTGTGACGATCCTAAGTTAAATTACTGGGATGATAGCTCTATGCTGCTTGTATTTTCCGATCTTGCTTCAGTGTGCTCTTTCCTTCATTACTAATTATTTCCTTGGATGCAAAGTTGGTGACTATCCCTATACTATCATAATTAAAAGTAACATTTTTGCTATTACCTTTACATGGAAGAAAATATAAAGGTATTAAGTCCTAAATCCTTGTTGCTCTACATGCACTTTTCCGTTTTCTCTTGACTAGCTTCAATTGAAATTTGTTTTCTAGAACAGGGTTGAACATTTTTTGGCCACATTTCCACAATTCTTTAGTTTTCTGTTGAAAGAAAAAGGAATGAAGGGTGACAGAAGTTTCATTTCTCAGCAGTGTACTTTTGAAGTTTATCAATCAATTTACATTACCTCCTAGAGCCATATGGTTTGTGTCCAATTTTAGACCAATACTGCAGTCTGCAGGTAGCTTTGTTGGCTGCTAGGTGTTGAGAACAAATACATCCATGGGCACAAAGGTTAAACGATAGATGAGACATTTGTAGCCCTCTCTCTCTGTCTAATCTAGTAGTCCGGTTTCATGTTTAGTTACTGTCATCATGATGTGATTATATAAAGTTGGATCCATCAATGTAGATTTAGGCACTTAGCTACAAACAACTGACCATAGTAATTCAGAGCACCAATAACTCTACATGGTTTGATACTTTGACCACTGGTTCATCATAGTTCTTGCTGTTATACAGTGACCTACAAAAAAGGCTTCACATTTATGTTTGTGGGTTGTGCCATACTTGTGTAATGTATGATTACAAAATGTAACTGCTTTTATATTAGAGAAAAAGAAAGGAAAAAACAATTTGAATAGCTTTACCAACAGAAATCTAACTTTGTCAGAATATTGGAAGTTCTTTCATTTAAATGTGCTTACTTGCAGCTCCTACAACTGATAACTTTCTAAAGTAGTAGCAGATACCTGAGCAGGTAAGTGTTGGAATTCCGTGCTGAATAATGAGCGCACACGTACATCATTTGTTTTATCAAGAGCTTAAGATTCATACTTCATTAAGGTTAAATATACATCTAGGTTTTTGGAACTTCAATTATTTAAGGAGAGAGGTAATTTCAGTCTAGGTTCTTAATTACATTTGTACATCTGTGCTTTTGGAAATGTATTAAAGGTTGTTAGTACACTGATCAGAGCTCGCAATGTGAATTGTTTAGTAATCCTAATTAGTAATTAGGCCTAGGTCTCATCAGGAGTTATGGCTGCTGGGATAAATTTTCAGACCTCGTTGATCTTTTTTTACTTTACAAATTTCAGTTTGTTGAGATCAATTCTTTTGGCAATTTCCCTTTGATGCATAACTAATTCCTTGACATTATACTATCTTTTTTTATATGTGTATAAAGATCACACCAGAGGAGCAAGAGGTTGACCTGTACTGATTATGGTCACCATGACTGTCATGCTCCACAATGAGTACGGCATTGTCGCCTACTCTGATCAAGAGCGGTGGGCGAGGCACAGTAGCAGCAGCGTGGGTATTGTTCGATTTCTGCTTGTTTCCCTGATTCTCTCCGTGTACAAGTGTACCTTCGCCTCTACAAGACCACACACATTTTCTGCACACTGTAACAACAAATATTTTTCACCTCTATAGAATGTGTCATAATGATATCTCAGTATGGGAGTGGAATGGCTCTGCTTATAATGAAGGTGCTGAAGCAGCTGAATGGTTTACCACTTTTGGGGGTGCCCAAATCGACTGGTGCGCATTAAGGAAGGTGCAAAACTTTGTTTCTACAGCCTTTCCATTTACCTGGAATATATTGCTAGATGAGATCTGCTTTGTTTATGGACATCTTTGATTTTACTAGCTGACTGTCCCTGACTTGCAGTGATATATTTTCCCCCATGCTTCCTCTGTTCCTCAAACTAAATTATATTGCAGTGCTATATTTGCAAAGCTTGTCCAATAATCGAATAATTCAAAAGCTTCAATTAAATTATATATAAATCTGAATTTCCTTTGTACTAGTCAGTGAGGACCCTGTCAGTTGAAATGCCATTTTCTTCTGGGCTATTAAACAGTCAGGTATGTCAATTCTTGCTGTATCCTTTTGAAGTTAGGAACAGGGTATCGAACATAGCATTTGCTTGCTCCCTTTGTGACCCGCTGCTGGAAAAGAAGCTTATCAAATCAAAATTGGAAAAGGGAAGAAACTCTATCCTCACCTATTGAAATAAACTAGGTGAATTCAGCGCGTTGCTGCGGGAATTTCAAGAATATTGAAAGTAGCATTTTCTTGTGTAAATAGTAGAGTTTTAGAGATTGAGATCTTCTGCCAAAAAAAAAAAAAAAAAAGGTACAACTATCAACCTGATGATGGTCACACACAATGTCACGCTGCCCTGTAGCAGAATATACATATAGTAAGTAGACGACAGACTATTGACATCTCAAAGCATCATCATGTGACATTCTTTTTTCAGAAATAACATTACCATCTTATAAATGAGAACTTGGGCTAACTAAGAAAAAGAAAAGGAAGAACTGATAGAGTGATGAACTGAAACATGTTTTCAAAACTGAGTGATCAAATGAAACATGTTTTCATATCTAGATCAATTGAGCCACTAATATCTCTGTAATTATTTCCCGCGCATTGCCGCAGGTATGAAGAGTATGTCTTAGAATGTTAGCCACAAAAAAAAGTTAGGAGACAACCCCGCATGTTGGCATGTGATTTGCATGGATCACCATTGTATAGGAATGTGTACAATATATAAGAGAAATTAAAGAAAATACAAAAATATCTTGTTTTATCCTTAAGTATAACAAACTTTCTGTAATTGTTGCAAACTCACCTCTAATAAGAAAAGGAGAGAGAAAACAATACCATTGCAGAAACGTGAATGAGAACTCAGTGTAGGATTAAGAGGTCATGCTTGGCAGTTGGCACACATGTGTACAGAATAGAACGGAGAATCCGGCAGATGTTCAGGAACTTCGAGGTGACGCTCCAACATTGGCACTGGGAAAGATGCATGACCCCATGAGGAGCAGATTGTGGTTGCTCTGCTCACACCGAAGCATCTCTTTTATAGCAGGGAAGAGAAGTTGTGGGAGATCAGGGGACATGCTTGTTTGTTCGACTAGGAAGCCAAAAGATAAAAGATGCAGGCGAAGAGACTATAGGATATCGCACGGTCAGGTTGGTGGAATTTTATGTTGCAGCATGTGGTGGCATTAAAAAGGGCTGTTAGTGACTGTTCAGGTTATAGGTTTAACGACCAAAAGTCAGTGACGATTGAGATGATACGGGCAGGGGTGGATGGATGGTTCGGCTGCTGCACTCTCACGTGTGGTTGTGGGTGGGCACGCTTTTGAATTATTCGATTATTGGACAAGCTAGAACAGGTTATAGCTGCTTGTCAAAAGAACTCCCTAGTGGGGGTTCTGTACATAGGTGTAGTAGATTTCAGGATTAGCAGTTACTATATCCTTTCAACCCTGTCACTAAATCAGAGTCCCATGACCTGTCTATGGGTGATTGCTTATATCTGAATTTTGGTTTCTAGCATCTAGCTTCAGTCTGTGTCCAGTTTATGTGGAGGAATAAACCTGTTCTAGATACTAAGTACCTATTGATCTTATGTACATTACTAGAGCATTGGTGGCTTAGTCGGCTGTTCAGTTGTAGAGCTACATCCAAGTTGAGACGATGTACATGAATTCTTCATTTTTTTTTCTGCAGATTCACACATTCTCAAATGAAAACAAAACCGTAAAACCCCATGCCATCTACAAGGACCAGGCTATGATCATATTGTCTCTTTATCAATACTATTTTGCAGAGAAAGATAGAAAAGGAAGAAAGTTTCACATAGAGCAGTGCTGTGCTTTTTTCCTTACAAAAATATATCTGCTTACATCAGTTACATTGATAACTGAATGGGAACTGTATGATTTTACCAAAGCAAAAAATTGCATGTCATATTTCAATATACAGTTAAGAATTCCATAAAAACATTCCAGATATCACCCTGGTTTAAGGATCCAGCTTTAATTTTTACTATGTTATCCAAGAAAAAAAGGAAGTAGAAGTCCTCTGGTGGTCTGCTGTAACTCTGCTTTACCATTTTGGCTCAGAGACAAAGCAAGTGTTGCTTGATTGGACGAGATTGCTGAAAAAATATTAGGTGCTCAATTTGAGTTTTTGGATTTCTCCACATGCTTAAAGTATTCGGCCTCCCTAATAGTTTATTTGCTCCTGTTTAGTGATTATTCAGAATATGGTTGTTTCCTGGTGTTTTTAACAAAAACTGATGCAGGCAATGAAGGAAGACAATGCTGAATTCTGAAAAAATTACTTAATGTGACCCCTCACCAGCATTATATTCGTACTATGAAGTTGCTCAAGTGCTCAACGCAGGTAAGCACACTTCCAGTAAACAGCCTTCTCCCTATATATATATAAGTTTCAGACCTTGAATATCTGCTGGTCTGCTGAAACTTACTGATCGCCTATGTGGGGAAGTATGTATGTTTTTCTGATCAAGCTTGCAACAAGTATCATTTGGAACTGCCCATCCACTTGGCGATCACTGTGATGGCCTACTGGTCCAGTAGGAGTTGCGTTGATGACCCATTGGTTACCAAGGAGGGTCATCACACATTTCATGTGATCTTGGTGTGCAGTGTGCTGATGGAAAATCAACTTAGCTCGAGTCCTGTAGCCATTTGCTGAGTCAAAGCTTCCGTTGGTTGCTTTGCTGTCTTTCTAAGGTCAGGTAGTACAGAAGCTGGATGAGATTGCTAGCATTGTGGATCCTCGACCATGGGATTGTTTCTGGCAATCAGTAAATTTCTTCACCCTTGCACACTCAATAAATTATATATTGTTTTTTCTAATAAGTTTGCATCCACTGCCTTGCAGTCTTGCAGATCATGTGTTGTGATAACATTTAAGGGAATGAAGGGTGTTGTTGTGCAGGTTCCATATGAGCAAAATGAGTTATGCACCTTGCTGGAATGCGGGTCCCATCGTTTCCTAAACAGAGGCTACACTTTTCTGCACATTCCACATCAAGAGTCAACTTCCAAATTGGTTGGAAAGGCCAAGAGGTATGGTGTACTAGCAGTCTAGTGCAAAATTACAAATGGATCTATACGAACGTAATACGTGCATTTATGTATGTATATATGAAAAATCTTCATCATACAAGCTGACAATCTTTGATCACAGAATGAATATTGCCACAATAATATATGTGAGTATATGAAGGCAGAAATAAATTGATCTAAGATATGCCATCGTCCATTCCTACTTATTTGTTGTGTAGCTAGTTTTATAATGTTAACAAACTTCTGTTAAAGACACTTCAAAAAAAAAAAAAAAAAACTTCTGTTAAATCCTCAAGATCTACAAAAAATGGTGAAGGCAATTTTAGGTTTAATTATAGTGTAATTGTATCTTGCTAACTGAGTCCAATGAAAGGCGTAGGTCTAAATCACTGATTGTGCAATTACTCTGGTCTTATTGGCAGTAAACTTCAATGCAATAAGTGATACTGCAGTTCTATTCATCTATCCTAATTTTTGATGCACATGACATATAGGTGGTTGATGATACGATGTCCTCTGCATTAGCAGTATCCTTGTTGTAGAATTAATATGTTTTTTTTTTATTTGAAGGGTTCAACTACTAATACTTTATCATAGGTGCATATACTCTTTCTATTACTTACAGGCTGATGCTTGTATACATGCAGGAACCGCCGAACTGAAATGTTACCTGGGACAGCTTTCTAGACACTATGGTGGAATGGAACAGAGAAGAAGCCTTAAGGGCCAGAAGAATTGCTTTAAAGAAGCTACAAAATAAATATTTTCTTAGTGCAAGAAGGATTTCCCTTCAAGCTCGAAGACTTTATCCCCATGAGAGCTTATCCCAGTTGTTAATTGTCTGTAAGTGTACTGGTATGGTATTCTCCAGGTAGAAGTTACAGCCGATGGCAAGGTCATAACAAAAGACTCTCTTCCTGGTGCTGAAGCTGCTTTCAAGTTAGTTTCAGAAGCTCATGAAATATTGCATGATCATTTGAAACGATCTCTGTATGACATTAAAAGACAGCATGCTTCCACAGAAGTGGTGGGAAATGTCAAGCGGCAGTCAGGCAAGGCTCATGCGACTAAATGTAATGTGACTGGACGTATGGCACTAAACTGATTTTACAATGGTGTTCTTTACTATATATGTCCTCATTGTCAGAAATGATTTATCTTCAACCAACGGAGCTTTTTAGTCATCAGTGATGGCTGTGGCAGAAAAAGTTATTTGCACTCAAGCTGAATGAGCAAGATGTGCCCTCGAGAGCCTTGGAGATACCGTCACAAGAGGACCTGAGGTTTTTACATTGGATACCGTCATTCCTTCTTGAAGCCGCTGTTCATAACATTCTTCTGTAGGACGGATCTTTCCCTAATTGCTGCTGTCTCAACGGCAAATGTCTGAACATACTATTGTCTGTTTCTATTCTCTGTAAACTGAGGAGGCCACACTGTCGTGGTACTGGTATCTGATTAGGTCCTGAGTGTTTGTGGTGGTTATTTAGACTTGGCCATTTTATATATCATGTAATTTCTCGTGCATAATGCTGCGAATTCATTGACCTGAACTCTGAAATAGGTGTTCAACTGTTCCTGGTATTCCTTTTGAGAGTGCTGGTGGGGCTATTGTTAATTCATTTCCTTTTCTTCACTGTGGAGGCTATATATCATATCATGCTCTATGGGGAGTGACAGAAAAATGCTCTTAACAGGAGGAGAGTGACATAAATATTGCATCAGAAAGGCAATACGCCCCTGGAAGCAACAGGAGACATATAGCTTTTTGGAGATAGGATATTTTTTCCCCTTATCTTAACACAAGAAAAGCCAATCTATAACTCCATCCGGTTATTACAAAATGCTTTGAGGCTTTAAGCTAAACCTGATAAAACTTTAAAAGCTCTAATTGTCAATAAATGTTTTCATTTGATAATACCATGCTTTAGTTTATTGGATGCTATAACAATATTCTAACATGGAAAACAATGGCTAATGAATTAAGTAGGAAAAAAGAGGTTTATGTACATGGGAGCGGCAGAGCTCCTGCCTTTTCCTTCAAAAAAAAAAAATGACTAGTAGTGAAAGACTATAAAAGAAGTCAAAGACTCAAAGTGACAGTACAGTATATTATGATTGAAGATATACAAGGAGTATTAAAATGGCCTGGTAGACCGCATCATACTCCAGAAATTGATTTGTTCATGGACAAAATTTTGGCAAAATTTGCCCTAGGACACCGCTAAAGCGTGGCCTTTTGCCCTGACCACTGAAAAAAATTGTGTCACTGCCCAGGGACACTAATAAACTGGTACATTTGCCACAAGACATTATGGGGATTATTTTATCTGATCTAACTGAAAAGCCACGGGAAATAACTAAATTGCCCTTGTTTCCTTGTCCTTTCCTCTCTCCCGCGAGTCAATTCCACCTCCAGAATCAGTCGCACGCCGCTCGCAAACTGCAGGCGGCGCATGCGGCGGCTGCGGCAATTCTTTCCGCCGCTCGGCTCCTCCCGACGGGCGACGGCGGCCGCGCCCGACAGGGGCCCCTTCCCGACGTGCAGTCTTTTCCAGCTGCAGCTCTCGCGAAAGCCCCTCTCGGTGACCCCCGGCTGTCAGCCCGCGCGACCAACGCGACGCACGCGACAAAGCTTCAGGCGGGGCAGACGGGCTCCCATTGGGCGGTGGTTCTCTCCGTGGTAGGATGGCGCTGGTGGCCCTGGTGAGCAGCGGTGCGCCGGTGCCCCCTTTCTCCTTTTTTTTTTTGATTTTTTCCCATCCCGCTTCAATACTGCTGCTGCCCATAGATAATCTTGTTTTCTGTTTGTTTTTCTTCTTTCTTCTTGTATTCTTCTTTGAATATGCATCTGGTGATGTCCTCTGATTCGGCATCGATAATCATGCCTTTTCTGTCTTCTTTCTCAACTCTTCCTTAATTTTCTTCACGACGATCTTATATGCAAACGGTAAGGGTATACTTGTCCAGATCAAAACCTTTTGAGTTAAAAAATATTATTATATTATCCATAATGTCTCTCAGCAAATGTACTCAGTTTATCAGTGTCCCTGGACAGCGACACAATTTTTCAGTGGTCCAGGGCAAAGGCCACCGTTTTAACGGTATCCTGGGGCAAATTTTGCCCAAAATTTTGCTCTAGAAATTAATTCTTTTAAGGGCAGACAGAGTAATATACTAAATTGGCCCAGGGTCAAGTCGGACTATACCATCATATATATATCATAGAATTGTAAAGTTAAAAATCATAAAAACATGAAAGATCTCTGTTCCCCATTAAAATCAGATTATTACACTAAACAGGTGTGGTTACTGCACTGTTCGGATTATTACATCACAAAAATCTGATGATGAAAATGTGGATGGGTATCATCCGTCCGTACTCGTAAAAAAAGCACCAGAAGGGCAAAAATGTCATTTACTGCGCACCACCAACCTCCTCTGCTCAGGCGACACGCGTGCCTACGCCTACACTCTCCCTCCGCTGCTGCCTCCCCTGCCGTCACTGCGGCAGCAAAACCCCCATCGATCGATCGGCCGCCGCCGCCGCTGCTACCTGCCCGCGTCCCCCAGTGCCCCCGTCGTCTCGCACTCGCCGGTGGTCGGCCGGCATCAAAATCCTCTTCCGCTCGCTCCATCATTGCGCCGCCACCATCGTGCTCCATCTCCCTCCTACGGTCACTGCGGCAAAACAAAACCCCATCCACATTCCACCCCAATCGATCTGCTTCACCGCAGCTGCTACCCCGGTGGTTCCCCTGTCGTCACGCCGGCTGCTGGACTCAACCCTCCGCCGTCCGCAACACATCGAGCTCAGGTACCGCTTCCGGCGTCCATTCATTCCCCTTTTTTCCGGCTTGTCGCGTCACGTACGGCGCACCGTTCCCCCTTTCGTTCTGTTCTTGGATCGCGGCTATTGGGTCAGTGCGGGTGCTGTGGGTGGAATCAGCTGCTCTAAAGGCGCAGCCTTTGGGTGCTGGGAAGGCAAATGCTAGGCGTCGCTTTGTGATTTACGAGGCACCTTGGCTGAACTCTTTTGAGTACGTTAGCGAAAATTGGGGGTGGTATGTGTTTCTGGGCTGCCTCAGTAGTTTGCTTCTCGATCTCAGGTTTATCCTGTGGATCTATGTGCTTGAAAGGCTTGTGATTCATGCCCTGAGCCTAAATTGCCACAAGATCCTTGCTAATTTAATTCTGCAGCTACTAGCAGTGCCCCCAAGAGTGATAACATCATAACATCTCTGGGATCTTTACCCTGAATTGTTATAGGTGCTGCGGCTGTGTATTCGTGGAAAGATCCATTTGCTTGTATACAGGGATATATTTTTCCATTTTTTCCACAATCCATTTTGGCCTCTGTGGTTGCTGTATTTGACCAAAATTCCTGTTGGGGGCATGTGGAATTAGAAGCGCAATGCATATAAAAAAAATGTTTTTAAAATAATTGCTTCAAAGATTATGCATTGTATACCTTTCAGAAAACACCAGGAAAAAAATCTCTATTGTGTGAGCTAGCCTCTTATGTTCAGGGCTTCAGCCACTGCCTGGTACTCATGGGTGAATCAAAAGCATCTCATGTAGTAGTTTTAGACCATAGTCGGATTTGGATCAACTCCTTGCATGGTAGATGTAACTGTACTGTGGGCGCTTATATATTTGGTCACCATTTAGTTATATCTAGCTTGCCCCAGCCGTGTCCACCTGTCAAATTTACAGGATATGTGGACCTGAATCACTGAGCATTCTTGTTGCTTATGTTTATTTTATCTTGTTAAGACTACTAGTACTAAACTTATAATAGCAAAATTAAATGTAGTAAGTGGCAGTAAAGTTTATTTGTTGATACTGCATCTGGATGATTAATGTCCACACTAATAGTATCCTTCACACAACTTTTCATTTTTCTGGTGCTACTGAGGTTTTCTCAGCACTAACATACTTGGTTCTTTGTACACATGCAGGACTTAATGAGCTATTTCTAGTTGTGTTGCATAGATTGGTGCAACAGTGTGCATTACTACTGCTTCAAAACAGTCTGTTCCTGAAAGAATGGTAGCCAGTGGGTGCTAATGTCAGGCTGGTAGCAATATATGATAAAGGCTATTGGGACAATTTGCTAGTGTTGTGATGGAGTGCAACAAAGAACAGGCTTTACATGCCAAAGAAATTGCTTTAAGGAAGCTGAAAACTAAAGACTTCTTGGGTGCCAAAAGGATTGCACTTAAAGCTCAAAGGCTGTATCCAAATCTTGATAACTTATTCCAGCTGCTGACTATCTGTGAGGTGCATTGTGCAGCAGGGGTGAAGGTCAATGGATACATGGACTGGTATGGTATCCTCCAAGTGGAAGCTACACCTGATGAAACAATCATAAGAAAGCAATATGATGAACTTGCATTTTGGCTTCATCCCAACAAAAATACTCTTCCTGGTGCTGAAGCTGCTTTCAAGTTGGTTTCAGAAGGTCATATGATATTGTCTGATCATGTGAAGCGATCTTGCTATGACATCAAAAGACAGACTGTAGGGCTATCAAACATAACTCTTGGAAAAGAAGTGGGGCTAGACACGTACAACCATATGATTGTGCAACTGTTTTCTGGACCGTATGTCCACACTGTCAGAAGAAATCTGTCTACTACCAGCGGAACTTTCTGGCCATCTGTGATACTTGTGGCAAAAATTTCTTTGCGTTTAAGTTGTGTGAGCAGGCTGTGCCCTTGAGATTCCTGTCAATTGCACCTGATCATTCACGTCAACAATGTGGTGCCCCGGATCAACTGATACAGTACACTGAGCTTCGTTCTACAGGAAGGAGCATGGATTCCGAACCAAGAGTGGATTCCACATGTCCTGAGCAACATATAACAAGGGTTGGAATCTCAGGTGTTCATGGGAAAGGTAGTTCAGAGACAAGGAGCAATGAAGTTCAGTGTTCAGTGGCAAACCAATCTCAAACCTCATCACCTTCTGTAGACAAAGGTGCAACTGGAAGTATGATGTTAGAATCTCGTGCTTCTGATGTTGTTGTCAACCAGGACTTTGGTAGTGAAGATACATCTACAGTTCCAAATGCTGCAGGGTCATGCAATATTGTTCAGATGTTTGGCAAGAGGAAGCATGATGATTGTGAGGTCAGTGGCCACAGGATGGACTCTTGTATCGATAAGAGGCAATGTAAGGACAATTCTCTTTCTGTTGCTGATTCCACTAATGACAAAATGTATAACGATGATGTTGCTGTCGCTAGCACTCATGCTGCCAAACATGTTCCTGACACCATGGACAGCCAAGGTGAAGGAAATTCAACACATGAAGATTGTCAGCAAAAGTACAAGGAGGAAGCTACAGATATTGCTAATCAGACACGTCGGAATCCTGGGATTGCTTATGAGTGCACTGGCAGCATCCGCAGCAGGGACTCTTGTAACAATGACAGGCAAAGGAAGGACAATTCACTTGCTGACACTAATTTAACTGATGATAAAGTGTGTAGTGATAATATTGCTGGTGGTGAGAATCAACCTGCTGAACCTGTTCCCAGCACATTAGACAACCAAGATGAGGGGAATGTAACACAACAAAGCAGTCAGCAAAAGTACAAGGATGGGATGTATATTGTCAATCATACGCATTGTAATCCTGTGATTACCTATGAGTGTTCAGATTTCTTTGATTTTGGAACGTTAAGAGAATTTAATAGGATAGCAGTTAATCAAATCTGGGCAATTTATGATGAGCATGATTCCATGCCAAGATATTATGTGCAGATAAATGATGTCGATGCTTCCAACAATATTGTTCAGTTGACTTGGCTGGAATGCAACACAGATAATTTACAAGAGACTAAATGGACATGTAAAGAATTGCCTGTTGCATGTGGAAACTTCTGCTTAGGAGAGACATGTGTACTAGAAGACCCATCCATGTACTTATCTCATAAAGTTTCATGGGTAGCAGGCAAAAATAGGAATTCATTTGAAATTTATCCTAAGAAAGGAGAGATATGGGCCCTTTACAAAGAATCAAATTTTCTGAGCAGAGACACTGATAATCATCAAGCTGTTGACTATGATGTTGTGGAAGTTTCTGATGACTCAATGAGTGTTGGTGTTATAGTTTCCCCCTTGGTCAGAATTGAAGGCTTTGTGAGCCTATTTGCGGAGTCCAAGGATAAATCCCGTATTTTGATACCATCGAGTGAGCTACTTCGATTTTCTCACAGTATACCTTGTTATAGAACAAATGGAAGTGAAAAGGTAGGAGTAGGAGGGTTACTGCAACTGGATACTGCTGCTCTTCCTTGTGACTTGGCTGCAGTGTTTCCTTCCATAACTCTGGATTCTATCATCGATCTCAACAAGAAAAAAAGTCAGTGAGTTTGTCGGTGTTAAATATCCTGATTCTGAATTCTACAATTTCGATGAGGACCGCTCATGTGAGAAATTTGAGCATGGTCAAATTTGGGCTCTCTACAGCAGTATTGATACATTTCCTAACCTCTATGGTTGGATAAACAAAGTTGAGAAGGAACCATTCAAAGTACATTTGACCTGGCTCAAGGCATGCCCTCAGGGTGTAGATAAGTATTGGCTGGAGCAGGACATCCCTGTGAGCTGTGGTAAATTTATGATCCAGAATTCAACGACCGAGCTTTGTGAAACCTGTGCTTTCTCCCATTTAGTTGTAAACAGGTGTGAAATTGGTACAAAGCGGCATGTCAATATTTTTCCAAAGGTTGGTGAGATCTGGGCCATCTACAAGAACTGGACACCTGATTGGGTTCCTTCCAGTAAAGATCGTCCTGCCCACTATGCCATTGGCGAGATCAAGATGTGTGCTGAAGGTACCACTCTGTTTGCTTTCCTGAGCAAAGTCGATGGTTACCACTCTGTGTTCAAGCCTGATGTGCAGAAGGGAGCACTGGAGATACGAAGGAAAGAGAACCTGAGATTTTCTCATCGGATACCATCATTCCGCCTAACAAAAGAGAATGATGGCAAGCTCCTTGGCTTTTATGAGCTTGACCCTGCTGCTATTCCTGACCTTCTTTAGGAAGGATCTTGCCTGAATCAGCGCTTTAGATGCCTAACTTGTATCAGCAAGACTGTAATGGAAAATGTCGCGACTTGTTGGATGTTCTGCCTAGCTTAACCTATTCATGTATCCAGAATCGTGCTATCTTTTGTGGCTATGTATCCTCCTCGGTAGTAGACATGCTATGTGGAAAGTTAACTGAATTGTCGGAGTACTAGTATGTACTTGTTATGTGATCAGGTCCTCAGTGTTTGTGTCAAGGTGGTTGTTTGGGGGTTGTTGGCAGTTGTTTCTTTTAACCCTTCTATTGCGTATTTTTCCACGTCTGGATTTCATAGTTTTTCTCTAGCTTGTCTTGTATCATTTTGATTTCTTTTCGCTAATGCTGAATAGTAAATGCTGTTGTGAAATTACAGTTATAACATATTCCTATCTAGCATTAATTTTGGGTGCTGACCACTTGGTGTGTCAATCAAGTGTCTGCTTCACAATCATAATGCTACCATTGGTTTGTTGGTTTTTCAAGGTTTACTGCTTCACAATCATAATGCTACCATTGGTTTGCTGATTTGGTCACCAAGAGAACCTTCTAATATAGCCTGGCCTGATGTAGTTGGAAGGAGCAAGGTCAATATGAGTAACCTGCTGCAAGCTCTTGGAGGTTGCAGTAAACCTTATTTTTTTTTTACCCCTGTTGCACTTGTCTACCAAAACATCTCCAAGAGCAAGCTGATTGTATTCAACAAGGGGTAGTGTAGGTGCAAAGCAGAGAACTCGAGAATTTCAGGGCTATTTCTTCAGAGTTGTGCCCCCCGTGTTTATCTACTTTTTTCCTTGAACAAATGCTCATTACTAATCTTAGGCATATTATATCTGGTTGGCCGAACCTAAAATTGTAAACCTTGTGCTTTTTTTTTTTTTCTCTTTTTTTGAGAAAAATAAACCTTGTGCTTTGTGGCCCTGAGGCTATCAATGAAATCGGTTTGCAGACTAATTAAGTTTCTGCGTTCATGCCTCTGTGTTCATGCCGAAGCATTGAAGGGTGCCTTGGAGATACTGCGACCTGAGGTTTCATCCTGACAGATGAGAATGGCGGAAAGCTTCGCGGCTTCTATGAGCGTGACCCAGCCGCTGTTGCTAACATTCTTCTGCAAGAAGGATCTTTCCCTGATTGTTGCTGTCGATGCGTGACCTGTCTCAACGGCAAATGTCTGAACACTGTCTGTTGCTCTGTGTAGACTGAGGACAGCCACACTGTCGTGGTATCTGATCGATTAGGCCCTGAAGTGGCCCTGAATGTTTGTGACAGATGGTTATTTGGACCTAACCATTTTTATCTCATGTAACTCCTCGTGCATTTTGCTGCGAATAAGTTGACCTGAAATCTGATATAGGTTTTCAAGTCCTGGTATTCATTTTGTAGTTGTTTTTGGGGCAGTTGTTATTCTTTTTCACTGTGGAGGCTATCATGGTCCGTGGGGAGTGAAGAAAAATGGTCCTAACAGGATTTGAGTAACGTAAATATTGCATTAAAAGGCAATATGCCCTTGAAAGCAACATGAGACTACCTGGTTTGGATATAGGATTTTTTTTTTATTTTAACACGAGAAGTACCAGTAAAACACTCTATCTTGTTTACAAGTACATGCTTTAACCAAAGTCCGGTAAAACTTTTAAAACACCAATGGTCAATAATTTCTTTCTTTTCATAATACCATGCTTTTATTGAATGTGTAAAGTCCAACTTTAACCCTCCAACTCTAGCTAGAGTCCAGATTTCAATCTGAACTAAAAAAAAGTTGACTAGAGTTGAGATGATGGATAAATATGATTTTTTGAGATTTTTTTTATTTCCATTTGAATACCCTAAAAATTCATAAAATACATAAGTTTGACTATTTTTGAAATGCAATAATTCAAATTTTACTTAACAAAATTTAGCGTGTTCTATGCCAATATCATCCTTATTATTCACTCTACCAACCTAAAAAATATCAAGATTTTTAGAGCTCTCTAGGCACAACCAAATACAACTTTAGCAAATTTTAGAAGATAAGTGTGCATATAATTGCCATTGAGAGAGATTTATTCTGGAACAATGTTGAGTAAATCATGTCAAATATGGTATAAATGAAGGATTAAAAGGTAAGAAATGTAAGAGTTTTATTAAGATAATTTTGACATGACATACACATAAAAGTACAATATGGCATACTCCCTCCGTCTCTAAAAAAAGAGCCATTTCTCTTCCCCCAATACGTGTTTAACTTTGACCTTTCTGGTAAATAATTAGCATCATTAAATAAATCATTGAATAGATTTTCATAATTGAACTTGTTTAGAAATAAAATTGTTGCTAATAGTTTTTTTATAAACTTAGTCAAACTTAAGAATGTAAGTCCCATAGCAACTCTTTTTATGGGGATGAGCGAGTATGCATATCAATATCATATAATCCTATGCTTTCAACAAAATTTCCCCTTTTGTACGTAGACTTGGCACCTGAAAATAAATTATTATAATAAAAAAAAAAAAGAATTGAGTTTGTTATATGCTTATTAGCTTTTCAAATCGTAGACTTGGCACCAGAAAATAAATTTGCGAGGAGGGATTCCCCCAATTTTTTAGGAGACATTCTTGCAATTAGGGATGAAAAAACGGTCGGAAACGATCGGAAGGAGGCCAAATCACTTTCATTTTCGTTTTTCTTTCCTCGGAAACGAAATCGATATGATATTGTCGGAAATGAATACAGCGCCCGGTATCTTTGGTAATTTCAAAAACGATATAGTCGGTCGGAAAATACAACGATAATGATCGAAATCTATCATAACGGTACCCTCAAAACGATAAACACACCAAACGTAGGAAATGAGAAGAGCCCTATAACTCGCAACATTACCATAATTCTTGACAATGACACAAATTAATGATCAAGTTCTAAGTTGACTTGGCATAGCATAGCGATGAAAATATGAATTATTATAGTTCCTTCCTAAGTAGTGGTTGTTCCTCTATGTGTGTAATCCTTGCAATATAGTTAGTTTCAAAAAAAAAATTGCCTTATGTGCATGTTGGTTGTGTGTGCCTTTGATTCGGTAATTACCAACGGTAAATTATCGCTTAAATACGAGAATCTTCTAAACGATCGGAAGAGGGCAAAATTGTTTTTCGCTTTAAGTTTCCATTTACTTTTACCATTATCATTTTTATTTTTTCGGTTATCACTTCCGTTTCCGTTTAGGCATGAAAATCGGGAAATACTCGAAAAGACTTCGGAAAATCGGAAACTATCATTTTCATTTTCATCCCTACTTGCAATTGAGGCAAAAGCCGATGGCACTATTGCAAATTGCCAAAAAAAATGAAGACGGCGAGAGTGTGAAACCCTCTCTGCTTGCCTCTGGACTGTACAAACCTCCACTCACCGAGTCCCCTGCCGCCGTCGTCCTCCGCTGGTTCCTCCACTTCGCCGCCGACACCCAGCTCAGGTGGCGCCCCCGCGCTCAGGTAAGTGGCCCTGTTTCTGTTCCCCCTCCCCATTCCCTTTCTTCAATCGCTAGCGACTAGCAAGGTTTATAGGCGCCTGTACTCTGCTAAAAAGCATAAGCACTCTCCCACCGACGGGTTTCCTGCTCTTCCGTCCGCGCGGCGGCGGTTGGGGAAGGGGGGCGTGAGTTTTCAGAGCAAAGATTCATGATTTAGCCACGATAAATCAGGGGAAAAAGGTAATTAGTGGTTTGGATGCCGGGAATCAGTGCCGGTATGGACGATGCTAGGTTTGCGGTTTACTATGATCAATTGTGTGCTGTAACCTAATCAATTGAGGTGAACGAAGATGCTGTGCGCAATGCGAGGTGCATTCTTTCCGTTGTACATTTGCAGAGTTGAAAGTGGACACTTTTTGTTGCGCTGTCTGACTGTCTCAGTTAGTCCCCACCAGTTTCTTCCGTTCCTGCATTGGGCTCGTGGTTCCTCCTGTCCAGTATTCCCCAAGAATTTTGTTCAGGGATTGTGTTGTTCCATTGTAGAAAATATACACGCACACATTGACTATTTCTATCTATCATATCATTTAGTATCAGTTTCTTGATGGAGAGTGATGGTAAGTGTAGAACTGCAGACTGCAGTCTAAGTTGTCATGAAGTGGGTGCAAACAATAGTGTTCGAACTTCGAAGTGCTTTAACATTGGCCAGAATATTTAGGAGAAATTGTACCGCTAGATAATCTATATTGTCAAATGGAAAAATTAAGTGTGTCCGCTAATAAATTATATATTTCCTAATCCATTGTATTGAATTCTCGTTGATATGTTTGTGTAATGGTCAAATACTATATCTTTATTTACTTTGGTTAGTGTGTTACATGTTTGATTTGTTTGGGCATATTCCATCGCCCATTCCTACTTATTTGGCACTGCCAAGCTTGATAATATTATCTGTCTGAGATATGTTAACTGAGTCAGGCTTGTTTGCGTAGGTGCCTAGTTCTATAATATTAATTATTAAAACTTCTGTCAAATCCTTAAGAGCTACTAATAATGGTAAAGGTAATTCTAGGTATAATTATCATGTTATTGTATCTTGCTACCGAATCCAACGAAACACTTAGGTCTAAATCACTGATCATGCACTATTACTCAGGTCTTACTGGAAGTAAACTTCAATGCAACAAGTGCTATTACAGTTCTATTAATGTATCCCAAATTTCTGATGCACATGACATATAGGTGGTTGATGATGCGATGTCTTCTGCATTAGCAGTAACCTTGTTGTAGAATTAACATGGCTTCGTGATTTGTGGGTTCGACTACTAAGATTTTATCATCGTGACAAACTTCTATTACTAATAGATGTACTGATGCTTGTATACATGCAGGAACTAATGAACTGAAAGGTTACCTGGGACAACTTTCTAGGCACTATGGTGGAATGGAACAGAGAAGAGGCCTTAAGGGCCAGTTTAATTGCTTTTAAAGAAGCTGCAAAACAAAGATTTTCTTGGTGCAAGAAGGATTGCCCTTCATGCTCAAAGGCTTTATCCAGGGCTTGAGAACTTATCCCAGTTGTTAATTGTCTGTGAAGTGTATTGTGCAGCAGAGGCAAAGATCAACAGAGACCTGGACTGGTATGGTATTCTCCAGGTAGATGTTAAAGCAGATGATACGGTCATAACAAAGAACTATGACAGACTTTCCTATTGGCTTCATCCTGAAAGAAATACTCTTCCTGGTGCTGAAGGTGCTTTTAAGTTAGTTTCAGAAGCTCATGCAATATTGTGTGATCGTGTGAAGCGATCTCTGTATGACATTAAAAGACAGCATGCTTCTAGAGAAGTGGTAGGAAATGTCAAGCAGCAGTCAGGCAAGGCTCATGCAAATAAATGTAATGTGGCTGGACGAATGGCACTAAGTGATTTTACAATGGTGTTCTTGACTATATGTCCTCATTGTCAGAAACGATTTATGTACAACCAACGGAACTGTTTAGTCACCTGTGATGGTTGTGGCAAAAACTTCTTTGCATTCAAGATGCATGAGCAAGCTGTGCCCTTGAGAAAGCTCAAAAAAGCTGTGCCCTCGAGATTCCTATCAGCTGGACCTAACAGTTCTCGAGTTCCACTAGAAGTGCTTTCATTTCAACAACAGGCCCAGTGTGTCCCTAATCAACAGGTCCAGTATAGTAAGGATCATGCTACAGGAGGGAACATGGACTCTGAACCATTGGCGCATGCCACACGTAGTAAATGTGCACTAAGTGATTTTACAATGGTGTTCTTGACTATATGTCCTCATTGTCAGAAACGATTTAAGTACAACCAACGGAACTGTTTAGTCACCTGTGATGGTTGTGGCAAAAACTTCTTTGCATTCAAGATGCATGAGCAAGCTGTGCCCTCGAGATTCCTATCAGCTGGACGTAACAGTTCATCTCGAATTCCACCAGAAGTGATTTCATTTCAACAACAGGGTGTCCCTAATCAACAGGTCCAGTATAGTAAGGATCATGCTACTGGAGGGAACATGAACTCTGAACCATTGGCGCATGCCACACGTAGTGCTGATATAAAAAGGAATGGTTTGTCATGCGATGATAGGGAAGGTAGGCTAGAGATAAGGAGCACTGCAATTCAACTTTTGGCATTCAAAAATACCCACTCTCCTTCACCCTTGGGAGAGAAGGGTGCAATAGAAAGTATAGTGCTGCATTCTTCAGATCCAAACGTTGTTGCCAATAAGAATTTGGATAGAGAAGATGTATCTCCGGTGTCCTGCCATCTTGAGGGATTAAGCAAGAGGAAACCAGATAATTGCATTTGCAACAGCCACGATACAGACTCCTGTAACAATAAAAGGCAAAGGATGGACAATTCACTCTCTGATGCTACCTTGAGTAATGGTATAATGTTTAATGATAATTCACCTGGGGTTGAGAATCAGTCTGATGAATACGTTCCTGACAAAATGGACAGCCAAAAGGAAGAAAACTTAACAATTGTAGACTATCAGGGAAAGTGTAAGGAGGAAACTACACGATTTTCACATCACATGCATGGCAATCCTGTAGTTACCTATAAGATTCCGGACTTCTTTGATTTTCGAAAGTTGAGAGACTTTAAAAGGATTGCAGTTGGTCAAATCTGGGCAGTTTATGATGATCATGATTTCATGCCAAGAGTTTATGCTAAGATAAATCACATCGATGCCTCCAACCTTAAAGTTCAATTAACTTGGCTGGAACACAGCACAATGAATGAAGTAAAGACCAGACGGACTTATGAAAGATTGTCTATTGCTTGTGGAAACTTTATCTTAGGGGAAACACATGTGCTGCATCCATTCATGTACTTATTATCCCATAGAGTTTCTTGGGAAAAAGGCAAAAATAGGACCTCATTTGAAATTCATCCTAGGAAGGGTCAAGTATGGGCACTTTACAAAGAATCAAGCACGCCATGGAACTCAGGCACAGATAAACATCAATCCGGCAACTATGATGTTGTTGAAGTTTCCAGTTTGTTGATGAATATCGGTGTCATTGTCTACCCCTTGGTCAGAATTGAAGGCTTTGTTAGTCTATTTGGGAAAGCTAAGGGCAAGTGCCAAATTTTGATCCCATCAGGTGAGCTGTTTCGGTTTTCTCACTCCATCCCGTGTTATAGAACAAATGGAAAAGAAAAGACAGGGGTATCAAAAGGGTTACTGGAACTGGATACTGCTGCTCTTCCGTGTGACTATGCCAAAGCCTTCTCTCCAATTAGTTTGGGCTCTCTCGATAAGAAAAGAGATGGTGAACTTGTTGGTGTCACATATCTTGATTCTGAGTTCCACAATTTTGATGAAGAGCGCTCACGTGAGAAGTTCAGACATGGACAAGTTTGGGCTCTTTACAGCGATACAAATACACTCCCCAACATCTATGGATGGTTAAGCAAAGTTGAGACAGAGCCATTCAAAGTACATTTGACCTGGCTGAAGGCCTGTCCTCAAGAGGATGTGGAGAAGCTTTGGTTGGAGCAAGATATGCCTATGGGCTGTGGCAAATTTGCAATTGGAAATTCAACATCTGAATGCCATGAAAACTGTGCCTTCTCTCATTTGGTTAACACAGGTGAAATTGGTACAGACTGCCAAGTTAAGGTTCTTCCAAAGGCTGGTGAGGTTTGGGCGATCTACAAGAACTGGCCACCTGATTGGGCTCCTTCCAGGAACAATCCTCCAACTGAGTATGCTATTGTTGAGATCACCAAGTGCACTGATGCTAGCACACTATTTGTCTTTCTGACCAAAGTCGATGGCCATGTCTCTGTGTTCAAGCCTGAAGCATTGAAGGGTGCCTCGGACATACTGCCACAAGAGTACCTGAGGTTTTCACATCGGATACCGTCATTCCTCCTGACAGACGAGAATGGTGGAAAGCTTCGTGGCCTCTATGAGCTTGACCCAGCCGCTGTTCCTGTTGACCTGGATGCAGCATTTTCTTCTGTTACTGTTGACTCTTACATGTCTCTGAGCAAGACAGAAAGCTGCACATCTGTTAATGTGACCACCGAAAATAAAAGTTGTAGAATGGATCTGGTAGTTGATGAAATTGCTCAAAAGGAGGATCACGCTGAAGAACATATTGGTGGCCGCCCAATGTCTACAGACAATCCAAAAGATATGTGCCCGGAACAAAATACACCCATAAAGAAAACTGCTGGTGATGCCAATGAATTTGGTGATTGCACTCATCAAGGCAGCCTCTCCCCCAACATATACACATATCCTGATTCTGATTTCCACAAATTTGATGAAAGTCGCTCCTATGAGAAGTTTGAACGTGGACAAGTATGGGCCTTGTACAATGATATTGATAAAATGCCCAAGTTCTATGCCTGGATAAAAAGAGTCAGGGAAGAGCCTTTTAGAGTTGAGGTGATCTGGCTTGAGGCGTGCCCTGAACAGGATCAGGAGAAAAAGTGGTTGGAGCAGGACATACCCATCAGCTGTGGCACATTCATTATCCAAAAATGGACAGCTAAGTATGAAACGTGCGATACCTTCTCTCATCGAGTATATTTCAGAGAAACCGGCAAAAAGCGGGAGCTTGAAATCCTCCCACATGTTGGCGATATCTGGGCTGTCTACATGAACTGGGCACCTGACTGGGTTCCATGCAGTGTTGATGACTGTGAGTTTGCTATCTGCGAGGTCGTCGAGTGCACCGAAGCTAGCACAAAGCTCAACTTCCTGGCCCAAGTCAGGGGCTACCGATCCGTGTTCAAGCCTGACAAGCAAAGGGGAGTGCTGGAGGTACCTGCCAGGGAGAAGCTGAGGTTCTCCCACCAGATACCTTATTTCCGCTTGACAGAAGAGGGAGGTGGCAGGCTCCATGGCTTCTACGAGCTTGACCCTGCTTCCGTCCCCGACGCCTTCCTGTATGGGGACACCTGATGATGACGACTGACTGGCAAATGCTGAATCAGATTCCTTAGATTATTGAACCAACCCCCGGTTAGCATTATGTCTCAAGTGTTTGGGCTGTCAATTTATTTTGGTGTACATATATGGCGGTGAGTCTCACTGGAACCTTGAGGATATAGTCATGGAGGCGTCTAGGTAGGTTGCTATTTTGTACCAGTGCCTTTGGAAAAGGTCTCAGGTGCTGTTGTGCTGGTTACAGCGCCGTTGCTACCGGTCAGTTCTAGTTTACCAGGGTCCTGACACTTATTATAGGTGACAATGTTGATGTTAACTTGTTATATGCTAGTGTGGATCTGTCTGTAGCGCCTCACCACTGCAACATGGACCGTGGTTTTACTATGGAATCTTGGATCTGAAACCTGGACAGTTCAAGTTAATATTACTACTATATATACATGGAGTTGTCTGTAATGCCATGACAGTTAGCCCTTGAATGCTGTCTGTGTGTCTGATGCAGCATGCTCTGGTGAGTGACTAACTTATGTTACCTAGATAGATAGAAATTTACATTCGCTCCACAGGATGGTTTTGCTTTGCTGCCCGTGTTGGCTCTGCTTGCTGAATCAAAGTTTAGCTTATGTCATTTTAGTTTGGAATCCAGGTATGTTCGCCACGTCGGGGGTGGCGACCAGTATTAAGCGTCCAGAATGCTGCATGATGGAATAGGAATTGTCTGTTGCTATTCTCTGTAGACTGAAGACAGCCACACTCTCGTGGTACTGGTATCTCATTGGGTTCTCAGTGTTTATGGCAAAGGTGGTTATTTGGACTGGACCATTTTTGCCACATGTAATTTCTGATACATTTCGCTGTGAATTCGTTGACCTGAAATCTGAAATACGTGTTTAACTGTCGCTGATATTCTTTTTGTGGGTGTTTGTGACTTTCTGTTATTCGTTCTTCACTGAAAGCAACAGGAGACATAGTGTTTTGGATATAGGATTTCTTTAATCTTAACACAGGATGTACCAGTATAATTCTCCATCTGGTTAGGTCAATCTCAATGGTGAGTTTCATTTCGTTGTTTTCCAAGACGCCATGTCATATAAAATTGAATGAAACTTGGATGAAACCCCTACTCTCAATGGAGAGTTTCATCTTATGGTTTCATAGGCATTTAATTTTATGACTCAGAGATAGTTGGTATTAGTGTCAAGAGAGTTTCACCAAGATGAAACTTTTACCTTCTCTCTCCTCGAGTTTAATGCAAAAGTGGACTTTTACCGATGTGGCGCCCTATTTAATGTGCATGAAACGCCTATGAAACCCCATTGAGATCGGCCTTACAAATACGCGATGCTTTAACCAAAATCCGGTAAAACTTTTAAGACTCTAACTGCTAATATTTTCTTTTCATAGTACCATGCTTTTATTAGTAAAAAAAAAAAGTACCATGCTTTTATTGAACATGCTACAACAATATTCTAAGAGGAGAAGGAAGGGCCAGGGTCACAATGTATTTATGATTGGAGAATGGTGAGGGCACTTTTACTATAAAATTTCAGGAAAATTCCATTTCCGTCCAATTTCCAATCCATTGTCCAAGTTCTCTTGTCGTCCTAGAAAACCAAGAACTTGATTTCCCGTTTCCGGACATCCCTACCACATAGGGTTGTTGTCACATATAGTACTTAAATGGGATTAGAGGTATTGAAGTCACCATCATAGAATCATAAATATAAAAATCATATAATAAAAAACATAGTTTGCCACGAAGAATCCTAACCTCAAACCTCAATTATAATACTCCTTCCGTTCCAAATTATAGTTCGTTTGACTTTTTGACCTCAAGTTTGACCACTCATCTTATTCAAAAAATTTATGTAAAGAACACCGATAATAAAGCATGCCACAACAAAAGAAGTGATATTTTGCATAAAACTTTCAATAAAGACGAGTGGTCAAAGTTAGAGTTGAAAAAAGTCAAACGACCTACAATTTGGAACGGATTTAGTAGTAAATAACCAGGATTAATGAATCTCAATGCCATTGTCATGCAATTTGTTTGTTAATTCTCTCTCTATTTGGAATTGGATCAAAACCATTTCGTAGACAAACAGATTAAAACTCACACACAGGTGTGGTTACTGATTGATTTTTACAGATTATTACAAAATTAAAAAAGTATCCGACCTCTGATTTTTTAGCTGTAACCAAAAGCAAAACCAACACAGGGGCAAAACTGACATTTACAGTGCACCACCAGCTCCACTCCTCACGCGACACGCGTGCCTACCTTCGCTCTCTCCTGCTCCACTGCTCACTCCGGCAAAACCCCCATCGGCCGCTGCCTCGCCGCAGCTGCTGCCCGCCATCCGAGGTGCCCGCAGTAGTCTCGCCGGCGGCCGGCATCACCCTCTGCCGCTCGATCCATCTCCACGCCGCACGCGCGCCACCATCGAGCCAGCTCCCTCCTGCTTGCCTTCCACTGCCGCAAGCAAAACCCCCATTAACCCAATCGGTCGATCGGCTGCTCCGCCCCTATCTCACCGCAGCTGCTCCGGTGCGCCCCCGTCGTCGTCTCGCCGGCGGCCGGGCCGGCATCGAGTCTCTCCATCTTCGCGCCACATCGAGCCAGGCACAGGTACCGCGCGCGCTTTTCCGGCTTGGTGGGATGGGGCTCCGAAAATGCACGGCAAATGCTAGGCGCGGCTGTGTGATTCTCGACTTCGAGACACCTTACAGCACTGGTTGAACTCTCTTTTTTGTGCGTTAGCGAAAATGGGGGAAATTAGGGGAGGGATGTTTGGTGGGTTATCTGGATGTGCTTGAAATTAAGGCTTGCGATTGATGCCCTGGACTGAAATGCCACGAGATCCTCGCTAATTTCTGCGGCTACTAGCTAGAAGTGCCTTCCTAGAGTGAGAACCTTGAGTTGTTATAGGTACTGCGGCTGTGGATTCGTGGACATGTATACAGGGCTATGTGGATCCTCGCTGATTTCTGTTGGCTGAACTCTTTTGTGTACATACAGGGGATATATTTTCTATTTTCCACATTCCATTTTGGGCTCTGTGGTTGCTGTATTTCACCAAAGTTCCTTTCGGGGGGCATGTGCAATTGGAAGTGCAGTGCATATATATTTTTAGGATTATACATTGTATGCTTTTTAGAGAACATCAGAACAGAATTTCTATTGTGTGATTATGTTCGGGGCTTCAGGTACTGCCTAGTATTCATGGGTGAATTAAAAGCATCTCATTAGGATTTTTAAACCATAGTCGGATTTGGAACAACTCCTTGCATGATAGAAGTAATTGAACTGTAATGTGGGCCCTTATATATCTGGTCACCATTTAGTTATATCTGGCTTGCCCTAGCCGTGTCCACCTGTCAAATTTACAAGATATCTGGACCTAAATCACTGAGCATTCTTGTTGCTTATGTTTATTATATCATGTTAAGACTACTAGTACTAAACTTATAATAGCAAAATTAAATGTAGTAAGTGGCAATAAAGTTTATTTGTTGATGCTGAATCTTCATCTGCATGATTAACATCCACACTAAAAGTATTCTTCATGCACTTTTTCAATTTTCTTTTGCTACTGAGGTTTTCTCAGCGCTAACATACATGGTTCTTTGTACACATGCAGGACTTGATGTGCTAGTTCTATTTGTGTTGCATAGATTGATCCAACAGTGTGCATTGCTACTGCTTCAACAGTCTGTTCCTGAAAGAATGGTAGCCAGTGGGTACTAATGTCAGGCTGGTAGCAATATATGTTAAAGGCTATTGGGACAATTTGCTAGTGTTGTGATGGAGTGCAACAAAGAAGAGGCTTTACATGCCAAAGAAATTGCTTTAAGGAAGCTGAAAACTAAAGACTTCTTGGGTGCCAAAAGGATTGCACTTAAAGCTCAAAAGCTCGATCCAAGGCTTGATAACTTAACACAGCTGCTGACTATCTGTGAAGTGCATTGTGCAGCAGAGGTGAAGGTCAATGGATACATGGACTGGTATGGTATCCTCCAAGTCGAAGCTATTGCTGATGAAACAATCATAAGAAAGGGATATGAGAAACTTGCCCTTTTTGCTTCACCCTGGCAAAAATAGTCTTCCTAGTGCTCAAGCTGCTTTCAATTTGGTTTCAGAAGCTCACACAATATTGTGTGATCATGTGAAGCGATCACAATATGACATCAAAAGTCAGTGTGGTCCCCAAGAAAGGTCAAAGAAAACTATATGGCCATCAGATGAGACATGTGCAAACAAAAGTGAGCTGGTTAAACACATACGACCATCTGATTGTGTGAAGGTGTTTTGGACCATATGCCCACACTGCCAGAATAGATTTGTGTACCATCAGAGGAACCTTGTTATCCGCTGTGAAGACTGCAGTAAAACTTTTTGCTTTCAACCTACATGAAGAGGCTGTTCCCTCAAGGCTCCTTGCTGCTACAAATAATTCTCAAGTTCCATCTGAAATATTTGCAAGTCAGAAACATGGTGGCCACAATCCACAGGTCCAGTGCAGTAAGCTTTATCCTACAGGGGGGGATGAGACAATGATGCATGCTAGACAAAGGGAACATGCGGAGCGGGATTGCAAGTCTGATGCTGGTCAAGAAGGTAGCTGCTCAGCGACAAGAAGTGGGGTGGTCGAATGTTTAGCAACAAACCTAATTCACTCTCCTGCACCTTCTGTAATTGAGCGTACAACAAGAAGGATGATGCCGGATCCTCCAGATCCACACTTTGGTGCCACCCAGAACTTGAGTAGAGAAGTTGCATCTACAGTGCTAAATGATGCAACGTCCCACAGTCTTGAGAGATCAGGTAAGAGAAGGCAAGATGATGGTGCCAACAACAGCCATAGCAGGGACTCCTATAACAAGAGGGTAAAAAGGTATAATTCACTCTGCAATGCTGATTCCGGTGGTGATAAAGTGTCTAGTGACAATATTGCTGGCACTGACAGTCAATCAGCTGAACATCTCCCAAGCAAAGTGGACAACCAAGGGGATGAAAATGCAACACATGAAGGCAATCCTAATGATAATATTGCTGGTATTAACAGTCATTCAGCTGAACATTGGCCCAGTAAAGTGGACAGCCAAGGGGATGGAAATGCAACACATGAACAAAACACTGACCACAGTGATGATAAAGTGTTTAATAGTAGTGTTGCTAGTGCTGACAATCTATCAACTGAACATCTCCATAACAAAGTGGGCAGACAAGGGGATGGAAATGATATGTTTGTATGCAATGTTAATTCCGGTGAGGATGGAAACACAACATATGATGGCACTGCTAATTGCGGAGACTTTAAAATGTTTAATGATAGACTTGCTTGTGTTGGCAATCAATCAATTGAGTATCTTTACAACAGAGCAGATATTCAAAGGGATGGGAATGCAACGCTTGAAGGTAATGCTAATCGTGGCAGAGGTAAAACGTCTAATGATATTGTTGGTTCCAACAATCAGTCATCTGAACATCACCAAACAGAACTGGACAACCAAGGGGATAGAAATGCAACACACAAATGCAATCCTAATTCAGATACAGTTAGTAATCAGGGCAATATGAATTCAGAAGCTACTGATATTGTTGGTGAGAAGAATTGCTATTCCAGGTTCCTCTCCATGCCTGTCCCAAATATCTTTGATTTTGAGAAGGTCAGGGATGTCACTTTGTTTGAAGTTGGTCAGATTTGGGCCGTTTATGATAACCTTGATGGCATGCCAAGATTCTATGCTCGAATATTGCAGCTTAATTCTTCAGACTTCAAAGTATATTTGGCTTGGCTGGAGCATGATGCAGTTAATAAAGAAGAGGAGAAATGGACAGATGAAGAACTACCTGTTGCTTGTGGAAAATTTAGCTTAAGGAAAACAAGAGATATATCACCGGACAGATCCATATTCTCTCATATTGTTCAATGGATGGAAGGTAAAGAAGCAAACTCGTATGTAATATACCCTATTAAGGGTGAGGTTTGGGCTCTTTACAAGGGTTGGAGCATGGAATGGAGCTTAGACGCAGATAACCATAGATCCTATGAATATGAAGTTGTGGAAGTCTTGTCAAATATATCAGCAGATGGTGGTGCCACTGTTATGCCACTGGTCAGGATTAAGGGCTTTGTCAGTTTGTTTGCGACAGCTAGGGACAAATTCTCATTCACAATACCATCAAGTGAGCTACTCAAGTTTTCTCACAGGATCCCCTTTTATAGGACAACTGGAAACGAAAAAGTTGGCGTCTCAGGAGGATTTTTGGTACTTGACACTGCAGCTCTCCCCACTGACCTGAATGCAGCATTTCCTTCTGTTACTCTAGAATCTTACATGTGTCCTGACAGCATGTTGGCTGATTTGAGAACTGACAACACGAGTGGTAGAGTGATTCCTGGAACTGAACATATTGCTCTGGAGAAAACTCACACATCCTTGCAGAAATATTCTTATGGTGTTGTTGAATTTGGTGGTGGTTCCTCTCAGCACAACTCCCTTTCCCCCAAAACGTTCACATATCCTAAATCGGCTTTCCACAATTTTGAAGAACTCCGCTCCTGTGTGAAGTTTAATCGTGGGCAGATATGGGCTTTATACAGTGATATTGACAAGTTCCCCAAGTTCTATGGCTGGGTAAGCAAAGTTGAGATGGATCCGTTCAAAGTGCATTTGACATGGCTTGAGGCGTGCCCAAAAGAAGAGCAGGAAAAACAGTGGTTGGAGCAAAGGATAGCTCCTGGCTGTGGTACATTTCAGGTTACTAGCTGTGTTGACTGGAGGGCCATGTATGACACAACTGATGTTTTCTCTCATGTCGTAAATGCTAGAAAAACCAGGAAAAAGTTGCAGTTTGAAATCCGCCCGCAAGTTGGTGAGGTTTGGGCCATCTACCTGAACTGGTCGCCTGATTGGGTTCCTTCCAGCAGCGATGAGGACCCTGAGTATGCTATAGGCGAGATAAAGTGGCGCTCTAAATCCAGCACGATATTTGAGTTTCTGAGCAAAGTCGATGGCTATGTGGCTGTGTTCAAGCATGATCATCAGAAGGGAACACTGAACATACCAATGACAGAGAACCTGAGGTTTTCTCATCAGATACCTGCGTTTCGCCTGACCGAAGAAAATGGTGGCGAGCTCCGTGGCTTCTACGAGCTGGACCCTGCTTCTGTTCCTGACGTCTTTCTATCTGAATGAAAGAATGATAGTTCATAGAGTTTGGTCTTGTTGATGCTCAGCTGTCTCTGAAGACTGTAATAAGAGACTAGAGTTATCTGTCTGTTTGCTGATGTTCTGTTGAACCTCTGAACTTGTAGGGTATGGTAGCCATTGTAGAGTTATCTGTCTGTCCGTCGATGATCAACATGCTATATGTCCGAACCATATGCTAAGCTTTGTTCTGCAATCGTACTGTGTGGTATGGTAGCTATTGTTGCAGGCAGTTGCTGTGTGGCTACATTGTTAATTTGTCTCTCCTTTGAACCTCTGCAGTTCCTGTGTAGTCAGAGTTGATTTGAATGTCTGATTTTGAATTCGCTTTCGGGTAAATGAGTTTGGTTTCAGTCTTGTTTTGCGGGCTTTATTTCTCCCTCGTCTTCATCGAGACATTCCACAAAGATCATCGACACCACCATGTTCAGTCGTCACTGCCTGCGTATGGTGACGTGTCATGTATGCAGTGACACACTGACAGCCACTGGTGGAGTCGGTACGTTTTTATCTCACTGGCCCTGATAAGCTGAGGAAGATGATCATGGAAGACACGAAGAACTATATTTATGAACATGCAACATTTAACACAGATTGTTATAGCTTCATAAGGAAAATATCTCCGCTTTACGAAAATTTTTGTTTCAAATTGAGGAGAAAACATGTTTCGGAGTTCATAAGATAAACTTTTGAACCTTTTTAAAAAATAAGTGGGGGTTCTAACAAGGACCCATTTTTAAGGACCTCGAATGAGCTAGAGCCATTTTGGCTTCTTTCTGGTCCTGTCCACTAAATTAACATACTCCCCCTCGGTGGTATTAGAAGTCGTTTTGGATAAGGTTTGGGTCAAACATTGGGAATATAAATCATCAATAACTTTTAAGTTGTTGAGTTTGTAAATGTAAAAATTATATGAGTAGATTTGTCTTGAAAAAAAAATACTTTGATAAAAGTATACATATATGACATCTCCATAAATATTTTTATAAAAAAATAAGAGGTCAAAGTTGTGTTTTGGAGACCGTGTCGCTGTCCTAAAACGACTTCTAATACCATCCCGGAGGGAGTAGATTATTATAAATAAAAGTTCCATTGGGACTTTTATTTCTAAATGATTTTGAAAAACGACCTTAGAGTGTCTACAGTGGAGGCTCCTAAATTAAGCCCTCAAATTTTTATTTGCATGCTAGATTAAAAAAATAGAGGCCCAAATTCACTTCACACACTCGGGAAAAAAAATAGAGGCCCCTATCTCTATAGGAGTCCTACATGACTGCGGCTTTACTTAGGTATGGATGCGTAGTAGAGTTGCAAGAGATCTAAATAAAACTCTATCCATCCCTAAATAATTATCTTTTTTCGCTTCCTATGAAATAACTTCAATTAATTTTATATAAAATATATTAATATTTATATTATATAATTAATATTTGAAGATAAAAATGTTACACGTAGTTTTTTTATAAATCTAGTCAAACTAAGGACACCAAAACCCAAAACGATACTTATTAAGAGACGGAGGTAGCATATAGTCAATGCCTCAATGGAATAACATTACATCCTTGTGAACTTTGTTAACCTTGGAGATAATATATGGTGACGAGGAGTAGAATATTTAACGATATATCAGTGAAGTAAATTGGACGGTTTTAAATTTTGAACGAGTCCAAAAATTCGGCATTTTCGGGGGCACATATCACTTGTTCCCCAGCCACCCATTCGCCCTCCTCCTCACCGAGTCACTCGCCGCCGGTCCAGCCGCCGAGCACACCCACTGCCGCCAGCCACCAGGCACCACGAGCAGCCTCCGCAAGGGTCCAACAGCGGGGTCGGGAGGCGCACCCAGCAGGTGGCGGCGCAGGGCGCACTCCGCGCTCCCACACGCGGCGGCGCAGCGCGGCACTCGCCGTCGCGGAGGCGGCGTCCGGCGCACATCCCTGAAGCGGAGGCAAACACATCCTACCCCAGTGGGAGGAAGCACATCTTCCTCTGGCTATACGCGCAAGGTCTGATTCAGTTTATTGGAAAATTGGAATCTTTCTCGGCTAATCTTTTGATTCGGATTCGTTCAATCATCAAGTCGAATCCGAGTGGGGGCTTCGGTTGGTTGGGTTTATGATCTGCATATGTTGGTTGGGTTTATGATCTGCATATATATAAAGTATAGCCCAGGAGGTTGCCCTCGGTGTGCTCTTCCCAAAGATTGCAGAGACAGAGATACAGTTTTGGCACAGGCAAGAGCAGAGACAGAGATCCAGTTTTGGCAAGATGTGGAGCACAGATGGTACCATGAACCTTCGCTGTCAGTGGCGTCAGATCCTGCGAGCTTTGCTCAATGTTTTTGCGTCGACGTCAGCCCCCAGTTTACTGAAGATGTTCCAGAGAGAATTGGAAGAACTTGTTCTTCAACCAGTCATGGAGGCAGTTATTGTGGGCACTGAATCGCCGGGGCTGCCGCGGGATGTGCTAATGGATATCTTTGCTCTCTTGGATATCCCTGACCTTGTGCGTGCAGGATCAGTCTGCACCTCGTGGCACGCCGCCTACACCAGTCTATGCAGCACTACTGAACATTGTTCGCTGCTGCAGCAGACACCAGCCACGCCATGCCTCCTCTACACATCTGAATCCGCCAGCACCAGGGCCATGGGTCTCTACAGCCTCGCGGAGAAGAAAGCCTACACGTTAACCCTACCTGACCCGCCTATCCAGTGTAGGAAAGTCATTGGATCCTCCTATGGCTGGATCATCACCGCAGATGAGGCGTCTGAGCTGCATGCTGTCAACCCCATCACCGGTGAGCAGATTGCGCTGCCATCAGTCACCACCAACGAGCAGGTGAAGCCGATTTTTGATGATGCAGGCACCATATGTAGCTATGAGTACTCGCCGCACCGTGCGGGGCTTTGCTATTCACCGCCGGAAATCATGGCTCTCGCAGAGCTGCGGGAGTACCTCTACTATAAGGCCTTTCTTTCTTCAGATCCATCCACCGGGGACTACTTCGTGGTGCTCATCCACAGCCCAAAGTGTCAGCTATCGTTTGCGAGGGCAGGGGATGATAAGTGGACATGGTTGCCACCAGAAATTTTCTACGAAGACTGCATGTTCAAGGGTGGGTTTCTCTATGCCTGCACTTCGTTTGGAGCAATCCATGTATTTGAACTCGGTGCCACTGGTGCTGTTCCAATGAAGATAGTTCTGGATAAGGTGAAACCTTGTGCACGTGAGAGGGTTTACATTGTTCAAGACCAGTGTGGTGAACTGTTGCAAATTTGGAGATCTGATGATTCATCGCTTTTTGATGACGATTATGAATATCAACCAGTTTTAGAAGATGAGCCTTCACCACCCAGGATGACCAACAAGATCAAAGTACATAAAGTGGACCTTACATCACAAAAGCTTGTGGATGTAAATACCTTGGATAAGAATGTGCTTTTTATTGGGCTTAATCAATCACTTTGCCTTTGTGCCAAAGAATATCCCCGACTGAAGGCAAATCATGCCTATTTTACTGATGATGATGAACTTTATATTCACTTTTCCAAGAATGATAGGCGTGATATTGGAGAATTTGACCTAGCAAAGAATAGAAATAAGGAAATTGTATCCCCTCAGCTTTGGTCTAACTCTCCGTCCCCTGTGTGGCTGGTTCCAAATCCCCGGAGAATGAGTGTGCCACTGCATAATTAGATATCAAGGTGTTTCGCTACGTGATTTTTTTCATATCCCTTTCCTATACTATATCTGTCATGTACTTTTTATGAACGATTGAATAAAGTTCATCCCATGATTGAGTGCTGCTTGGTCCTTGCTATAGATATTTTTTTTCCCATCAAATTCATTTGAACCAAAACACTAGTCAAAATAGGCCACCTAAACATTTATTTGGTGACTAGTCAATCTTGCTCAGTACACCGTATGCTGTCTTATCACGCCGTGGTCTTTCTATACAATGGTATAAGGGTGTCAATCTCTATATATGCTTTGAGTTGGTTACTTACTCTTAACTTTTACTTTTTCTCTCTCTCCCTTTGTTTTACATACTCAGGAAGTGCACTTAATGGCTTTAGAAGCAACGGCCTGGATGGGCGCCCGCCCTGGCCATGCCATTGGTATTACTGTTGGCTGGAGGATCGTCCATCCTATGGTTTTCCGCCGCGTACCTGCAGCGGTATCCTCTCGCAGCTAGACCAGAGGTGTGGGGGTGTGCTCGGCCGCCGCTGGGGGTTTCGGTGCAGCCAGCACTGGGGGAGTTCAGCGTGGTGCTGCAGCGCTTGAGTGGGGCCTTGCAGTAACTGGCCATGGCCACGGGCAGGTCGGTGCGGCCAGGAGGGTGTTTTAGCTACATTGATGGCAATGGTGTGGTGTCCTGGAAAGACATGGTTGGGGGTTCACCAGTCACGTGATCGACGGTCAGTGTGAGTCTGCTTTTGGGAGATGCACTCGGGAGGTGTTTGATGGAAAGACCGTGCAGCTCTGCTGGTGTTAAGTGTCATAGAGGTGTTTGAGGGAATGCCCGCGCTGCTGGTGTAGTGCTTTTTGGCGGCACCGGGATGGAGGATATGTGGAGGTGCTTCAGGCCACACGGAGGGTAGCACGGAAGAGTGCTGGAGGCGGCTGGTGTTCCAGCTGCCGTTGTCAGGGCTCAGGCGATGGCTAGACAGCTTGTGGTGGGCTTGTTGAGATTTTGCAGCTGGAGCTGAGGATTCAACCTAACGCTGCAGTAGGGGGGAGGCTTCTTGTGCTGCTGCTGCTGGTACTATTCTCTCGGATTTCAATCTCTCTAACAATTTACACTTTGCAGCTCTTCTGTTCTTTACTGTTTGTAAAATATATATGCAGCTCCTGAATGGTACTGGCGCGGTTAAGGATTTTGTTTGGGTTTCTTTTCTTAGCGTCTTAGAAAATCTTTTTGGAGGAATGTGTGTCACCGCATGCTTTTTCGCCACAGGCGACGAAAATGATGTACCTGGTAATTCTTCATGCATGTTCACATGTCCTGGACTTATTTGTGAACTGAAAATGTTCTGTACTGATTATACAGCTGAATTTAGTATGAACAGATTTGTCTTTGTCTATTGTAGCCTGTGTGTGTGAATATTAATGTTAGCATGTTTGATGCGCTCCTGCTCTCCTGCGGTCGGATTAGGTTGACAACATAATGCTCCCATGTCAGGACGAGGCTCCATATCTCTTTTGCAAAGGGGCACAACAACCTCAGGTGGCCAGATTCTAAGGGTCCGTCACACATAACACTGTGGACAACCTGCAATTATGCTGTGATGATTTTATTTTGTATGAGGATATAAGAAAATATTTTGCACTTGTTCTCCGAGTGCACTTAGCATGTTTAATTGTTTGCTTCTATGTCATCTGTAAATTTCTCAAACAATAAAATTTATTTGTGATTTAGTGGTTGCACCTAACTGCCTCTGTTGTATAGAGAACCAAGAATGCTTCTTTCTTGGGCTAATCCTGCTGCAAAGCGTTAGAGGCAACAGAAAATAGATGTTTTACTGAATACAGATCGCTGGTGAGGATCCTTGCTACTGGCACTGGTGATTTGCAGGGGCTGTATATTTCCTTATGAAATTTGGTCAAGAAATATCCATGTTAGTGCTACATGTGCTGGTGATTTGTTTTCTCGCGAAATTTAATTTGGATATATATAGGTGGTGAACTGTAGGTCGCTGTGTGGATACTTCAGTTCTGGATTGGTTTAGTTGCTAATTCAGTTTTGGTGTTGATGCTATTCTATCTCGGTTTTCCATGCTTTCCTATATTTTCTTATTTTCATCTTGACAACTGTGCTTATAGCTCAATGGTGACATGATGCTGCTAATACATGTAAGGGATAGATTTTGAACCTACACTGCAGAGTTTCTATTACTAATCCGGTGGTCTGTGTCTGGCCCTCGTTCTGTGTTCTGGTCTTCGATCATGCAGGTCAAAAGAGGAGCTCATTCAGAACACGGTATACCAGGTTCATGCACGAAACAGTTCCATTTGGTCCACACCTTGGTGCAATATTTGGCAATCTATTCATGACCACCTTCTCATTCCGGTTTCCCAGTCTCCTTTACCCAGTACTCTTTCAGATTTATGGATGCCTAACACTCATACTTGGAACTGAATTACTATCAAACATTGTTTATGACCATGTTGTGCAGGTTATTTCCCAAGTACAAATTGTGCAGAGTCAAGAATAAGACATTCTTAGGTGGATTCCATAAAAAAAAAAGGTGATTGCACAACTAGAAATATTTATAAATATTTAAGTTCCCAGTTGCAGGTTACTCTACCACCGCAAGGTTCTCCAGTCCACAAACAAATAGAATCCTTCAAAGAATGTGGACACAAAGAAATATATCGCCACTCATCAAAACATTTGTCTGGTGGCAATCAGACCAGGTATGATTCCTATATATGCAGGAAGAAACACTGAGGATGCAATCCACTACCAGGTGCACAGGTACAATGGCACACCTCAGGAAGATAATGAACCTGTCATGAACTTGGTCCCTGTTGTGTCATGTTGGTTCCCATCTGTACAGTGGCACACCTCAGGAAGAAACATTTGTCTTCTGCATGGTGACCACACTTCACTTGGTCCCTGCTGTGTCATGGTGGTTCCCATTCTTGAATAGATGACAAGTCTTGTGCAGCTATACCAGAGTACCAGCCCGCAGCAGATACATACTTGCTACCTGCAGGTGTACCAATTTTATATTCAAGTATGTAGCATCCAGTCCATCTCCTTGTGGCATTTATTTAGATAGAAGTTCATTATTGGTTATTCCTTTCTACTCATTTCTAAGCTCACTCTAAAATATTTCTTATAACCCTGCAAGGTACAAACTATGCTTCACGGCAAGTGATTGCTGAATCTTTGATTTGCTTTGGTGAGACCCTGCAACCGGTCGTTGGAAAGCCAGTTCAACATCTCGAGTCTGCTAGGACCTTCAGTGACACTCCCCTTGATGACGCAACATTTGTAGCCTTGAGATTCACCTTCTTAGTTGTCCTCAGAAAACAGAGCTTCTACAAGCAAGACATTACATACCAGATAGCCTCCATCACAGCAAAGCCATGGCAAACAATGTGCTTTACCACATGTTCAGCTTGTGACTCTGAATCTTTGTGCTGTTAAGTTTGTAATCTCAAACATATATATAAGCTTTGCTTTAAAACTTTTTTCAGCTACCTTAGGAATAATGTTATTAATGTGTGTTAAGTTTGTAGTCTTTAAACATTTGAATGCTACTTTCTGTTTATGTTTATATATCCTCATCCATAATTTAATGTTTTTTTCTACCCTGTAATCTTTTTATTTGTTGTATTGTGTTTTAGCTCCCAGGGAGCAGTACCTAAAGTTTGAAACTCTTGTCCGACACAGTTGAATGCAAGATAACCCGGTCAAATACAGCTCATAAAATGGCCCAAAAGAATCTGAAAAATCAAGTAACGTCATGTTTCTTCAAAACCCAACAAATCTTGAGTTCGGATAACTCTGATCCACATCGATTCAATGTACACTAACTGTCTTGCCTAACATAACCTTGCGACATCTTGCCAACCGAACTAGTCAATTTTGGTAACTAGCATAACCAACTAGATAGCATAACCTTGCTTCTTCAGCAGGTTGCGCCACCAAAATCGGTCCTGCTGGTGCATGTAATAGCGGTGGCTCCCGGCTTCGCCCTGTGACATCGAGAACACGGGGCAGCCCTGCTCTTCACAGGGAAGAGATGACTACGGTGCACCCAGCGGTAGTGCTTGCCCAGCTCGTCGTCAACCCTGAATGATTGCATCACCCCTCCTCAAAATAACAGATAGCGCAGACCTCAAGCCTTCTGTTACCTCTGAGCTCCTTGGAACGCTCCCAACAAAACTTGGCAAAGCGGAGTGTCTTTTCATCCGGTACCGTGTCGTTGTCTTCATCAAACAGCTCGAGGAGGTAACTTTCTGTGTCCGCGGTATTGGATTTCTTGTGACGAAACGCACCGCTGTCTGAATACAAACACAATCAATTGGTGAACCAACTGTTAAAAAGACAGTTTCTACAAGCACATTCAGATAAACTTATGGCACAATCAGATCAGTGAACACAAGCATATTCAAATGACATTATGAACCAAACATCTTACATCGAATTCAGATAACAAATTGCAGGCATTCACATTACAGTGCATCTAATTCAGGATTCAGTTCTGTACAGGGGAACCAAATAGTAGACGTGCCGTCCTCTCCCGGGCCGTTCCCGCCCTCGCTGCCGTGGGAGCCGTTCCCCGCCGAGCCGGTGAGCGCCTCATTCCCGGTGGTGCCGCCGCCGCCGCCGTGCACTACGGGTAGGCCGATGCCGGTCCCGACTCCCCCCGCCGCCCGTGTTCTCGGTGACGCCGTTTCCGGAAGCGATGGAGGTTCCGGACGCAGGACGCCCGTGGACGCGCGCCGCCACAAGCGCGACTCGCCGCAGTAGAACCGCGCCAGCCCACGCGGCGCCCCGTGCAAGCGCCTCGCGGAGCGCTGCGAGCCACGCCCGCACACTCCACTTGTGCGGGTGCAGGGAATCGGCGGCCTTCTTCTTGCCGCCGCCCTCTTCTTCTTCTTGGCGCCGCCGCCGGTCTTCTTCGACATTGCTGTCGTCCGCCGAAGGAACCCGAGAAGAGCCGGCGTGGTGTGGTGGTGGATGAGGAGAGCCGCCGGCGAGGTGGTGGCGGAGAGGAGATGACGGCGAGGTGGTGGCGGGTTCTTGGCGAGACCGGCGGGGTGGTGGCGGGGTGGCAGGTTCTTGGCGAGACCGGCGAGGTGCGTTGGTGAGGAGGACGACGACGACGGCTCTCCCCTGTTTTATATCCCAGCGCCCCTCTCTCTGTGTCACTGCGCGATGGGGCCCTCCGGTCAGCCCTTCGGTGTTGTGCAAGCGGTCCACCACGTGGACCATGGACTCGGCCCACCGCGCACACCGCACCGGTCTACCGCGCACCTGGTGCACCGGGCGAACCAGAGCGCGCAGCGTAGCGCACACGCCAGCGAGTGCAGCAGTGTACGGTTTGCACAAAAGCCCCTTCTTTTCTCTCTTTTGCGTTTCCAGTCCAGTTTTACTCAAAATAATTTCTTTTAAATCCTGTTCCTACTCGTTTTAGCCCCTGCACTTTCCAAACCTAGGAAGTGCGTCCAACTCCATCTGAAAAATCTAGTTTTATTTCATTTAAATCAAACATGAGTTCTCTTTATTTACAAAACTGCAACTGGTCATGCTTTAGATCCATTTCGTTCCATATGTTTATATTCTCTTAGCCATGTCCCTCGCACAGAAACTCAAACTAGCTATATGAAGCTTCGTCCCTGAAAGCGCATCGACATCATCAAAGCACGCATGTAGTGCATATATGTCAAAACATGTAAATCCATGATCTTACATGATATAACGAGACTATCAAATTTAGTCGTCAAGATAAAATCACCTTCGTATATTTGTGACACCAATAATTCAAAATCGCCTTGGTTGACACACATACATTTTCGCACGGCGTGTAGTGGATCAAAGTGCATGCATGTCCAAATGATTTAACGAAGGACACATATGTTGAGTTATTTTAACTTAGCCCTGTGCCATGACCTACGAAAATATTAACATATTTGCAAAGTGTACCTAAAATAAATGCATATTGTGGTTCGCTTGAAAGCTGAATAAGCTAGCAAGCAACAATGCTGAGAGTATACATTTACTCCCCAACAAATGAACTCATGTCATGATCCAACAAATGAACTCATGTCATGATTAAATTAAATGGCGTACACATGCATCCTCTGCGTGACGACAAGGCTGAAGACTTTTTCTTTTGTAGTTTGTAATAGCAAGCCATAAGATATATATGATCGTTCCTTTTTGTGAATTCATGTCGAAACTCTTAATTCTTAAGTAGGGTTTTTCTCTACAAGGATGTAATTAACATAGTTTTTATGCAAATATAAGAATTTTGAAAAGTATGGACTCACATTGCTTGTTCTTTTATATTTGTCCCATCTAAATCAAACCTAGACCAATTTTCTTGGTAGCCGACGTGGAGGAGTGAAATAGCCGGATGTTCCATTGCCATGGACTATCATCAACCATGGCCCTATCGACACCTTAGAATTGGCAGCACACATCGGGACATTATGGGATCACAAACCTAGCCTAGCATGACTAGGACAACGTGTGATGCCATCCTTGTCGAGACAAATCATGCACACTAAGATTGAACGGAATAAACGACTACTTAGGTGAGCATCATGGTGTGTCAAAGCCACCGCGCTTTCAATCTCAATGATAGAAAGGCTTCACTACTACAAAACTAACCTTCACAATCGCCCATCATCATTGGTGATGGTTCATGAACTAGCAAATGATAGTGTCTATCAACCCATCATTGCATATCCATGGCTTGGAATGATAGTAATAGAAAAACTAGTACTCACATTGGGGTCGTCAATGCGATTCCTACCACTACCGATTCTTGGCATGAACAAGCAAGTGGTACTACCAATTCGTGGCTTCGAACCATAGTGATAGGCATACCGCTAGCGATGGTAGATTGCATGAAAAAAATCATAACTTTCTCGTATGATCATATGATGTTCGATGATGAAGACGAACTTTTATATCAAAGTTGTACTGACTTTTTTGATCTACAACTTTGTACTTGACGACTTAATTGATTCACAAGATTGTTACCAATCTCACATGCGACTAGGTGTGTCCTTTATGGAACAAACAATTTTTCATATAGGTAGTAGGACATTTTTGTTTATCCCATTTTGTCAAACATTTATCTTGGTTGTTCATATCTAATTGCTCAAGGATAAGAAAAACATTCTATGGAGATTAATGAAATATTATTATAAAGAAAAATGTTAGGATGTGACCGGTTTTGTTTCCAGGTTGCATATGGGATATGCAACATTCACCCAAGGAATTTTCTAGAGAACAAAAGACGGGTTACCATGCTTTTAGACTCGAAATATGGAATATTCTAGATCTAGATATTTTGCATTATCATAATTATCTAGAAAATGGAAAAGCAAGGGGGATTCCATAAATATAGAAAATTGTTGAAGGTTGTGGAGAAATAACACCATTAAGTCTATAAATAGCTATAGATTGAAGTGCTCATACCATACACACACGAAAGTACAAAAAGCAAAGTATTGTAAGGCATAGAAGTAGCCATCAAATATTTACAAATGTCATACAACAACGTAGTATGAACTCAAATTGCTTGTTCTTTTATATTTGTCCCATTTAAATCAAACATAGACCAATTTTCTTGGTAGGCGGCGACAAATGACTTATCCAAACAAAGAACATACATCTAGTTTAGGATTCGATAATAAGATATCTTTCTATTGTTGTACAAACCGATACTAGATTATCGTGTAATCGGATTCTACGATCTAAACGAATATAAAGACAATCAAATGGCGTTATGAACCAAACAACATTTTACGAATTCGAGATAACAAGATATTCCTATCTTTGGTTAGAGAGGCTAGGGTAGTGGTGAGGTGTGGTGCCGCAAGATCGGGTTGCCGGGTGACAACGGGCGTATCTAAGGAAGCAAAAGGAGGTGCTTGGGCGCTAGAGAGGGATATGAGCGGTGGGAGATATAGAGAGAGAGGTGAAGAGTTTTTATTTCTTGTTTTAAGATTGAAAGGTTACACGTCTATTTGTATGCCTAGAGGATTAGCCCCTAACCATACCATCCAAGAAACTAAGAGAAAGTCCTTATGCTACTTTGTTTATAAGAAAAACATATTATTATTGATATATCCTAATCTTTTTTATTTAAGCAATTCTCTATTTATTTTCCTATCTTTACCGACTTTCGGCGGTTCTTAACTCATACTCCTTCCATAGTTGAAAAGAAAGATGTTTTGGAAAAGGTTTGGGTCAAACATTGGGAACATAAATCATGAATAACTTTTAAGTCGTTGAGTTTAGAAATGTGAAAATCATAGATTTGTCTTGAAAAATACTTTCATAAAAGTATACATATATATTTTTAGTAAACATTTTTATAGAAAAGAGAAGTCAAAGTTGCACTTTGGAGACCGTGTCATTTGCCCTAAACGTTTTTCTTTTCAACTATGGAGGGAGTACTTTATACCGCCATCATCAATATATAATTCACCAAAAAAACAACACCGATAAGGGTTTTGAGCTAAGCGATTCCATAGTTTGGGTAAATTCACATGTTTTGCATGACTTATATAAAAACATACCAAAATGGGTGAATAAAGAATAGAAGAAATAGCAAACCATCTCCATTTTGGCCCATTGCAAAGCAAAGAAAGAAGAAGAGAAGCCCACCAAAAGAACCCATTCAGGCAAGCCACCCTCAGGCCCAATTTAGAAGAAAGGAAGAAAGCCCACAACCAAAATAGACAAGTAGTGGAACTTAGGGCACAATCGCACGATTCACGCCTCCGCTCCGACCCAACAAGCTCTAGATTGTCCATGCATAGAAAGAAAGTTATTTGTTCGATTTGGGATGTTATGAGGGGAATAAGGAATATTTCAAGGATAATTCCACCCTCCTTCACTTATAAATAGAGGAGCTCTCCCCCTTCAAAATGATTCATCATACACTATGAGAAAGGAGAGGAAGAGCACCGGCTTCCTCTATTTATTGTACTAGGCGAGCTTTGTACATCGGTGGATGGAGTGCCGTGGCTGTCGGCTCCCTCTACAACCTGTACCTCAACGAACATCTTGCTACTCAAGTAAGAAGTTTGTGTTTGTCTTTTGGTATTAAGCTCTTAATAAGTAAGTTATCCACATATATTTATTGATCGTCTCGACGCAGAGAAACACTATAGAAGTATGTTATGATTTTTAGGCGAAGTGTTAAAACCATCCGTCTATTTCGCTTTCGAAATTTCGGATTAGCCTCTTTTTAACACTTTTGGTTGTCAACATCCATCTCTCAAAAAAAACTTATTTGAAAGGTTCTTATAGATGGAGCATGCGCTTAAAACTATCCTTAATAGAGCATGGGGAAGCCAAGCTAGTAGATTGAGCGGTAGAGGTGTGCTAGGCGACTAACGGGATGTTAAGTAGAACGAGCGAAGGGAAAACACACGGGTTTACCCCAGGTTCGGCCGCCTTGATGGCGTAAAACCTACGTCCTGCTTAGATTGTATTGATTGGTGGAGTAATGAGTCGGGTTCTAGAGGGGGTCCCTACTCGCCATATATAGTCGGGGAGCAGGGTTACAGGTCGGATCCAAGCCGACAAGATCTATCCTGATTGGTTACAATAGGGAAGTTCGTAGCGATTACAATAGAGCTATACAAGGTAATTGTCTTTACAGTTACATCTACTCCGTAGTCTTCGATGGCCACCGACTTGAGGACGCCGAGGGGCTTCGGTCTTGCGATGCAGGGCGGCTCGGACGGCTCGGCCCGAGGTGGACCGTGAGGGAAAGGGGTTTATCCCCCCCTCCCCCCCCCAGCGAGGCGCAGCTTGCCGCGTGCATGGTAAAAAGAGAGGAGGTGGGAGATTTTTTTCTTATAGGCAGTCCATAGCCCTATTGATATTTGAAACTATGGATTTGCTATATGGTCTAGTTCCACAATGTATCGGTTACCTGGTAGAAATTTTTTTATTCCCTAAAAACTATTTTTTTACATTGTGGTTGCTTTAAGCTCCTAGCATTTTTCTTGTGACACAAATATGTTAGAAATCAGCTCTTACTTTGGTTCTGGATCCGGATCCAATGAGTCAGCAATTTTGGAGGCAAAGTATATGTCGACAACTGTGGTCTTTCTATTGTATGATTCTCCTGATTCCACATAATTTGTGGCGATCTCCTCAAGATCGTCTTCCCACTCATCGTGATCTCCCATAACGATTGAGTTGGGGCGTTCCAACCTTCCAATGCGATGTTGTGCGCACGGTGCATTGGCTTTTTCATCTTCAGGATGATGTCCTTCGGGGGACTTTTCCAACTTCGGGTTGGTTTGCCACTTCGGGGGCATTCTCTACTTCGGGTAGAGCTTCTTCAATTGATTCCTTAAGTGGTGCGGGTGGCTTAGGACCTTGTCTATGTGAACGTCTCCGCGGAACCTTGTCCTTTGCATCCGGAGGTCTCCCCCTTTTCCTAGGATTGGTGGAGACATCGAGTTGGTGCCCTTGGGGGGGGTACTTGGACTCTCCCGGCATTTACCGCAGGGTATATGCGACCTTGTCACCCTTTTATGATCGGTGAAGGCATCGGGCAGCTCATTCGCAAGATTTTGCAAATGTATAATTCTCCGAACTTCTAGTTCAGGTTTTCAGTGGTGCGTGGGTCGATGGATTGCATTCCACTTGCATTCCATTCAATTTCCGGCATTCCATTGGATGTCTATCTCCCCTAATCTTAGGAAATGGTCTTCATCGAAGACACAATCGCAATCTTGAGCCGTATGAAGATGTGACACTGTTAGAGCATAATATTAATAGTCAACTAGACATGAAATAAGGGCATAAAATGAATATCAACATAGACTAGGGGTTTTACTAACATAATTCCACGAGCTTTGGTGATTTATATCTTTTCGAGGGGACTTAATAGATAAATTGAGAAGAATGGAGAAAGTTCCGAATATACATCCCATACAATGACCGAGACTTGACCGTGGAAAGTGGACTAAAACACTCTAGAAGATACCGGAAGACACCGGAAGAGGCGAGAGGCCGAGAGGAGACTCGGCTTTGGCGGCCGCCGGTGGCATTTGGGCGCCGCCAAAGCTACACGGTGCCCAATCCAGCCCATCTTTCGAGGTCGGTTTGTAACCGACTTTGAGGTTGTATCTACACCGTTGCCAAGGTCGGTTTGATCCAAGGGCTATCGTTCATCGCCAAGGCCTATATAAGAAGACCCCACGACCCCGTGGTGAAACCCTAATTTATTCTATCTCATTCTATTCATTAATCTTTCAGTTGTAGAGGTGTCCCAATGTAAGGATAACCTCTCTCTGGGATTAGTGAATTAGAAGTAGATTAGAACAAGATTAGCCATGTAATTAGAAGTAGATTAGACATATAATTAGAAGTAGATTAGATCTAATCAAGAGTAAAGGAGAGTTGAACTATACTTTGGTTCTCGAGATGTCTACAGAGCGGTATGTTTCATATCTTATCTTTGGATGACTTGTGATTTATATATTTATCTTCTCTATTACTTTATGCTTTTCATATATGGTTAAGTATAGTTGTTATATTATTGCATGGGATCTCATTTCGTATTGAGGGCTCTAGTTATTCTAGGTAGCTAGAGTAGTAATTTATAGTGTAGACTTGGTGTCTAAGCTATAGGTTACCTGAGATTGCACCCAACCCCACGGATAGTTTGTGGTAGCCCTGGGTGGTGACAGCCACGACGGCCGACGTATTCCACCACGTTCGGGTTGGTGTTTGTAGGACCGTGGTCGGAGCTTCCTAGCCCCCTTCTCATCTCTTTATGTGGCTAGTGTTCTGATGTCCCGAAGTGTAATAGTGTAATTGCTATCATAGAACCTAAGTAATAGAGAAGTGCATAGGAACCTTGATCTCTCTCTGACCTCTTGATTAGTTTAGTTATTCTTTGACATCTTAGGTAGGTTATTATTTTATGCTTAGATGTTTACTTAACCTTTAACAATTACCTCCTCACTATAGTCTAGTGGTTTGCTAAGTTAGTGGATACATGATTGTGACTTATTAGAATTCTTTAGCCAAAGCTTCTGTGGATACGATACTCTAGAATACTCATCCTAGGGAAAAGCTACAATGGTAGGTGTTCTGTGCGATTGCAGAATCCTTCATATTCTTTTAGCACTTAACAAATGCCAACAATCCCCAGTCATAGGCTCTAATTATTTGATTATGGATGGAGTCTCATAACCAACATATATCCCCAACTTCAGGTGGGGTCCCATTGATGTCGCCGAGGTGGTGGTATTTCTTGCGTATACAAAGACCTTTGCCAAATATACGCAGATGAGAAATACTTGGTTCTTTCCCACACACCATTTGTGAGGGGGATGTCTCATGATATGCAGTTGGCCTAAGATGAATTAATTTAGCAAAGATGTAATACCGCATGGCCCCAACAACCGGTTGGCGACTTACAATTCTCCAACAATGGCCTTGCAATCCATTTAATCCTTTTGATCAAGGATTTAGCTAGACCATTTTGTGTGTGGACATGTGGTGCTGAATGCTCAACTTTAATACCTATTGCAAGATAATAATCATTGAAAGCTTTAGACCTGAATTCACCAAAGCATTGTCCATCCGAATGGATTGGATGCGTTATCGGGAAACTTGCTCTCAATCGATTATTTGTGCAATAAGTTTGAGAAAGCATGGTTTCTAGTGGACAACAGGTCCACATTGCTCCACCTAGTGAATGCATCGGTTAGTACCATGAAGTACCTAAACGGGCCCGACAGGGCTGAATAGGTCCACAAATGTCACCTTGAATCCTTTTGCGGGAATGCGGGTGCTTCATCCCTAATCTTTCGGGGGACGGTCTAGTGATTAGCTTTCCCTTTGCACACGCGGTGCATATAAAATCTTCGGGGATTGGGGAAGCTTTTAATACTTTGGCCAGCGTAATTGTTGATGATTCTTCTCATCATAGTCAACCGGGGTGACCCAAACGGTCATGCCACATTGAAATGACTCTGAGTCTTTGAATATGGCTTGCATTGCAACATATCCTTTATGTACGTGTAGTACAAACCCGATGGCAATGAAGGGAGCCTTTCCACCACTTGTTTTCGATAATCGTCGAATTTAGTGATGAGGAGGTACTCGGTACCTTTCTCAATCTCGTTTCAACATGGAAACCATTCGCACGGATATCCTTGAAACTCAAAAGCGTTCGCTTTGAGTCGTGGTACAACAATGCATCTTTCACAAATATTTGTGTACCCATAGGGAGGACCAACGTAGCACTTCCTCGGTGCCTACAATATGAGCATTGCTTAGGCAATGGTCATGATATTTCTATTTTTCTTAGTCAAGGATGAAAAATATCTAGTCTCCCTTAGTATGGTGTTAGTGGTGCCATTTGTCTACAAGGCACTCCTTTTCAACCATGGCTCCCCACAAATGCTTTGTTAAATACCATAATAAGTAGGAATTTAACATAAAGCATAAAAACATTCATTATAAAAGATAACATTACACAAATCTGGGAAGTCTCACTTGAGTTTGGACCATTTACTACATTACAAGTGCTCTCCGGAGCATGCATGGCCAAACTTGACGAAATTGAAACTAATACATGTGGGCATTGCATTGGGTGACTTGACCTCTTTGGGGTTTACCGAGTATCCCCAAATATGTCACTATCAAACCATGTTATCGCAAGACTTGAGCTTCGAGCTCAATGGTGAAGTGAGATTCGGGCCTTTGCCTTTGCCCTTGCTTTTGCCGATAAAGGTCAACTGTGTGTTTGGGGTGCGGCATTTGCGAGACCAATGTCCCTTTGCTCCACACCGAAGCATTCAGTTTGCCCCACCCCCACTATTTCGACCTTGCTCCTTCTTGGACATACCCGGCCTTAGGCTTTCCTTTGCCTTTGCCCTTGAACATGCCTCCCTTCTTCCCCTTCCATTGCCTCTTTCTACGGCTCTCCTTTTGGTTGCGAGAACTCTTGGCAATATTAGCATGTGCTTCGTGCATAGCTATCGAGCGGTGGGTCGAAAGGTAATGGTTGTTCATAAGAACTTCATTACGTTGTTCCGCAAACATCAACACCTCTATGAGATCGAGAGTACGTGGTGTACTTTGAGTTCCCGTATTGTTGTTGTAGAACTATATTCCGGGGTGGAAGGTGGACAAGGTTTTCTCAATCATGTCCGAAATGCGGATCTTCTCGCCACAAATCGTTAATTTAGACACAATCTTGTGTAAAGCGCAGAATTATACGCCGTCACGGACTTGAAGTCCTGAAAGCGGAGAGTGATCCGCCCCTCGTTGTGCTCTCGAGCATAATGGATCGTTGTTGGCTAAATCGATCCTTCCGAGGGATTGCCATAACACCAACGGATCTTGCTTTCGATCAAGTACTCGGACTTCGGGTCTGCGCTAAGATGATGTCGTATGAGATACAACGCATTTGCTTTATCACATTTTGTGCGCTCATCTCTACGCTCCTCAAACGGGGTAATGGTATGATCGAGTTTCATGCCCTCGAGCATGTTCTCGCATCAATGGCCCAAGTGAGGTAGTTGCTGCCGCCCACGGGTGAGCTTCTCAAAGTCCCTCTTTGCAATGTCCGACATGCCTCGCACATCCAATGTGTAGGATTAGTGATTTGTCGGTCACATATAATCTTCGAGGATTACAGTGCATGGTCTTCGTGACACATGCAAAATTTCCCAAGTGTAATGCTATAAATATAAATCGCAATAAATAAATCTACAAGATTTAAGTGCTTAAATATAAATTGCAATAAATAAATTCACGAGAAATTTAAATATTGAAAATAAATTACGGTAAATAAACTTACGGGATTTAAATACCAAGTTTAAATTGCTGTAATTAAATTAAAGTAATTACTCATCAAAATGGAATGGCAAAATAAATTGCCATGGTGGCTTCAGAGCCACAAAGAGGCCCATTTCGGGGTCTGGGAACGCCCGAATAGGTCCATCGAGGGGACCTAATCGTCTCTAGCCGTCCATCAAGATCAACGGCTCGATCCGCCCCCGCGAATTATATATATAGGGAGGGTTAAACCCTAACCCTAACACCCTTTTTTTTTTTTTTTCCCATTTCACCCCACTCTCTCATCCTTATCCCTTCGGAGGAAGCGAGACGAGAATCGTGCAACGGCGTGCCTATGCTCACGCTGATGAGAGAGAGGTGCCTCGATACTGCGCCGCGCTGGGGCCGCCCTTGCGTCGGGGCGGTCCCCCTTGGGCCGCCGGCGCCGGAGGCCGGGTGAGGGCCGCCTTGGCCGAGGCGCGCGCGTCGGGGCGGCGCTTCGCGCGCATCACGGCCGGGAGCCGTGCTCGTCGCGCCGGAGCCGGGAGGCCGCGCCCGCGGGGGGGCCGCGCCGGGACGCCGGACGCCGCCGCCGAGGCGAAGCCGCGCCGACGCTAGACGCTAGACGCAGCGCAAGGCCAAGGCATCGCATGGGGCGGGGCGGGCGGCCGGCCGGGCTTTGCGCTTGCCCGAAGCAGCGCCGCGTGGGGTCACGCCGCCGGATCGCGCGATCGCGCCGGCTGCTCGGCGGCGGCGGCTCCGCGCTGTCGGCTTGCCGTGGAGCGCCGGGCGGTGGTGCCTGGCGCGCCCGCGCTGGGCGCAGCCCCGGGAGAGGCTGTCAGAGAGAGGCGGGCCGGAGGCGCGGCAGGCCGGCGGAGGCGGTGCCCAAGTACCCACGGCCATAGAGCCGTGGTGGCGGCCGGGCTCAAGGCGTGAAGGGAGGCCGACGGCGGTGAAGGGCGCTCCCGCGTGCGGCCGAAGGCCGTCGGGGCCGGGCCGGCGGGGCCCGCGACGCCGTGTTGAGGGTGCTCGCGCCGGAAACCTCGGGGGAGGTATTTGGGCGTTGAGCGATCCGGCGGTGACCTTCGTGGTCGTTGGTGCTCTTTGGGTGACAACGATGGTGGGGCCCACGGTCGGCGGTTTCCGATATGTGGACCAAATCCACTAAGAGCCGGTAGTGGTGGCGGCTTGTGAAGGCTCCTTCGCCCACGCCCGGTGCGCCTCGTGTGAAGGGCTCTTCCGCTCGCCACGACGTCCGGGCCACCACATCCGGCCGTGGTATGCTTGCCTCTGGCGGAGGTTGCATCGTTCGCCGCCGTCTTGGGGCGATTTTCCTTACGGGTAAGGTTTAGTGTCCATGCTCATCTTCGAGATGGCTGGATGTGTTCGTGTGTGCTTGTTCTTGATAGTATAGTAGTAGCAAGTCGGTGTATGTAAAGAACTGATTTCTCACCTTTCTTACCCTAGCTCTGGTAGAACTCGTGCTGATAACGTGTTAGAAATCAGCTCTTATTTTGTGGATTCACTAGAACAGCAAGAACACAATAATGACAAGATAGACATGGTGTGTAGTAGAGGAGAGGAGCTACGTGTATTTCTTATTCCTTTGTCTCGTCTTTACATCAAGCGAAGTGACTCCTTTATAGGGGACACTTAGAATAGATACAAATTGTTACAGTGAAGTAAGTAGCTACGGTGTTTGTCCTCCCCCGCTCTAACCGCTATACACTAATTGGCCATCATGATGAGTCCAGCTTTTGTTGACTCATTCATAACAAAATAAACTAGAGTCCCTTGTATTGTCATGGAGGTCGTTGCCCGATAGCTCGACCTGGCAAAAGCACGACACAGCAGGATGCAGGTCCGGACGTCCGTTCACTGGACCGCTCCTAGTCCCAGACACTGGGCGGCCCTGGCCTTGCCTGCCGTGTCTGGAGTCTGGACTAGCCTCTAGGGGCCGGATGTGTTTGGCCATCCCTGGTGTCTAGAGGCAATACTGTATCCATCTAGTCTGTCTTTCATTCTCAAAAAAAAAAAAAAAAAAGGCCTAGTCTGTTTTTTTTGGTTACGGATTGTGAAATACATTGTCAGTGCATGACACGATATATGGGACCTCTAAGGGAGAAATATTCTTCGGAAACTAATACAACGTCACACACACACACTTTCACCTCGATGTCCTGCCGTCCAATATAGATCAAGGTTTTCGGTTATATGTCAAGACACTCGATTTCTATAACCAATGAATCCAGATCTAACGATACAAGCAAAATATATCAAATAAATGCAGAAAAAAAAAAAAAACAAAAAACTTATCAGATAGTTACTATGAAGGGCAAATTGAAAGAAATTCAAAGTAAAAACAGATAAAACATACTAGAAAGAACAAATAATACAAAAATAATAAACAAAGAAAATAAAAATAGCTAAATTATTATTATGGAAGCCAAAATAGAATACTACAAAAAGGACGAAATAAACATACAAAAAAATTACAATAATCAATTTACACCGATTAAACATGAAACTTGAACCTAAATAAAAGTACAATAGTAAATTATATTATGATGAGATGTATGTATTGTCTCTATTCTAAATAAATACATTATTGTTCCTCGAAGAGTCCAGCGATTTCAACTTTAACCAAAAGATATACGATTTTGGGCTTCTTGCTCAAGGTAGTAGCAGGGCGTATGCCGGTCCCCTTCCCCTTCCTCAATCCTTCCCAGATCCTGCTTGATTGACCCACTAATCCCTCCTCCCATCAACAAATCCTAATTCTCTACTCCACGCGCTCCAAATCGACCCCACTTTTGCAAGATTCCATCCACTCTTCTGAGGCGGTCACCGTTCTTCTCGGCCGATCAGCTCGTGACACCTGCTGAGCTCCGGCTCGCGGCGGCGGTGACACCTGCCCCTCCACCGCTTCCCTTTGCCACGCGCCTCCGGCTGAACTCACCTCGTTTCCGTCGTTAGACCTCGGTGAATCATGCTGTACGAGGTATCCCCAGTTTCTACCTTCGCCTTTCTACTTCCTTTCCTCCGTACCTTTCTGCCGCTACCCACCATGGACGACGGTGAACCCGACGCCCCTACTCCCTCGCCCATGGACCATGTTCCACCAGATCCACCACGCCCTCCACCCCCACCACACCCCCATCCTACCACGGTCACCCCACCGCCGCAGGCACATGTGCCAACTTCCGCCATACCTCCAGTTTATGCGGCCCCCACAATCCGCCTCAGCTACACTCCACAGGGAGAGCCTTCCCGGCCGCAAGACAACGCTGATCTCATCAGCTCTATGCAAGCGCTCCAGATGTCTAATGCTGGTGAAGGCACTAGCCGGGACCCTCCCAAGTTGGTGCTGTTGGTGGCCGATCCCCTCAAGACTACTCCACCGATCAGGCTAGAGATGGTTTAGAATGCCCTCGTCATGGCCTGGAGGGGTAATGTGCTTCGATTTCAGGAGGTAACCACCAATCTGTTCCTGGCCGACTTTGCTAGTCATGCTGATATGATGTCTGTTATCACTCGTCAACCATGGACTGTTAGAGCTCATAACCTGTTGATTGAAAGATATGTGCATGGTAGACAGAGAAATGATTACCCTTTTCAGTTCATGGAAGCATTTGTTAGATTCTATGGTCTCCCGAGGTTTCTGAGAACTAGAGACAGAATTGAGGCAATTGTTCAGGTTTTAGGAACCTTTTCTGATTGGATTAGACTGGATGCTAGAAATATTCAGATGTACCGTGACTATGTGGCAGTTAAAGTTAAGCTTGATGTCACTAACCTGCAATTGACAAGTTGATTGTGGAAATTCCAGAGCTTGGTAATCTGACACTATGGTTTCATTATGAGAAAATTAAGAGAATTTGTACTTTCTGTGATGCTTACTTTCAGGCTGGATGAAGACCCCGGTTTTGGGTTCAATGGTGATTGGATGACACAGACTGTCCGTCTCCCTCATGACAACATTCAGACCCAGTTGAATCACTTTGAAGGCATTGCTGAAGCCCCCTCCCAGGATCTCAATGATCTCAGACAGGTCTTTGGCAACTCTACACCACAAAGTAGGGCAAGAACCACAGCTCAGAATACTGTAATGGAGGATGCTCCGGCAAGAAGAATTGTGGAGGGTAGTTCTGGATGGAGTCCTAGCCAAGGGGGTTCCCAAGCTACTAATATGCTGATGGATGCTCCACAGAGAATGCAGGACCCGTCTTCATCCACACAGCCCCAGTTGGTCACACCAACCTCAGCTCAACTCTCAAGTCCGGTCCTGGATGGTGGGCATTCAAGTTCTCAGGCCACTCATGCTCCTCAGGTTCAGCCTCTGTATGGTATGCCGATTGACGAGATGCAGTCTAGAACCACCATGGCAGCCCAGCCTCCACCTCTGCTGCCTCTGGTGGCTATCTTTACCCAAGGCATGTTACAAGTCACACAGTAGATCCCAAGACCGATAATAACTAATCAGTTATCACAGATTCTGACACAACTCACCACTCAGCTTGATATGACTCCTGTCTGGTCTCCGCCATTCCTAAATCCTTCCACTATTCGGATTGAAAGTTTGGATCCAATGGAAGAAGAGGATGAACCAAACGCAATGTTGTGCCCTGTGTGCAAAGAGAAGATGACAAGAACTGATGCAGTAGTTGGTCTTACATGTGGACACCTCTTCCACAGATCATGCATAGAATCTTGGCTGCTCATTAAGCAAAGCTGTCTGGTGGTCTTCACCTGGTACAGCTTCAGTACTCAGTCGACTCCTAAGAGAGAACAGAGGAGGTTCAAGGGGGTGATCAGTCCACTAATCCTCAAGCACAGCCAGGGAGAGCCACACAGTCACCAGATATGTAGGATCGGGGGATGAGAAACCAGGGGAAAGCTAGTCAAGGGCAAAATTCAAGAGTTCAAGGGCAGGGTGGTCATTTGAAGTCAGTGCGCAAATAAGTCCGGGGGCCGACGGAGGCGAGACGTGATGAGGTCCTACCTGTCAGTGAACCTGCCCGTGGGCGGGTTCGTCACCTTTCCCGTGAAGAAAAGGGCAAGAATGTCATAGGGAAGGCCCTCCACTACAAATGTAGAGAGCATTCTTTGAGGAATGAACCAGAACACCAATCCTCCTCACTTCAGCTATCAAACCCTCTCCAACTCTCCCAACTCAGAGCTCAGGCCATTCTCTCAAGCCTGGGTATTCAGTTTGACCCCAATGTTCCCATTTCAGATCTTAACACTCTTACGGAGATGCCGGCTATACACCAATCATTGCGGGAGCAACAGCCCCACCATATCCCCCTCCTCCACTCACCATTCGCGGACCCCAACCCCCACCTACCACCTACCACCAGCTCCTCCATCGACTCAAATCTCCACCACCCACCGGCCGCCTTGCCGGCTTCTCCCAACCCGCATACTGCCCGCACCACCTCTCCTCCCCAACCCCGGGTACCCCAGATCCACCCGGCTACACCTTTGCGGCTCCCCCCCTGGCCCAGATCCACCCGAGGCTCCACCCTACCACCGGCCGGTCCATCCTCGGCAAGCTACCCTCCGCCCACGGCCTCCGCTTCCCCCGCTACCTACCTCCTCCCTAGGCCCCATGGCGGACAAGGGGAGCTGGTGCGCAAGAGCAAGCTCAAGCCCGGCGCTCGGGCCCCCTCTCCCCAGCGCGACTCGGCACGGAGAGTGGGTCCCCAAGGCGGCTTCAACTATCAAATTACGCCCAATGAAGATGCTCTCCGGCGGCAGCGAGGAGGGACCTGCAGGCGGTCGGATCAACATCCGACTGACCTTCCCTGCGCCAACAGAGGATCCTTTCCTCCACCGACGCCGGTCTCGGAGGGCCCGTGCACCGCTCCTTGATGATTCAAGATCCTCCGGCTCACATCCGGCGGCCGGGGAGTGGTCGGATCCGGAGCGAGCAAGTCGTCATCGATGTTCGGTGATGGTGGAACACCAAGGAGACTCCTCCGGCTACTCAACCCAAGTCAACGTCGATCAAGGTCTCCTACACCACCTCACCGAACTCGGGTTCGGATTAGTATTTGGGACGTGGGGAGTCCCGCGCACTCTGGAGGTGTCGGCGCTGGTGATGGGAGGTGGATTTCAGATCGGGAACAAAATCGAAATGCAGGACCTGGTGGACTCTCCTCGTCGGACCTACGGCGCGATCCTGGCAGCTTCCTTCTTCTCAATCCTGTGGGTGATGTTGTGGGATCCCAGGCGAGCTCAGTGGCTGAGGGCCAACTCCGCGGCGACCACGCTCTCGCATCGCGAGCCTAGGCAGGGAAGGCTTCAGCTTCAAGTAGGCGTTCACCAAGGCGTGGTGACGACCCCTGCTCAGCATCACTTCCCTGGGCTTCGCGTGGGTGATCGTTTACTCATTGATCACCAAGACAACAGGTATGAGGCTGCTGTTGAAATCTCATGTTTGGTTTTGGAAATTGATGACGACACTTGTGGACTAATCCTTTGCTCTAAGTGTATGATTTGAGAAAGGATTAGGTTGATGACAAGGAGCATGATGATCATGAATATGGACAATGTCGGTGGACTTGATGGATCGTCAAGCTCGGTGATCGGCTTGAGAGGAACCCGGGAGATCAAGGCAAAGGTATCTTGATAGGGTTTTTCTTTCGGTGATCAAGACACGATAGAGCGTGTGATCACATTATAGGATAGATAGCCGACTATCAAGAGGGGATGCCGCGACAATCCTTGCATGAAGTGCTTCTAGGTCCATATCGTCTTGCATATTGCATTTAGGACTTGAGAGCACTAACTTCGATCTTGCCTAACTTCTCGACGTGCTAACATGGATGATAACATGATCATTTCGGCGTGTTGGCGACCCATGGCAAGTGGCAAAGCAAGATTGAAGCAAAGAGCAAAAGAAAAGATGAAGACATCTTTGTTTTCGGGTGTGGGGACGCTATTTGGATGGTGGCCGGGGCCCTTGGCCGTGGCTCCGGTCGGTGCATCTCGCGCAGAGCTCGCAGGCGTGGTTTTTGCTGCGGACACGCGATCGGACCGCGACCGGATGCTTCCGGTCACGGCGGACTAATGTGGCCAGGGCATACGAAGAGGGGTGCGGTTGTGGGCCGAGGCTTGTCGGATCACGGCCAGGAAGACCGGACCAGGACCAGCGACCCGGACTTCGGGCCGGTGCGTCCGGTCGGCGCGTCCGGCCGATCTTTGAAAAGGAAATTTTTGAGCAACGGCTCCATTTCGAGAGGAGCCATATATATACCATGTTGGCTGGTTCATGGATCTCTCTTGCACATTTGAAGCTTCCAACTTGCTAGTGAGCATTTGTGATTCCTCTCCACTCACCTCTCCATCCATTAACTCGAATTCTTGGTGAGATTGAGAGTGATAGAAGTGCATTGCATCATCGGTTGCATCTAGAGGCACTTCATCCTTGGAGAAGCCGCGGGATTCTTGTTATCTTGGGAATTTGCCCGGTTCCCTAGCGGCTTGGAGCAAGAGGCGGTGTTGAGCTCAAGTGGAGCTTGTTTGAGGCCACACCGGTGGTGATTGTGAGGGGTCGTTCCTTACCCCAGCGGGAGATCGTGAAAGGAGCACTAGTAGATTGCTCGTGGCTTGTTGGACCCTCTCTTGTGATCGGTTGATTGAGCTCCCAGGGGATTTGGCATTGGCCATTAAGCTTGTCATCCGTCAAGTGAGTGTGTCGCCACAACGGGACTAGCGTCTTTGCAAGCACGTGAACCTCGGTGAAAAATCATCGCGGTCAACCTTGTTGTGCTCGTTGGAGATTTCTTGATTGATCGCGGTGATTGGGTACCACCTCTACACATCGACGTCGGTATATCGTTCACTACTCCACGTGCATTTACCTTGATATATCTTGTGTAGCTTTGCTTAGCTTGGTAGCTTGAGTAGTGTTTTTAGTTAGCTTAGTCTTGTTAGCTCCTAGAGGTAGAATTAGTTAGTATACCTTGTCCACCTAGGAGTAACTTAGCAACCTAGCCTTTGCTTGTGATTAGAAACATTAGGATTGCTAGAATTGCTAGGAGGCTTTGCGTAATTAGTTTGAAGCACTTGCTTATTCGCTACTGTAGTCTTATTTACTAACCGCCTTGCTTAGTGTTGTTTGTAGAATTTTTAATAGGCTATTCACCCCCCCTCTAGCCATTAGGACCTTTCGGTACATTCGGGCTCAAGGTGGTGCTAGCGGTGAAGTTCTCCTTCTTCATCTCGCTGGCGGTCATCGGGTACCTCAGGACGCTCTACATCAGGCTCAAACGCCGGCCAACAGGGCGCCCCCGTCGCCATGATGCACCTGGCATGGAATCGTAGAGAGGCTCTGGCGGGGAGCCTCGCAGTTCTACTATGGTGCACCTATCCCGCTTGATGTATTCTACTAAATCCCAGGTATGCTTCATTTCCGAAACTCGCAATTCTTCAATTACTACTACTGCTCTTAAAAATCACTTTAACCTTAACGATGCTTTTGTTGTTCCCTCGTGTGGCCAATCAGGTGGCCTCCGTTCCGTGGGTGATGAAGTTGATGTGATGTCATCGATCATAATCATCACTACGTTTTTGCCTTGTGTACAAATAGAACCGGCCCACCACCACTATGGCCTTGTCCCGTGTCTATGGTGACCCGCACCATCGTCAGTCTAGTTTTATATGGAGTAATGTTAAGAACTTTGTAGAACTCTATGCTAATCTGCCTATGTTATGTATGGGTGATATGAACGCTATTATGCATGCGAGTGAAAACATGGGTCGAATGTCGCGATCATGCTCGCATAAATGAGTTTTGGTTATGTTAAGCTAATCGTGGTTTTTTTCGACGGGTTATAGTGGTCCGCTTACACATGGACTAACAAGCATTTTTCTTCTGCCCCTACTTATGAAAGGCTTGATTGCTTTCTTGCTAATTTCGAAGTGGTGCTTGATGTTTCCCAACACTACGGTTTACCATTTGCCGATGCTTTACAGTGATCATGCGCCTATTTTAGCGGTCCTTGATTCCCTTAGACCTAGAGTCAATAAACCGTTTAGATTTGAGAACTGGTGGTTAATTGATGATGAATATAATGACGTGGCTAGGAATAGTTGGATTTCGCTCTTCTAACCGCAATTTTCCACGTAAAACAAAGTATCTTGCTACAGATTTAAAGAGATGGCGCAAGGCTTTTAAAACCCAAAAAACAATGATCTCCTTCAGTCTATCAAAGCTCAATTGCTCACTCAACAAAACCTCCACCCAAACCTCCAAGACCATTCTTTACAACAGCAGTTACACACTCAACACCAAGAACTTACCACAAAAGAAGAAAAATACCATATCCAAAGAGCCAAGAAAATCTGGGCTAAAGAGGGTGACAGAAATACTGCCTACTTCTATAGAGCCATCCTAAAAAGAAACCGGAAAAATAGAATTTCTTACCTTATCAACCCGGATGGATCCCAATCTACCACCCCAGAACAGCTAGCTAACACCCTGGTTCAGTATTTCACAGATTTGTTCACTTCCAATAATAGCAGCCCAGATAGGATTCACAATCTTCTCTCCCAACATGCTGCAAACCCTACCACTCTCCCGAATCACCTGAATTTTGCCCATGACCCCAACAACCGTGAAACACAGAATAGGCCCTCTCGGCTCAGTCAAGAAGAAGAAGCAGTTCAGAGAGAGGAGGCTTTCAGGTACACCTATTCTACCCCTTCTATACAGGAAGTACACGACATAATCAAGGAAATGAGAAATAACGCTGCACCTGGACCGGATGGTCTCAATGCGGCTTTCTATAAGGCGGCCTGGTCGTGGGTGAAGGACGACATCTATAAAGTGGTAACAGATTTTTACTCTCGGGCTCACTTTACTGCCGATATGAATCAAACCTTTATCACCTTAATCCCTAAAATTGCCCAACCCATCGGGTCCAAAGGACTTTAGGCCTATTAGTCTTTGCAATGTCATTTATAAAGTCTTAACTAAATCTTTGGCTAACCGTTTAAAACAACATCTCCCAAAGTTATATTGATCAGGCACAATCGGCCTTTGTGGCACACCGTCACATTTCCTCAAACACAATTATTACACAGGAAATTATTCACTCTTTCAACCTGAGAAGTTGGAAAGACCATGCTTTCATTCTAAAAATTGACCTTGCCAAAGCATTTGACAGATTGGAGTGGCATTTTATTATGGAGGCTTTACGAAGACTAGGTTTACAAGAAAGGTTTGTTAACCTCATCCTTACCTGCATCTCATCCCCAAATTTTGTTGTTCTGGTAAATGATGAGCCCACAGACTTTTTCGCTTCTCAGCGGGGGTTGAGACAAGGTTGCCCTCTATCGCCATACTTGTTTGTAATTGCTATTAATGAATTATCCATAAGATTACATGAGGCACTTGGAGCGGGCAATTTAACAGGAGTATCCCTCGGACCAGGTGGACCACCAATTCACTCACTCCTTTTTGCAGATGATTTGATCCTTTGCGCCAAAGCAACTCCTTAGGAGGCTCAACAAGTCAAGACAATCCTCTACTTAATTCTCGCCACCAATCGTGGACACCTAACATGCAAAAACCGTCTATTTACTTTAGCAAAAATGTGCCACAACATATTAGAGCAAGCATTAAGTCTATTTTCCCGGTACAAGACCTTCAACCAAATACGATGCACCTAGGCCACCCAATGGTTTTTTCGCATAGAGACAAAAATAAGGCGAATGATTTTATCTACGGTAAGTTCATAGCTAAACTTGGCAATTTGTTAAAGCTAACAAGCTAAATCATCCGGGGCGGGTTGCAATATATCAAGTCGGTCCTCTCCTCTATTCCTGTTTATTATATGTCAACTGTTCTCTTTTCAAAAACTTTTATATCCAAAATTAACACAATTTTGAAAAGATTCTGGTGGGCTGGAGTGCAAGAAAAGCAAGAAACCAGTCCTATCCATTATAGAGCATGGACAGACATTTGTGCTACCAAATAGGATGGTGGTTTGGGTATAAGAGACATGGAAACTATAAACTAAAGTCTTATTTTGCATTCTCGCCTCGAATATTGCAACTATGAAGAATCCCTTTTATCTCGCTATCCTCAAAGCCAAATATTATCCCAATAATTCCTTTTGGACGACGCCTATTAATGCTACAAAATCTATATATTGGTCTTCTATATTGCAGGTTATGCAAGAACTCCACGCCAACGTCACCTACTAAATTCATGCGGGTAACACATCTATCCGGTCGGCTCCTTGGTGTTCTGTTTGGGAAGACATCCATGATCACCTTATCCTGCCTGTAGTCACCTCACCTATCCCTGCCACTATCTCTGAGCCAAACACTCATACTTGGAATCACCAGCTCATCAGTTCCACTTTCTTAGTAGAAGCAACCCATGCCATCCAATCCCTACAAATAGTTCCCTCCCATCAACAGGATGTTCTTAGATGGATACCGGCAACAAATGGTCTTTGCACCACTAAAGCTATTTACACACACTTACACTCCCAGACCAACCACAACCTTCCCTCCCAAGGTGCTAGGAGCATAACCCCTCAGGCCAATCAGATTCTTCAAAAGATTTGGAAAAGTAGGATTATTCCTCCGATACTTAAAACCTTCGCTGGCGGGTCATTCAAGAGCCATTGCAACCGGGAACGATTTGGGTGATATTCTTCCCACATTGATCAACATTTCTCTTATTGTGGTGCGATTGAAGACGACAACCACCTTTTCTTTCTATGTCAATTACCCTCGCAGGTATGGACCACTGACTCCCTCCTACCCATCAATAATATAACGAATCAAGAAGATGGGATTCTAATTTCTTTACCTTTGCTTCTTACTTCATCACCTTCGACTCTACCCTATGTCACACTTTATTTCTTATGTGGTATATTTGGAAGGCTAGAAATGATCACAGATTTCAGGGAAAAGGTTGGACATCAACTCAAGTCTTCAACGCGGCCAAAGCACACATGGACAACCATCTGCAGGCTTTGGACCATGATGACTACATCACTTCAGGAACTTCTAGAGGTAACTTTTTCCATCTTGCAGATCATCGGAGCCAACAAGATAGACCTCTCACCACCAACCAACCATCCACACCAACGACTACTCAACAACAGGAGACGCCAACAATCAACCGAATTCAGGGCATGGTATCTCCTCAAGGTATGATTTCTACGAATGCAGGTTACATTCGGGAAGGACCCATCCGGACCTCCAGAAGTCAATGATGAAGGAAACAATAGAAGCCACTATGTACCTTCTACAATTCCCTCTTCCATGCAGGGGACTAAGATGCTATGCCGATGCTTCACTAGCGCCGGATCGTACTGCCTCTTCTACCGAACCGGCTGGTGGGAATCTTCTTAGTCGATTATTGGGTTCTTTCCCCACCATGCGGCCTATTCATCAAGGCTGCCATGGCCCAAGCTTCGTCGGTGCTAATGGCAAAAGCTGCAGCTCTGGCTTTGGCTGCCTCACTTGCAACAAGGTTGAAGCAGGGGAAGATGCCATCCTTCTTTTTCGGACAATCGGACCCTCATCAATTTCATTTCATTGGCCGACACGCTGAAACTCGCCGGATTGGAGAATAAAGCCCTTTACGGAGCTTCTCCTACAATCCCTAGCAGGAACGAAAAAATCGGGCGTATAGGATCGCAGAATATGTAATCAAATGGTCGATTCTTTAGCAAAAACAAAGTGGTCTTGTTAGTTTTCGGGGAAAATCGGGTGAATTACAATGAGCTATGTGTTAATCCGAAGTCATGTTCATGGGTGCCCTTTTTTGGAGGCACTCGGTTTGTATCAATCAATGGTGTACACATTCTAACAGCTTCGTCTTTGCTAAATCAATGGAAAAAAACGTTCGTTGTCAAAAAAAAAACCAAAAAGATATACTAACATTACTAATATAAAATTAATTAATACTAATTCCATCCTAAAATATAATTCGTTGCTTTTTAACCCTAAGTTTGATCACTTGTATTATTTAAAAATTTATGCAAAATATTACTTCTTTTGTTGTGGCATGATTTATTAACAAAAAGTTTTTTAAAATGACTTAAATTTGACTATATTTGTGCAAACTTTTTGAATAAGATGGGTAGTCAAACTTGGAGTTGAAAAAGTTAAACTAATTATAACTTAAGAACTTAGAACGGAGGGAGTATTAATTAATAAATTAATGATTAAAAATATTAATCATGTTCACTGTAAATTTACTAATTTAGTCAATAGTAAGTTTGACGAGCACGAATGGTTTTTTTTTTTCCTTACAGAGGGAGCAATGTGCAGCTACGTGTAGTGTAGTAGGACACTAGGACCTAGGAGTAGACGTGTGATAGTAAATATTCATTTCAGGCAGGGTCAGCAGCATCCGAATCAGGCATGGGGAGCTGCGACCCTTTCCTCTCATGCTCGTGATGCTCGTTCGGTGGAGTGCGGTGGAGACACATGATAACTTGCATGCAACCGGTGGGCCCACGCTCCTCTCATGCTTTGGATTGGTCGAAGGCACAGTCCCATCCGCATCCGACCACGAGAAAATCGAGTGTTTCTATAGCAGTCCAATAAACTTGCCAATAACCAAGCCATGTCATTTATAGATTATTCTTACAGTCAAGTAATACATTAAGCAATGCATTTCATAATCTATAAAATATTTTTTAATCATGTGGGAGCACCACTAACTCATTTTTGTTGGAGTCTAAGCCCTCTTGCTGTTTTTCTCTCATGGAGTCTAAGACCCCCCAGCCCATGCACACTTTGAAGAATGCGACCAGCCCAGCGACGTATGTATCGCTCATCCCATCCCATCCCTCATTTCTTTTTCTTTCAATTCAGATTTTGCTGAATTGTCGCGGGCTATTAGCTAAGTTAATATGACTTATTGTACTTTTGCTCTAAAGTGATATCTACTCAAGCTAGCTATTTGCATTTTTTCACAGTACTTTTCTAGCCCGGCATGCTCATAGTGTTGTCTTGTGGTTTTTGCTAGATAGGCGACCATGACATCACTTGCCCAATCTTCTATACATATTCTCTATCCTCCATATAGGATACATGCTGATGTGTAAACTCAAATAGCTAGTTGAGGCTAAGTCAGCATTGTTGTGGACACCCAAAAGCCATTGACAACCCTAAACCTCTTATTGTGCCCAACCACTTAGAGACACATGGCTACCCGTTCCTCAAGAGAGGAATTAATTGAATGAGTAAAGTGAATTATGGGTCCTGAACTTGTTGAAGATGCCATTCTGGCCTCTAAACTCGCCAAATCAATCAAACTTGTTCACTGGTGTCATTTCGGTCTCTAAATGTGTAAATCATTCATTTAGGTCTATAAACTTTTCCAATCATGTCATCCTCGTCCTAAATTTGGTTTGGAGTCTCATCCGATCCAAACAAAACGATCTGAAAAACTATATGTCTAAAAATTTTTGAATAACTTTTTAATAAATGTTATATTTATCTTTTTTAAAAATCTAATATGATTTACCACCCTAAACTTTTAGTTTATCTTGATTTACCTTTTATGACGTGACACTATAACTACATCAACATGCCACCGTCAAAACTGCTCAAGATAGAAAACACAAAAAGGTCTAAAATTTTGAAGGGAATAAAAAGATTATTGTTTCAAATTGAAGGTAAAAAAAATTTAGATGACCAAGGAAGATAAATCCATTTTTTAGATAATAGATAAAAAAGAGAAAAAAAGAATGAGTAGAAGGACAAAAAGGCAACTCGAGTGAAGGTGCAATCATCCGAACACCATTTGAGGTGAGCCGTAGTAGATCAGGCTCGTCAAAGGCCCAGCGAAACTCAAGTGGGCCGAATCTCACGTGAATCGAGAAGCCCAAAGAATGTAAGGTCCATCAGGACATGGAAATTTGGCATAAAGTTCTACTCCCTCCGTCCCGTAATAAAAGGCGTTTTTGCCATTCAAAAAAAGTTTCAGAAAGAATGACGTTTTAGCTTAAACTAGGTCTCATTGTAGGCTGTCATTCCATCAGTCATGTACATGTCGACCACTGTTGGAAATAAAAAGATTAAAAAGAAAGGGAATGTATGGAAGAAGCAACGAATCTCGACCACTAATGTGCCGGAGAGAGAAACGCGTGGGAGGTGGAGAGAGCACTCAAGTAGGGGCATGCAGGTCATCTCGCCATCATCATTGGTAGTTGTGCCCAATCCTAAAACTCTATTATTATGGGGACAGAGGAGTAAACACCAATGGTCCACAAAGGTCAACAATCGTCGGCCACGGACTATCGGTTTTAACCGACATTTCAGTTCGGTGCATTCGGTTTTCAGAAACTAGCAAACCGACCGATTGGTCGAAAATCAAGAACTGAGTTCGGTTTCATATTTTTTGTTCGGTTTTTGGTTACAACCGAACAAACCGATGGAAGGTAACTCAAACTTGAGAAACATGTGAATCAGTAAATCAGAGTTGATGGTGACGCCAGGGAGATATGGAAATCAGTAAATTAGCGCACGAACAGTTCACTTCAGGGAGAAAAGTAAGCAAACAAGCAGAAGGCATGGACCGGGAGCCTGGCCGTTTGCCCTAATTGCGTGGAAGGTGTGGAAGGAGCGAAACATGCGCCGCTTCCGAGGGGCGTCCACCGAGGTCCATGCCACCATGGCAGTCATCCGAGCCTAGGCGGAGCAGTGGGTGCTTGCCGGGGCCAAGCACATGGGAAGTCTTCTCCAGCGAGTAGTCTATTAGTGCATCGGATTGGTGAGGGTTGAGTGGTTAACGCAATATGTAATTGCATCCCATGTTATAATTCTAAATCTTCTTCTTAATGAAAATACGGCGCAATACTTTTACGTGATTAAGATAAAAAATATATAAAAATCTCAACTTTCAAAAAAATTACTGCAATTTGTCGATTCGGCTAGATTGGGCTGAATCCGACATGTGTTCCCTCGTTCGATGAAGCTCCAGCGATGGAGTACGGGGCTGCAGCTTTCTGCCGGCGGCGGCGGGCAGCGGCACGAGGATCGAGGTAGAGGGGAGGAGGCATGGTGACACGGTGGCAGCGGCCGGCGGCGGGCGGCCAGCGGTGCGGTGGTGCGGCGCTGGCGCGGTCGGCGGGCGGCTGGGGTGGAGAGCTGGAGAGCTAAAGATATTTTCTTTATTTGCTTGCTTATCCCCTAGAGATTACATGCCTCTTGCTTGTATAGCCCGAATAAGCGGGACTTGTAATCTAAAGCAATCTATCTATAAGGTTTCCTTATAATGATTGGAATACCTTTTTACAAGCATATCCTATTTTATTCTTTTCTAATAAGGGTCTCCCTTATAGATGAGATATCCCCTTGCACACAAAAACTACCTAAGATAATCCTAACTTGAATCTGAAGTGAACTCGGACTCTGGGAGAGAGGAGAGAGGCGGCGGCGGGGGGGGCCGGCCCCCTGCATGTGGCGCCCCAGCCCCCTGGGCCGGCGAGATTGCGTTGTGGCCCATCTAGCCCTCTCGGGGTGGCCCAATTCTGGTTCATGACACAATTCGTGTCGCATGTAATGAGTAGTCAAAGTAAATCAACCTTGTTCCCGTTCTACTATAAATTAAAATCAAGACTTTCAAAAAATTTATAACTAATTTGGTGCACCTCATGTAATATAGGTTGCGTGTGTGAGTTGGATTTTGTATTGGTGTGGTTGGAGGTAATTCCTTCTCTGATCTACTAGCCACGAGGGATACGGAGAGAAACGAGCCGCGAACGCCGTTTGCTTCGATCGCTCGACCGTCTCCGTACGACCGCGACGCGCCGTCGGATACCCCTGCGCGACTGCAGCCCCGGGCCCGCCGGAGCCGCAATTCGCGGAGCACCCTACCCAGCTTGACCGCGCGGACGAGCGCCTAGCTAGCCCAGCGTTCCCCTGCTTCTCGAAGCTTCCCAGCTCGCTACCTACGCACGCACTGGAGGAGCGCCACGTCGCTGTCAGGAACTGCACTACACTGACTAGCTGGTAGTTCAAGTCCTAAATCCTCTATTTACCCTCAAATCCACACTTGGCAATCCAAGTCCATGACAATTGGTATTAGATTCTCCTAGTTTTGAGCCATAATTTTTTTTTTTGCTTGCACGAGTTTGCGTTGATTTGGGCTGGCACCTGCGAAGAAGCTGACAAAAGCCGAGCTCCAAATTATGGCGTCATTGGAAGACCTCACCAAGTGCTTCGACGCGTTCTAGGCTATGATGAAAGAGTTGCTCGATAAGTTGGCCTCGCTTGAAGCTCAGCGGGAGGAGTCCATGGGGCCACTACTGCTCAAGACCAATGCGGCGGGCTCGATCCCGCAGAAGCCCCACTGATTCAGCCACCACAATTGCAGAGTTTGGTGGGTGGCGCGGGCGCTCTGGACGTAGTCGGTCATCCACGACGGTTATGGTGTCATCCTCTGAACTGTCCAACGGGCACCGTCAAACCTCAGCCATGGGAAGCTGGTGGTATACTCATGGGCCAACCACCACACCCTGCCAATGGTATGATTTCTGGATTCTGGATCCTCACCCTCATAGACACGAGGATCACCATTTTGGCCGAGATTTTGTCCCACATTGTGTTGCTTTACCTAAGATCAAGGTCCCAAAATTTAATGGTTCAAACCTTATATTTTGGGTTGTTGAATGAACTTTGAGTTGTACTCGGTGGCTTATCCCTTGAAGACCAGTTCTAGCCGCACATGAACCTGCCACCACGTACACCACGGGCAAGCGCGACGCCTAGGCCACAACGGCGCTATGACTTGGTGCTAGTAGAAGCACGCACAACACATCATCAACACAGACCCCGCCGCCGCTGGTTGCCTACGACCTCGGTAGCGCGCCACGCGCGAGCCATGTAATCTCGGTGAGCCCTTCGGGCGTTTCGCCAAACACCTGGCATGGTTCCCTGTTCCTATCCTTGCAATCAAAGAAAGCAGAGCGAGCCGCTTGTTACCCAAACCTTACCCAGCCCAGCCCTCGAAGGCTAGCCCACCTTACCCTCAGTGATCCTTGCTTGGGTCAAAACTGCGGTCTTGGCCCACTTCGGCTGCACAGCAAAAGCCGCCCGCTACCTAGCCCGACACGGGAGCCGGCCTGAGCCGCCGCTATTCACCTGGAAGGCCAATTGGCTCACATTCAGCCCTCACTGAGCCCAGCAAATGAACCCAGTCGGACCCTATCTTTTTCCTTTTCTGTTTTTCCCCAGAAATCCACCCCATTATAGTATCCATAGAATATTCATCCCAACTCCAAAAATTATAGAACCAGTTTCATATTTTTTTTTTCTGAAATCTAGCTCTAGCTCCTGCTACCGTATTTGGGTTAAGGTGAGTTAAGTTTTATTGCAGTTTTATTTGGCTCTTATTGGTGTAGTGTTTGGCTTTTATTTGCGTAGTGACGGATCGAGATGCAAAGGAGCCCAGGATGGAGGAGACTCCCATTGATCGGCTACAACAACGTTCAAAGAAGAGAACCAATACTACATCTAGACCGCAAGTGTCATGGTAGCACCTTTTTATTTGAGAATCCTATTAGACACTGTCACACTGCAAAGTAGAATTGCTAGTGCTTTTATATTTATTCCTTGCTAGAATATATGATGCATGCTATTGCTAGAGCCCTGCTTGCCTTGATTGAAACCACTTCACCTTGATGACCCACCTTTGCACTCGCACTTAAATATCTGCATGTCTGCTTGCTTGCATTTGCTCCATCATAATTACATATATTACCTGGATATGTGATATGTGATGGTTTGGTGATGTGGATAGTGGATGGGTTCTTAGATGCAAGGCACCCCTACGAGGGATATGGTTAATTTGATACGTGACGGGAGCGGTGTATCCAGAGAGGGTGGTGGTGACGAGGAGTTCTGGAAGTACTTCCTTGCTTTTGACCTGATTCTTGGAGACACTGGCAGGAGCGAGAGGTTTCCATTAGTGTACGGAGTGCACCAAGGGTAGTTCCTATGGTGGAACACACAACCTAGAGACTAGAGTGACAAGTCCACGAGGGAGATTGGGATGAGGAGTTTGAGGGAAAGGATAGATCACCTCTGCGGTTGAAGATGACGAAGTCCACGAGGTAATGCTTTGAGAGCACATGGTTTGGTGGAAGGTGCTTACTGGCCAAATTAAGGACCGAGTAGGATGCAAATCATGGGTTTATCTTCGTGCACACCACATGCTTACATGGGTGCGGCACAGTTGCCCTAATTAGTGTCGACGACCACCCGATGCTTTGGGAGAGAGTAGCACATGGTCTATGGCCCTATGTAATTAGTGTCATGAGGGCGGAGGTTACTCGGTGCTACCTCAATGGCATAACCTAGCTTATATATTTGCGTATGTATATCTTCATTCCAGCAGTTGGGCAGGACTAGTGTTAGTCGGCCTACCACTTTTCTATGTGTATGTGTAGGGTTCCTGACTACTAGACTTCTGTTGTGCTTTTCTTTTCTCCCCTCGAAGCTAAGGTATGACTTAGACGTTGTTTAGGCAAGGGGCGTGCGGAGGCTGCCTCACAGACTAGATTGAGGGCTTGAGAGTGTTGTGAGGGATGACTTATGCTGATCATGAGTGGTGACTTATGATGATGATCAGTGGATGGTGAGAATGAGATTGTGGTTTGGGATTAAACAAGATTTTTTATATACTTATTTATTGCTTTTGTATGCGCTAAGGATTCAAACTCCAACCTAACTATTAGGATCACTAGATCCCCTTTTTTTTTTTCCCACTAAAGCTCATCGGTGCTGACCCACTGTTAGGACAATGTCTTCCTACTGTAGGGTCTGAACTGAGAACAACTTTCATGTTGAGTAATAAAGGGATGCGAAAGTGCTCTGCTAGTAATTGTGCATGCCCACTAGCGTATAACGTGAACAGGACCGTGAACAGAACCGAACTTAAAAGATAGGAAAATATATGTATACATAGATTGCGATAACTAAAAAATTATAGGGGAATTTTGTTGTGGGACACTGGAGAAACATGTAATTGGCTAGCACACACCACTAACCGGAGAATTTGCCTAAACACTACTACAAAAAAATTCACAAGGCATTTCCAATTTTTTGACCATGGCGGTTTTAAAAATACCGCCACGGTTAATGCCTCGATTAACCATGACCTTTTTTTTGTAACTAGCTCGCCACAGAAAATCAGGTCCAGCCTGTCAGCTCAAGAGGCCTGTTTCCTTGATCACACACACATATATATACTGGGGAGTTAGGGTTCCCATCTCTCTTCTCTCCTTCGCCACTCACTCCACCTAACCCGCCTCGGCCTTCGGGCGTCGCGTGCGATTCTCTCTCTCCCAACTTGTGCGGTTCCTTTCGACACCGGCCACACCCTCCCCCCCATCCCTCCTCTTCTCACGCCCGAGGTTGGAGCACACGGGTGCCTCTCCTCCCCTCGTCGAAGGTCTCCGAGACGGTACCCTTTGTCGGCCGGATCCACGAGGTGGCCCCAGGCGCCACCGCTCTTGCGGTCGGCAAAGAAGGAAGATGAGGGGGGGGCTGTGCGAAGCTGCCACCACGACCCGGTGGAGCAAATACGCCCGGATCCGGCAAGGGCAACAACGGTGGCACCCCCAAACACTAGCGGCAGCGAAGCGGGGCCTCCCAATGAAGCAAGTGGCGATGGCTCGACCGTGATATATTAATCCTCATCCTCATGTGATTGATCACGAGGGATTTGTTGTAAAACATATGGACTTGAATATAGAAAGAGGAGGAGGGGAATCCTAATCCTAGTCCGTTTGTCGTGTGGGCGATTTCCAAACTCTAGGACTTATTCGGACTATATATCGTGGGAGATCCTCCATTGTAATCAATCAATATTCAGCAATAAAGAATAGTCCCACAATTGTTCTCTTGTGTTTACATCTGTGTTTGCATTATTATTGAGAGCGAGGCGGATCCACCGTCAACGGCGTGTTTTATTACACGTTATCAGCACGACTGCCTCTACATCGACATCGCCGGTCGAAGACACAAGTCTGCAAGCGTACATCATCGTAGTTGAAGCAAGCCTCCAACCGATCATCTCACGCAGCTGCAACTGGTCCCGCCGACGGACGCCGGGAACATCGGCGTTGTTGACGAACGCATCCGCATCGACTCTCCACCACGCGGCGGTCCCCACGGCCTAGCCGACTGTCTGGTGACAGTCTTGATTCTTCGGAACTCAAGAACCTAAGGTACAGAAGAATTTTTTCTAGATTAGATCAATTGCTTTCTAATCTACTAGCTTTGCAAGAAATCCTCGTAACCACAGTAGAAGGGCAATTTTCAATAGATCCAATAGGGTACAAATCATTGACATGAAGTCCAATGAACACTTTATTGATCAGCACGTAGGCGATTAAATCGAATTTAAACCCGAATCAAACAGTCTGAAGACCAATTGATGAATAGAAATCTAGATCTATTATAATAGCAGCCCTACTCACCTTTATAGAATTGAATCGGCAAATATTTCTTGTGTATGCCGCGACTTCATTTCTCTTGCTCGTGGCTACCATAGCTTGAACGCTCGCGGCCGGCGCTGAACGCCTACGGCCGTCATCACCGCCGCTTGAATACACGCGGCGGCGAGTCGTGCACGCCCGGCTTCGCTGCTGCCTGAACGCATGCGGCCTCTATTGCACCGACGCGACCCTTCCTCGCTTGCATACACTTCGTCTCGAAGACAATCGCATGCGCATGCACACGGAATCTAATCTTAGCCACTGCCGAATCTTGTTGCATTTCCGCCTAGCCTAGAAGCCCCCCCGGATAGATAGAGGAAAGGGAAAGGGTGTACAAAGTGGTTAGGGTTATGAAATAGTATAGTTTTAACTGGGCCGCATTGTCCAGCCCATCTAGTTACGAGGTGACTTCATACAATTTTGCACAGCAAAGCTGGCCACATGACTTGCAGTCAAGGCCATCTGCTTATTTTATTTTGCATTTTTTTGTCTTAACTGACATGCTTAGTAGCAATTCAATATATATGAGTTCTCCGTTTTTTTGAATCCCTCGAGACTCATATGTCATTTTTTAGCATATTTTAATTGGTGAATAATTCTGAAAATTGTGAACCATTATCTTGGAAGATGCTATAATTATATTACTAAATTTTTTCCATCCACATTACTTTTGTATACTATATATGTTTACTAGCGGTAAACTTATGCACATTATTTTTATATCATGTAGCCATGTCGACCTCGTGAAGAGAGAGATCAGCGAGCTTGCGAATGGCAGCAACTATCTATCTTGGTCTTTAGATCTTTGAGATTGTCTTGGATGGGAAGAATCTTTTGCATGCTATCAAACCCACCAATGACAAGAATGCAACAAGTGCTGAAAGAGCGCAAGCTCTACACTTTCTCGAGCATCATATAAGCTCATCTCTCGAAGAATGAGTATATGACCGAACGTGATCCTAAAGTCTTGTGGAATGCGTTGCATGAACGCTTTGAAAAGATGGAGGCGTAATTCTCCCACGGGTGAAAAGCGAATGGCGAATCTTCGCTACCAAGACTACAAGGCTGTTGAGGATTACAATGCCAATCTCTATGGGATTGTCACACGCATGAAGCTATGTGGCACTAATCCGATGAAGCATATCTCATAGAAAAACCCCTGTCAACCTTCCACCTAAATTCACCCACTTAAGTCGTCGGTATAAGAAAGAAAAGTACAAAAGTACATTGACCTTAGTAATGCTTTACAGCAAGACCAAGGTGAAGATGAAGAGTTGATGCGGAATCATCTAACTCGTCCCCTTGGCGGCTTAAGTAAGCCTGAAGCAAATGTTGTTTCCTCATCCCGGAAGAATGAAGGAAAAGGTAAGGGCCCCACGAAGGCACCATGGAAGGAAAAGAACCGGAAGGTTCATAACTTCAAGAAGAAGGAACATTGGAAGTCAAAGAAGACTCCACGGGGGGGAGAATATGGCAAAAGCAGGACCAAGAATGCTATAAGTGCGGAATGAAAGGCCTTTGGTCTAGAATTTGTCGCACTCCTAAGCATATAGTAAAGCTCTATCAAGAACTGAAGGCTCGGCTCAAGAATAACCGGCGTGAAGCTCACTTTGTCTCTACCAAGAAGATGGAGATTGGTGAATGTTCCAAGTCCAAGGACAAAGAGCAAGAATCTTACGAACTGAAGAAAAAGAAGAAATTCAAGCTCACGAGAAGGCGAAGATGTGCTGCGCAGACATCACGTCCAATGATAGTTGGGATGTCATTATGAAAAACCTTGAAGGCATGCGTACAGACATGGAAACCGATGATGTTCGGGGTGAAGTGGAAGATGTGCATGGAGACTCTATTTGAGCTCTTATTTAGCTATCCCGTAGTATAGTAATAAATGTAGTATACATTAAGTATTTTAAATTCTTGCATGAATTTGTGCTTTGGAGTGAGCTCACGTAGAGCCTATGTAAAAGAGTCTTCTTGAGACGGTATAATATATTAAATATATTCTTAGTTTTATTATTGTTCTATTTTAAGGCTTATTCTTCTTGCATCTTTGAGTAAATTATATTGCCTTATTATAGAACCCGTGGAGTACAAATGGCTATGGAAGAGGAATTATGTTTAATTGATAGTTGCACAACCGATACAATCCTTAGGGATACACGATATTTTTAGACTATTAGAAAGAATGATGAAAATATCACCACTATCACTTAGGAAGTGATACACATATAGTTGGCATTGGAAGAGCCACTATAATTCTCCCTAATGGATCGGAACTAGTAATCCAAGAAGCATTACTTTATCTGAATCAACTAGAACGTTGCTTTCATTTAAGGATATACGTGCAAATAATTTTCATTTAGAAACAAATGATGATGAAGGTGAAGAACGCCTAATCATGACTAAGTCAATGGGGGACAACAAGAAGATTGTCGAAATTTTCCCTTCCATGCCAATCATTGTACTACACATATATTAAGCCAACTCAAAAACATGTTACAATGCAAGCGATCTTAAGAAATAATGAGTCATACGAGAATATGGCATGATCGTTTGGGACATCTGGTCTAAGTATGATTAAAAGAATTACTAATAATTCAAATGGTCATAATTTGAAGAAAAATGATTTCCCTAATCATGAAGATTTTTTGTGTGCGTTGCATGCGCCAAAGGGAAATTGATAACTCGACCCTCTATTTTTAAAAGTGAGAGATGAATCACCATCGTTCGGGGAAAGAATTGAGGCGATATTTGTGGTCCGATTAGTCCCCTGTCGGGGCCATTTCGGTACTTCATGGTGTTAATTGATGCTTCCACGAAGTGGAAAGCAACGTATGTCTTCTCTCTACTAGAAATCATGCTTTTGCACGGTTAATATCCCAAATAATTCAATTAAGAGCCAATTTTTCGATTCAAGAATTAAATCCATAAGAATGGATAATCTTTGGAGAATTTACCTCGAAGGTATTCAATGATTATTGTATGGCTTTGGGAATTAAAGTTGAGCACTCATTGCCACACGTGCATACACAGAATGGTCTAGCGAGAATCATTAATTAAGAGGATCAAGTTAATTGCAAGACCATTGATACAAAATAGCCGACTACCGTCCACTTGTTGGGGGCATCTTTGTCTTTGCATCTTGGCGACATTAATACAACTTAGACCATCGCATATCATGATGTATCACCGATACAATTAGTCGCGAAAAATGAAACCAAATATTTCCCATCTGCGTAAATTTGGATGTGCCGTATACATTCCTATACCACCACCTCGGCGAACAACGATGGGACCTCGGCGTAGTCACGGGAATTTACGTTGGGTTTGAAAGCCCATCAATAATAAAATATTTAGAGCCATTAACTGGAGATTTGCATACGGCTCGGTTCGCTGATAGTATTTTTAATGAAGATCATTTCCCGGCATTAGGGGGAGGAAAGTACCTCGCTAGGGACGAATGCCGAGAAATAACATGGAAAGCACAGGGGTTCTTGGAATGGACCCTCGCACTAAAGAAAATGAACTTGAAGTTCGAGAATATAATAGATTTGCAAAGAATTGCAAACGAGTTGCCTGAAGCCTTCACTAATACTAAAGGGATTATGAAATCTCACATACCTGCAAAGAAACTTTTCAAAAAAAATTGAAATACCACATGAAGTGGATGAATTGGAATTCAAGTAAAATCTACATTGACTCCTCATACCACGAAGAGGGGGGAGACAAAGTAGAAATACTAATAAAGAAAAAGGTGCATCTACTCGGTCTATAGCTACATGGAGACGTCCTAAGAAGCTTAAGACTGGGCGAGAAAGAAAATAAGAATAATAAAAGTGAAGGTACACCGCAAAGTGACATATCTTGAAGATAAACAACCCGGTGAGAATGTGCACATAGAAAAAACTCACGATGGGGAACAGGAAATTCTGATTTAAATATACCGGTTAATCGGGATGAATGTAAAAGAATATTAGAGCATTCAACAAATTATGTTGAAATAGGAGAAGTATATGATAGAAAGACTACTAATGTCGACATATATTTTTCTTTGAGAAGATTGCTAAAATTGATCTAGATCCCGAGCCAAAAACAATGATAGAATGCAAGAAGCGTTACGATTGGCCTAAGTGGAAAGAAGCAATCGCGGCGGAATTACTCTCGCTAAATAAAAAGAAAAGTATTTGGTCTTGTAGGCCGAACCCCCGAAGGTATATTCCCTGTAGGACACAAATGGGTTTTCGTTCGGAAGAGAAAGCGAAAATAATGAGGTGGTAAGATACAAAGCGAGACTAGTAGCACAAGGGTTTACGAGAGACCCGGCATCGATTTCGATGAGACTTATTCTCTGTAATGGATGGAATCACATTCGGTACTTGATATCAATGGCAACAAGTATGAACTTGCGGATGAAATTAATGGATGTCGTATTTGCATATTTATATGGGTCATTGGATCTTTGAAATATATATGAAAGTCCCTGAAGGAATTACCGTCCCTAAACCGAGAAAAGCGTAACATGTATAGTATAAAATTGCAATGATCACTTTATGGCTTAAAACAATCCGGAAGAATGTGGTATAATCGTCTTAGCGATTTTCTTGAAAAGAAGGGATTCCTGAAGAATGAAGATTGTCCCTGTGTATTTATCCGAAAATCTGAGAAAGGTTTTTGTATAATATCGGTCTATGTAGATGACCTGAATGTCATTGGAACTACAAAAGACATTGAAGAAGCAAGTACTTATCTAAAATCTGAATTTGAAATGAAAGATTTGGGTAAAACTAAGTTTTGCTTAGGCTTGCAACTTGAGCATACCCACGAAGGGATTTTAATGCATCGATGCATATACCAAGAAGGTATTAGAAAAATTCCATCATGAAAATGCACATCCCGACGCGTACACCCATGATGGGGAGATCCCATGGCGTAGAGAAAGATCCTTTTAGACCCAAAGAAGAAGGGGAAGAAATATTAGGATCTGGATATCCCTATTTAAGTGCCATTGGTGCGTTAATGTATCTTGCAAATGGTACAAGGCGATATTGCATTTCTTTGTTAACTTATTAGCAAGGTTCAGCTCGGCACCAACCAAAAGGCATTGGACTGGTATAAAAGAATTCTTAGGTATCTACGAGGTACTATTGATCTTGGATTATATTTAGGAAGAAACAAGATCTTAGCATAATTGGGTATACGGATGTAGGGTATTTATCGATCCTTATAATGGATTATCGCATTTGGATATGTATTTCTTAGTGGTGGAACAGCTATCTCCGGAAATCATCTAAGCAAACTTTGGTAGCGACATCCACTAACCACTACGAATTGATTGCATTATATGAAGCGACCAAAGAAAGCATTTGGCTCGGGCGTGTTCATCAACATGTACATAATGCATGTGGAATTAATAATGCGCCTACCCCTACTATTATCTATGAAGATAATTCATCTTGTATTGCACAAGTTCAATCGGGTTATATTAAATCAAATACCACAAAGCATATTTTACCTAAATTTTTCTATACGCATGAAATGCAAAAGAATGGAGAAATTATGGTAACTCGTGTCAAATCTTGTGATAATCTTGCGGATGTATTCACAAAGGTTTTAGCTCCACCAATTTTTGAAAAATGTATACGTGGGCTTGGCATGAGGAGACTACGAGAAATACAAGAATCGAGGGGAGAACTCCTTGATTGAATATACCGATTATTGTGTCCGGTGGAGACATACACAATGACTATTCTTGAAGAATATTAAATAAATACTATTGTACTCTTTTTCCTATTATGAGTTTTCCCGAAGTTTCTCATAAAGGTTTTTTAACGAGGCAATATACGTGCAATTAACAAGAACGATATATATGTACTCTTTTCTCCATAAACCGTTTTTTCCCCTTTGGGTTTTTAGGATGGAGTTTTTAACGAGGCATAATATCGTGGCAATCGCCTCAAGGGGAGTGTTGTAAAACATATGGACTTCGGAATATAGAAAGAGGAGGAGGAGGAATCCTAATCCTAGTCCGTTTGTCGTGTGGGCGATTTCCAAACTCTAGGACTTATTCGGACTATATATACGTGGGAGATCCTCCATTGTAATCAATCAATATTCACAATAAAGAATAGTCCCACAATTGTTCTCTTACATTTTACATCTGTGTTTGCATTATTATTGAGAGCGAGCGGATCCACCATCAACGGCGTGTTTTATTACGGGATTGATTGCGTTGATGAGCTTATTTTCCGTATATTGCGGCATCATGAATTTATCACGTAAGAGAGGGTTCTTGGAGCAAAGCGTGTGGGGGTGTGGCGGGCAGGCCACCAATCGCGTGGGGGAAGAAGGGGTGAAGCTATAGTTGTACATTTGGCCCGCGGCCCACCGGCCCGTCCGGCACGGCCCGCCCGATGTCGATGAGGCCCGTGCCCGGACGGCTGAGGCGGCGTGACGGCCTGGGCATCCACGCCCATTACTCATGCAATATATTTCCATAATTTAAATCTAGCACTTACCTTGCATCCTTGGTCACCATAAAGTTCGGCAAGCAACGAGCACGGTTTCCTATTTTCTATATGATGGGAGTTTGAAATGCGGGTTTTCAAAAACGGGGTTTTGCTTCAATTGGGGAAATAAATCGAGGTTTTAGTTGTTATTCGAAAAAGTTCAAATTTTTAGTGAATTTTAAAATGATGCAAAAAACGGGTGGGTGTTACATGGGCCGGCGCTCGGGCTCATGAACAGCAAGACGAGACACGGCCGACGGCCCGGTGCCGGCTAGCCCACGAGCCATTTCTTCAATCCACACCGGCCGCTAGCCCACATCCAAATGAAAGGGCGATAGGAGGAGCAATTGCTCACGGAATCGCGAGACATAGTTCTTCTCCCTCGGCCCAATCAGGCCACCGGCCACGCCACCTGCCGTTCTTCTCCTTGGCCGCCCCAGCGCAGCTCCCCTCCGTCCGGCGTGGCAACGGCTCGGCACGGCGGGTGCTTCCTCCTCGCGGCTCCGGCGCGCGGCAAGCGCGGCGGCGGCCGCAGCAGCAGGGCAACGCCGCGGACGCAAAGCGCGGGCGCGGGCGAGAGTGCGGCGGCGTGCCGAGCGAGGCGGGCGGGGCGGGCGGCGCGCGGTCGCGGCGTGAGGAGCTCAACGGCGTGCCGCCGGGCCGCTTCGGGCACGCAGGGCACGTCGTGCCTTGGCCGGCCCGACAGCCCCACGTGTCGTGCGGCCGTGGCCGCCGCCGGCACGGTCCGTTGTAGATCTATAGGCGAGGGGCGGGCGTGAGTGTATGGGCTGCTTGGTTGCCCTCCAAAACTTAGAACCAAAATTGTGGCATTGCCAAATCGATGACGTTTAATTGGTTCGCTACCCAAAGTTTGGCGAGCCAATGGTTCTAGCCAAATCCGTGGTAAAGTTTTGTCAACTAATCTAGTCTATGTCAATACTTTTGCCAAAGTTTTGGTAAGCAACCAAGTGCTATACCAAAATTTTTGCCAAGGTTTTGGCAACAAAATTTGGCATGCCCTAGTTTTGGCTTGCCATAGTTTTGGCATGGCAAATTTTGAATTGCAACCGAAAGCGGGCCCTATATCGTCGGGTCCGCCGACCCCGACGACTTCCGTAGAACAAAGCGGTGCCCCATGTATTCTCACCATGATGGACCCCGATAAAATAAATCTTTGACCCCGCGAACCAAAGTACCACCCCAAGAAATGGCGGGCCAAGCCCACTTCGTTGATGTGCCGATCGATGTGGATAAATAAACATTAAACAAAAGGTAAGGCAGCTAAATAAGCCCAAAAATCATGTACCGTGATTGCCTACTTGCCGAAAGTGCCGTCGATTGCTCTTCTGGATTGTTCCTATACGTGCGCCTCAGAAACACACCGGCCGACTCGGTCTTTCCGATCGGGGCGTTTCAACTCATTTGAGTCATCGTCTTCTTCCTTTTTCTTTGGCTTCGCTGACCCGTGATCGGCGATCTTTCCATTGTGGGTGACTTGGCCTTGCCGTTCTTAGGTGCCTTTTCCGTTGCCGGCCGTGGCGGCGGCCGGCGTGATGTCGGTGAGTAAACTAATTATATTTAATCATGTGTACGCACGGACGACGGTTCTAAAGTTGCTTATTGTTTAATTGTGTTCACTAAATCACTAATTTGCAGTCCACCAAAGCACAATGGAACGATTCTTGAAGAGAAAAATCCCCTACCGATGGTGAGAATCGAATCCTAATGGAGGTGCTTCAAGAGGAGATGGCGATGAGAATCCTCGATGGAAGGGTAGCTGTAGCAAACACCAATCATACTAATCTTGGTTCTTCGCGGATCTCGCGATGGCGGAGTAAATTTTGATGAGCTTCCGTATGATCCCGAGATAGAAGGAAAATTTCAGATTACATAGGACAAAGTCTACAAGATGAGATAAGGCACAAGTATTTGATTAGAGGTCCTTTTAGACCACCAATTGGTTTTAGATATCCAAGAAAGATTATAGCAGGTCATCCACGTCGATTTCAACGGAATGGTTCACGAGAATATGATTGGCTAGAGTACGGTGAAAAGGTGGATAAATGTTTACTTTTATATTGCTACTTATTTAGAGATTCTAATAAGGGCCAAGGTGGGAATGATGCATTTGTGACAAATGATTGGGACGGATTCAACAAAAGGGGACAAAGCCGAGATCATGTCGGCAGACCAACCTAATAGTTTTCATAACACGGCAGTTAAAAGATGCAACGATTTGATGAATCGGATCAATCCATTGGTACTTCTATGAACAAGAGCAAAGATGTCAATAAAGAAGAGTATTGTGCTAGATTGAATACTTCTATTGATCTTTGTCCCGATTCTTGATGCATCAAGGTTTAGCTTTTCGTGGTCATGATGAGTCGAGAGAAGTCCAAAAATAAGGGAAATTTTCTTGAATTGGTACAGCTTTTGGCAAATCAAAATAAGAAAACCAAAAAGATGATTCTAAGGAATGCTCAAATGTTGTCTCCAGCCATACAGAAGGATATTGCAAACTGTTTTCTTTGAGGTAATATTTATTTTACATTTTTATTTCGAATACAAATACTTATATAGGTGAGTTAACCGTGTTTTTTTTATCCGATAATAGTAAAATCTATTGTTGAAGAAATTGGTGGTGACGTATTTTGCTTACTGGTAGATGAGTCACCTGATGTCTCGGGCAAGGAAACGGATGGCGTGGTTTTGAGATATGTGGACAAGCTTGGGTTAATAAAAGAGAGACTTATTGGTGTTGTTCATGTTAGTGAGACCTCGGCTTCATGTCTTAAATCTAATATTGATAGTCTATTTGCTAAGTATGGGTTGAGCATGTCACAAGTTAGAGGCCAAGGCTACGATGGGGCAAGCAACATGAGGGGTGAGTTTAATGGATTAAGAGCTTTAATCATGAGGGAAAATAGCTCCGCATATTATATCCATTGTTTTGCTCACCAATTGCGATTAGTCATTGTTGCAAAGTAGCAAAAAGAATCATGATATTAGTGATTTCTTTGACATGGTATCTCTCTTGATTAATGTTCTTTGGAGCCTCTTGCAAAAAAGAAAGGATATGATTAGAGAAAGTCAACGGGAGAGAGTTAGTAAAGCAATATGCAAAGTGGACAACTCGCAAGTGGATCGGGACTAAATCAAGAACAATCACTTCAAAGAGCCGGGCGATACTCGTTGGTCCTCCCATTATAGAACCCTTTTGAGGATAAGTAGTTTATTCCCCGATGTCATTGAAGTGCTCCAATATGTTGAAAAAGAAGGTCCAAATGATGCAAAGAGACACCAAGCCCGTGGCCTCTTGGACTATATGAAGGATTTTGATTTCGTATTCAACTTGAAACTAATGTTGCTTATTCTTGGACATGCCAATTCATTGTCACTATCACTACAGAGGAAAGATAAAGACATCTTAGAGGCCATGACAGAGGTGAAGTTAACAAAACAAAAATTTCAAGCAAATAAGGGACGATGGTTGGGATTCTTTATTAGGGGATGCAATGTCCTTTTGTGAAGCTCACAAAGATCCCAAAGTTGGACATGGAGCAAGAGTACATTGACCGACACAAACCAAGGCAAAAGACGGCGCGCACAAACTATCAACACTACAAGTATGATTGCTTGAACCCAATTATTGATTTGCAGCTTACAGAATTTAATGATCGTTTCAATGAGGTAAATTACGAATTGCTTACCCATGTTCTTTGCTTTCAATCCCAAGAATTCTTTTGATGCTTTCAAATTTGAGAGTTTGATGGAGTTGGCAAAGGCATATCCTAGTGACTTTGATTCAAATGAGCTAGACGATCTTAGTCTTGAGCTTAATCTTTACATTGATAATGTGCGAGTGATCCAAGATTTACCCAATTGGATACTATTTACGAACTTGGAAGACTGATGGTGGATACAAATAAACATATTGCCTTTTCTTTGGTTTATCGACTCCTCAAACTTGTGCTAGTTCTTCCTATTGCGACGTCGTCCGGTGGAAAGATGTTTTTCGGTGGTGAAAATTGTGAAGACAGGACCTCCACGCAACCGTATTGGGGATGAATTTTTGAATGATTGTGTCCTTGGCCGTAGAGCAAGAATTTACGGATGCAATCTCAAATGATGATGTCATAGTTCGATTTCGAGAAAATGGAAGACCGTAGAGTGAAATTATAAGAGGTAACCATTTGTTATAATTTTTTTTTGTCTTATTATAACATTGATAATTTCACTCCTCAAGGTGCCTATATTTTGCATGTATCGTAGTGTTAGATTACTATAAATTTTCATCATGAGTGCGTGCTAAGCCCCGACCCCAATATTTTCTAGATCCGCCATTGTCTATAGGTGAGGGCTGTCACGCGGAGGTGGGGTGAAAGCCGGGTGAACAATTTCCTTTAGTTCTTTTTACTAGTAGTTGGATTGGATAACAAAATGACAACATCTTTCAATTCAAAGCTACCACACCTTAATATAAAAATGGTAAGAACACAATTTCTATAGTTTTTTAAGATTAAGCCAGATTCTAGTAAAATCTAGATATGTTTTTTTTTCTCTAGAAAAGTCTTTGGACATTTTTTTTAAAAATTATGTCAAAATAAAGTTTTTGCTTAAATTACGCTATTCTATAAACTACCGCTGAATTCAGATTTAGTAAATAATAATCAGTGGTTTAGAAGGCCTCACGTCAGCTAAAATTCTAGTTTTTTAAAAAAATATTAATCAATAAGTAAATTAATCATATTAAGGGCCTGTTTGGATTGTAGGAATTCCAAAGGAATTTCAAAGGATTGTGGTTCCTCCATTTTGCCGACGTCATACAATCGTTTTGGAACAAAGGATTCAGCTCTACCGTTCCTCGAAAGGAATGCATCCATTCACAAAACGCTTGGGAAAATAAAAATCCACTCGATCCAAAGTTTTCGTGGTTGCCCGAGGCGTAGCCGCGTGGAAATGAAGAAGTTGGTAGCAACAAACTATCTCATGCCTCTTCTTACCTTTCCAAAGTGACGAACTAGTCATCTTCTTCCTTCAACTCATGGCCATCCGGTCCATGGTTGACCCGACATCATGATCTTTGTGTGGGAGGAAGGGGCGTGGGTGGCGGTGGCGGCGGTCGGCCAGCGGGCAAGGGCGGGCCAGCGAGTCTTTGGGAGTTGGTTCTTGTGGCGGCGGCGTACCAAGCCAGAGAGAGAGAAAGAGAGACAAATGACTTGAGATGAATCGAGAAAGTAACGAGTGGATGGGGATCGGCTCTGGACTTTGGTTAGATAAGACCATATACAATAGGCCCCACATGTAAGTGGAAGTGAGGGATAAAAGACCAGATGCCAATTGATTAGGGAGAAGCACCTAAATCCCCACACAAATTAAATGTATTTGTTAAATAAAATTTTGACGTTGTAATGACCAATATTTAAGTAATAAAACAATTATTCATGTCTTTTAATCACACTCATCTTTTGAGAATCCTGTGTTACAATCCTGCGTTCCAAAACACCTCTATCCATATTTTCCTCGCATTTTTTTCTATTCCTCTGTTTTTCCCATAACACCTATACCTTATTCCCGCGTTTTTTTTCCTTTCCTCTTTTTGTATTCCTTTCTTCCAAAACAGGCCCTAAACGAGTTTAAGAGTCCGGCATTTTTTTTCCCCGTGAGGCTGGTGTGTTGTCAGACTTTCTTCTTCCCCCAGCCACCCATTTGGCTCGTCTCCTCGACCTCCCCACCGAGCCAGTCGCCGCCACCAGCAGCCGAGCACACCCACCGCCGCCAGCCACCAGGCAACAACCGCCGCAAGGGGGCCGACGGAGGGTCGTCAGGCGCAGCCAGCAGGTGGCGGCGCAGGGCGCACCCCGCGCTCGCACAGGCGGCGGCGCAGCACGGCACTCACCGGCGCACAGGCGGCGTCCGGCGCACATCCCTCAAGCGGCGGCAGGCACATCATACCCCACGTTTGTTTCAGTGTCTTTGAATCAGAGCAGGAATCGGTGTCGAATCTCCTGCGGCAAAAGGTCTGATTCAGTTTATTGGAAAATTGGAATTTTTCTCGGCTGATCTTTGATTCGGATTCGTTCACCAAGTCGAATCCGAGTGGGGGCATTGGTTTTATGATCTGTATATATATAAAGTAGTATAGCCCAGGAGGTTGCCGTGTGCTCTTCCCAAGGGTTGTCACTCTTCCATCTTCGGCAAGAGCAGAGACAGAGATCCAGTTTTAGCACATGCAGGAGTAGAGACAGAGATCCGGTTTTGGCAAGATGTGGAGCACAGAAGGTGCCATGAACCTTCGCTGTCTGTGGCGTCAGATCCTGCGAGCTCTGCTCAATGTCTTTGCATCGACGTCAGCCCCCAGTTTACTGAAGATGTTCCAGAGAGAATTGGAAGAACTTGTTCTTCAACCAGTCATGGAGGCAGTTATTGTGGGCACTGAATCGCCGGGGCTGCCGCGGGATGTCCTGATGGATATCTTTGCTCTCTTGGATATCCCTGACCTTGTGCGTGCAGGATCAGTCTGCACCTCGTGGCACGCTGCCTACACCAGTCTATGCAGCACTACTGAACATTGTTCACTAACACCAGCCACGCCATGCCTCCTTTACACATCCGAATCCGCCGGCACCAGGGCCATGGGTCTCTACAGCCTCGCGGAGAAGAAGGCGTACACGTTAACCCTACCTGACCTGCCTATCCAGTGTAGGAACGTCATTGGATCCTCCTATGGCTGGATCATCACCGCAGATGAGGCGTCTGAGCTGCATGCTGTCAACCCCATCACCGGTGATCAGATTGCGCTGCCATCAGTCACCACCATCGAGCAGGTGAAGCCGATTTTTGATGATGCAGGCACCATATGTAGCTATGAGTACTCGGGGCACTGTGCAGGGGTTTGCTATTCACCGCCAGAAATCATGGCTCTCGCAGAGCTGCGGGAGTACCTCTACTATAAGGCCTTTCTTTCTTCAGATCCATCCACCGGGGACTACTTCGTGGCGCTCATCCACAGCCCAGGTTGTCAGCTGTCGTTTGCAAGGGAAGGGGATGATAAGTGGACATGGTTGCCACCAGAAACTTGCTACGAAGACTGCCTGTTCAAGGGTGGGTTTCTCTATGCCTGCACTTCGTTTGGAGCAATCCATGTATTTGAACTCGGTGCCGCCGGTGCTGTTCCAATGAAGATAATTCTCGACAAGGTGAAACCTTATGTGTTCGAGAGGGTTTACATTGTCCAAGACCAGTGTGGTGAACTGTTGCAAATTTGGAGATCTGAAGATTCATCGCTTTTTGGTGACAATTATGAATATCAGCCAGTTTTAGAAGATGAGCCTTCGCCACCCAGGATGACCAACAAGATCAAAGTACAAAAAGTGGACATTACATCACAAAAGCTTGTGGATGTAAATACCTTGGATAAGAATGTGCTTTTTATTGGGCTTAACCAATCACTTTGCCTTTGTGCCAAAGAATATCCCCGGCTGAAGGCAAATCATGCCTATTTTACTGATGATAATGAACTTGATATGCAATTTTCCAAGAATAATAGGCGTGATATTGGAGAATTTGACCTAGCAAAGAACAGAAACAAGGAAATTGTATCCCCTCAGCTTTGGTCCAACTCTCCGTTCCCTGTGTGGCTGGTTCCAAATCCCCGGAGAATGAGTGTGCCACTGCATAATTAGATATCAAGATCTTTCGCTATCTGATTTTTTTTCATATCCCTTTCCCTATACTATATCTGTCATGTACTTTTTTATGAACGATTGAATAAAGTTCATCCCATGATTGAGTGCTGCTTGGTCCTTGCTATAGATATGTTTTTCCATCAAATTCTTTTGAAGCAAAACACTAGTCAAAATAGGCCACCGTAACATTTACTTGGTGACTAGTCAATCTTGCTCAGTACACCATATGCTGTCTTATCACGCTGTGGTCTTTCTATACAATATAGGGGTGTCAATCTATAATATATGCTTGGACTTGGTTACTTACTCTTAACTTTTACTTTTTTTCTCTCTCCCTTTGTTTTACATACTCAGGAAGTGCATTTACTGTTAGAAGCAATGGCCTGGATGGGCGCCCACCCTGGCCATGGGATTACTGTTGGCTGGAGGATCGTCCATCCTATGGTTGGTGCTTCCGCCATACCTGCAGCGCTGCCCAGTTGCAGCTAGACCAGAGGGGTGGGTGGTGCGCTCGGCCGCCGCTGGGGGATTTCGGTGCAGCCAGCACTGGGGGAGTTCAGCGTGGTGCTGCAGCGCTTGAGTGGGGGCCTTGCAGTAACTGGCCATGGCCATGGGCAGGTCGGTGCAGCCAGGAGGGTGTTTAGCTAAATGGATGGCAATGGTGTGGTGTCTTGGAACGACATGGTTGCGGGTTCGCCAGTCACGTGATGGACGGTCAGTGTGGGTCTGCTTTTGGGAGATGCGCTCGGGAGGTGTTTGATGGAAAGACTGCACAGCTGTGCTCGTGCTGGGTGTCATAGAGGTGTTTGAGGGAATGCCCACGCGGCTGGGGTGGTGTTTTTTTGGCGGCACCGGGGTGGAGGATACGTGGAGGTGCTTCTGGCCACGCCGGAGGGTAGCACGGAAGGGTGCTGGAGGCGGTGGTCTGTGTTCCAGCTGCCATTGTCAGGGCTTAGGCGACGGCTAGACAGCTTGTGGTGGGCTTGTTGAGATTTTGCAGCTGGAGCTGAGGATTCAAGTATTCAACCTAACGCTGCAGTAGGGCGGAGGCTTCTTGTGCTGCTGCTGCTGGTACTATTCTCTCAGGATTTCAATCTCTCTAACAATTTAGACTTTGCAGCTCTTCTGTTCTTTACTGTTTGTAAAATATATATGCAGCTCCTGAATGATACTGGCGCGGCTATGGATTTTGTTTGGGTTTCTTTTCTTGGCATCTTACAAAATCTTTTTGGGGGAGTGATTTTTTTGTCCTTCTAAAAATGTGTGTCGCCGCATCCTTTTTCGCCGCAGACGACGAAAATGATGTACCTGGTAATTCTTCATGCATGTTCACATGTCCTGTACTTATTTTTGAACTGAAAATGTCCTGTACTGATTATACAGCTGAATTTAGTATGATCAGATGTGTCATTTCCTGCTCTCCTGCGGTCGGATTAGGTTGACAACATAATGCTGCCATGTCAGGACGAGCCTCCATATCTCTTTTGCAAAGGGGCACAACAAGCTCAGGTGGAGGCCAGATTCTAAAGGTCCGTCACACATAACACAGTGGACAACCTGCAATTATGCTGTGAGGATTTTATTTTGTATGAGGATCTAAGCAAATAGTTTGCACTTGTTCTCCGAGTGCGCTTAGCATGTTTAATTATTTGCTTCTGTGTCATCTGTAATTTTCTCAAACAATAAATTTTATTTGCGATTTAGAGTTGGCACCTAACTGCCTTTATTGTATAGAGAACCAAGAATGCTTTCTTGGGCTAATCCTGCTGCAAAGTGTTAGAGGCAACAGAAAATAGATGTTTTGCAGGGGCTGTATTTTTCCTTATGAAATTTGGTCAAGAAATATCCATGTTGAGGGTTGGTGCTGAGCTGGTGATTTGTTGTCTCACAATTTAATTTGGATATATATAGGTGGTGAACTGTAGGTCGGTGTGTGGATACTTCAATTCTAGATTGGTTTAGTTGCTAATTCAGTTTTGGTGTTGACACTATTCTATCTCGGTTTTCCATGCTTTCCTATATTTTCTTATTTTCATCTTGACAACTGTACTTGTAGCTCAATGGTGACAAGATGCTGCTAATACATGCAAGGGATAAATTTTGAACACTGCAGAGTTTCTATTACCAAACCGGTGGTCTGTGTCTGGCCCTCGTTCTGTGCTCTGGTCTTCAATCATGCAGGTCAAAGAGGAGCTCATTCAGAACACGGTATGAGTGGCTGGTTCCAAATCGGAGAATGAGTGTGCCACTGCATAATTAGATTAGATATCAAGATGTTTCGCTATGTGAATTTCTTCATATCCCTTTCCCTATGCTATAGTTGTCATGTACTTTTCATAAACGATTGAATAAAGTTCATCCCATGATTGAGTGCTGCTTGGTCCTTGTTATAGATATTTTTTCCATCAAATTTATTCGAAGCAAAACACGAGTCAAAATAGGCCACCTAAACATTTATTTGGCGCTAGTCAATCTTGCTCAGTACAACGAATACTGTCTGATCACGCTGTGGTCTTCTATACAAGGGTATAGGGGTGTCAAGCTATATATATATGCTCAGGACCTGGTTACTTACTCTGAACTTTTTTTTTTCTCTATCCCATTGTTTTACATACTCAGGAAGTGCTTACTGGCTCTAGCAGCAACGGCCTGGACGGGCGCCCGCCCTGGTCACACTGCCGGGATTACTGTTGGCTGCCTGATCGTTCATCCGATGGTTGGTGCCTCCGCCGTACCTGCAGCAGTATCTGCTTGCAGCTAGACCAGTGGTGTGGGGGTGTGCTTGGCCGTCGCTGGACGGTTCAGTAGGAGACTTGCAGTTACCAGCCATGGCCCACCAGCAGGTCGGTGCGTCCCGGAGGGTGTTTGGCTACATGGATGGCGATGGTGTGGTGTCCTGGAACGACATGGGCGGTCAGTGTGGGTCTGCTGTTGGGAGATGCATTCAAGAGGTGTTCGATGGAATGACTGAACAACTATGCTGGTGCTGGGTGTCAGAGAGATATGTTAGAGGTGAAATCGTACCTAAATCATATATTTGGCTCAAAATTTTTCCTATATGTGCTTTCTGCCTTGCTCCTGTCCAAATTTGGAATGTGCTCTGCTCAAGTTCAGAGGTGAATTTAGCCTTGGCATTCCTTTTGGTTCGATTAGTGATCTACTTATGTTGCACATCTTACAAATCTGCAAGCATTATTGCTGGAAAATAATCAATTGTCAGGAAATATACCATCCTCCTTTGGCAACCTCACACAGCTGCAACAGTTTTCCTTGTCAAACAACAGGCTTGATGGCCCCATTCCTAGAAGCCTTGGTAACTTGAAAAACTTATCTAACCTGGATTTGTCATCCAATCTACTCACAGGATTTATCCCTACTGAGATTTTGGCCTCCCGTTACTGACAGATTATCTATTGCTATCTGATAATTCTTATCTGGGGTGATTCCTCCACAAGTTGGCAGCCTAAAAATATTCAAACTCTCAATTTGTCAAAAAAAAACAACTTTTCCAGAGAAATACCAGCTACAATTGGCGACTGTGCGAGTCTGGTGTACCTTGGTTTGGCAGACAACTTCTTCACAGGTAGCATCCCCAATTCACTTGGTAATCTTAGAGGCCTCAGCACACTGAACCTCACAAGGAATGCTTTGTCAGGAACAATACCGCAAGGGTTGGGAAATATCGCTGGTCTAAAAGAATTATGACTGGCGCATAATCATTTGTCTGGAATGATTCCTAAAGTTCTTGATAGCATAAGTAACTTGGTTGAACTAGACCTCTCCTTTAATAACCTTGATGGTGAGGTTCCAACCCAAGTGGTGTTTGCTAACATGACTGGATTCTCAATGGTTGGAAATGATGGGCTTTGTGGAGGCATTCAAGAGCTAGAATTGCCTCCATGTCAGGATATGCCACATAAGAAACAACATCATGCACTGCTTAGGGTTGTGCTCCCCATTGCTGGCACTATCATATGCATATCTCTTCTATTGTTCGTGCTCTTTCTGTTGAAGTGGAAAATAACACCTGAAAAGACAAAAACTGATAGCCATATGGGGTTGACTGACAAGTATCCAAGTGTTTCCTACCTGTTTGAAGCTACTGATGGATTTTCACCCACGAATCTGGTAGGTGCAGGAAATTATGGTTCTGTATATAAAGGTAGTCTGTCTCTTCCAGCAATCAGAAATGCTGTTGTAGCTGTCAAAGTGTTCACTCTTCAGCAATCTGGTTCTTCAAGAAGTTTCTTGGCAGAACATATCGTTACCTGCTGCTCTAGTGTTGACACTCTGCTGCTCTAGTGTTGACACTAGAGGCAATGACTTCCAGGCACTAGTATTCAAGTTCATGCCCAACTACAGCCTGGATAGATGGCTGCATCGGCAAACGGATGAGCAGCTCCACAAGTTAAATTTAATCCAACTCTTGAATATTGCAGTTGATGTCGCTGATGCAATAGATTATCTTCACAACAATAGTCAGCCATCAGTCATCCATTGTGATTTGAAGCCTAACAACATCCTCCTTGATAGTGACTGGACTGCTTATGTTGCTGACTTTGGACTTTCAAAACTGATTGGTGAATCCATGAACATATCTAGATCATATACTGGAAGCTCCATAGGGATTAGAGGAACCATTGGATACGTTGCTCCAGGTAATTGTAATGTCCGCTATACTCAATTCCTAACAACTTAGTCTGTATGTACACAAACCAGAACTGAGAATTTTTGTTCTTGCAGAATACGGAGGAGGTGGGCAAGTGTCCACTGCAGGTGATGCCTACAGCTTTGGGATTACACTTCTGGAGATGTTCACAGGAAAAGCACCAACTGATGATATGTTCACAGAAGGGTTTAACCTGCACTTGTTTGCTGAGATGGCCTTACCTGACAAGTTGCTGGAAATTTTGGATGCAGTACTATTAGAGGCGCAACCATATGAAAACGCTGCACTCCTGTCGAAATTTGGAATGTGCTGGGCTCAAGTGCCGAGGTGAAATTTAGCCGTGGCATTCCTTTTGGTTCGATTAGTGATCCACTTATGTTGCACATCACTAGCCTTGCAAGATCAAGTCTGTAATGCATGTTCACATGTCCTGTACTTATTTTTGAATTGAAAATGTCCTGTACTTATTATAGGGCTGTGACAAACTCAGAGATGCTTCAATTAAAGAGGCCATCAACTCAATTCTCACTTTAGTTAGAAATGAACTAAACAGGCTACTAAGCCTGACCAAATTGTAAGAGACAAACAACAAAAAAGTTACATGCCCTGCTAGGATCCATCACAGACAACAACCAATGGACACCGGTAGAAGGAGCTGAGATTAAACCAAACTTTTAGGAGTTATCCAAGTTCAAAATCTGACAATAACCTTCAATTGCCGGCTCCACTGTGAAGCAACACCAAGATAATCACTATAATTTGTCATGTAAACAGACTTCTTTCAGATAATCACTATATTCCGTATTTGTCAGACATGGACAAAACAAAACTAAACTAATGAGCATAGAACAGCCTTCTTCCGATTCAATTCAATCGTTCAGACACTACAAAATAAAGCATACAAGATCAAACTAATGAACTGGTATAGTGCAGAACTACACTAACTGACACATCTTGCAATCGAACAAATCTAGATGACGTAACCTTGCTTTCGAGCAGGTTACGCCACCAAAGCCGGTTCTTCTGACCATGTAGGAAGCGGTGGTGGCTCCCGGCTTCGCCTTCTGACGCCAAGAGCACAGGGCAGCCCTTCTGTTCACAGGGAAACAGGCGACCGTGGTGCATGCGGCGGCAATGCTTGCCAAACTCCTCCCCAACACGGAACGGCTTCATCACGCCCTCCTTTGAGTAGCAGATGTGGCAGACTTCGACATCTTTCTTATCTTTGAGCACCTTGGATCTTTCCCAACAGAATTTGGCGAACCAGATGGTTTCGTCGTCTGGTACGATCTCCTCATCTTCGTCGAACAATTGCTTGAGGGAGTAATCTTCTGGATCGTTTTGGTGAGCTGAATAGAAACACAATCACATTCAAACCGAACACAATCATATTCAAATGACATTATGAACCAAACATCTTACATTGAATTCAGATAACAAATTGCAGGAATTCACATTACAGTGCAATCAGATCACAATACCAACCGGCAAGAAAGAAGATCTGTACAGGCGAACCAAATAGTAGGCATGCGGTTTACCTCTCTTCTGCGTGAAGGCGGCGCTCGGCGGGGTCTTGCCACCCGTCATCGTCAGCGGGCGCGGGGCAGAGGCGACCACGGAGGCGCTGGGTGAAGACGAAGTCGGTCCGCTGGGGAGCCCCGGTTCTTGGCAGCCTCCTCTGCTGCCGAGCCGTCCGCTGCCGCCGCGATGCCGCTGGCGTCCTCTCCCGCCGAGAGGTCCGCTGCCGCTGCGATGCCGCCGGCGTCCTCTCCCGCCGAACCGTCCGCTGCCGCTGCAATGCCGCCGGCGTCCTCTCCCGCCGAGCCGTCGGCTGCCGCTGCGATCCCGCCGGCGTCCTCTCCCGGGCCGTTCCGCCCTCGCTTCCGTGGAAGTCCTTGCCCGCCGAATCGGTGAGCGCCTCGTTCCCGGTGGCGCCGCCGCCGCCGTTCACTCCGGGTAGACCGACGCCGGTCCCGACTCCCCCGCCGCCCGCGTTCTTGGCCACGCCGTTTCCGGAAGCGGACGCAGGACGCCCGTGGACGCGCGCCGCCAGAAGCGCGACTCGCCGCAGTAGAACCGCGCCAGCCCACGCGGCGCCCCGTGCAAGCGCCTCGCGGAGCGCTGCGAGCCACGCCCGCACACTCCACTTATTGTGCGGGTGCAGGGGAATCGGCGGCCTTCTTCTTGCCGCCGCCCCTCTTCTTCTTCTTGGCGCTGCCGCCGGTCTTCTTCGACATGGTGTTGTCCGACGAAAGAAGCCGGAGAAGAGCCGGCGTGGTGTGGTGGTGGCGGAGAGGGAGATGATGGCGAGGTGGTGGTAGGGTGGCAGGTTCTTGGCGAGACCGGCGAGGTGGTGGCGGGGTGGCAGGTTCTTGGCGAGACCGGCGAGGTGCGTTGGTGAGGACGACGGCTCTCCCCTTCCCCTGTTTATATCCTTCGCCGAGTGGAGCGGGCTGCTCCAGCGCCCCTCTCTCTGTGTCACTGCGCGATGGGGCCCGCCAGTCAGCCCTTCGTTGTTGTGTAAGCGGTCCACCACGTGGACCATGGACTCGGCCCACCGCGCACACCGACCGGTCTACCGCGCACCTGGTGCACCGGGCAAACCAGAGCGCGCAGCGTAGCGCACACGCCAGCGTGTACGGTTTGCACAAAAAGCCACTTCTTTTCTCTCTTTTGGGTATCCAGTCCAGTTCTACTCAAAATAATTTCTTTTAAATCTTGTTCTTACTCGTTTTAGCCCCTGCACTTTCCAAACCTAGGAAATCTGGTTTTATTTCATTTTAAATCGAAAATGAGTTCTTTTTATTTACAAAACTGCAACTGGTCATGCTTTACTCATAAAACCTTCGTTCTAGATTCCATATGTTATATTCTCTTAGCCATGTCCCTCGCACGAAACTCAAACTAGCTATCAAACTAGCTATATGAAGCTCGGTCCTGAAAGGGCATCGACGTGATCAAAGCACGCATGTAGTGCATACACCCTCTGTCCCAAAAAAGAGAAAGACCTTTTTAGGCTCGGTTTGGATGTAGACATTGGGGCTGGAATTTGGAATTGGAATTGGCCGCACCTTAGAATGCCGCCTATTTGGGTGCCCTCGGAATTGGAATTGGAAAGTCAATGAATACCGAGACGGCATTCGCTAACTGACCGCACCCCCCCTCCCCAATACACCGGAGCCATCGGGCTCAGGGTGGGTGGAATCGTTCTCGCCCATCTCCCGCATTTCCTCTCTCTCTCTCATCCTCACCTCGACGTGGAGCTTCACCGGTCGGTCCGTGTCATTGCTCTTCGTCCCCCAACTTTGGCGGCGCTCCCCTCCATCCCCGGCCAACTCCGGCGACGCTCCCATCCATCCCCAACTCTGGCGCTGCTCTGCTCCCATCCGTCCCCTCCGTCTTCCTCCCCATTAGTCCACCGAGCGTGCGGAGCCGAAGGAGAGGCAACTCCCCTCCGTTCCCAAATCCGGGCGGGTGTGAGATGGCACGGAGGCGGAGGCACCATGTCTTGCGGCTGTGAGATGGCACGGAGGCGGAGGCCCATCTAGCCGGGCGTTGTGATGGCACGGGAGGGATCGCGGATGGCAGATGAGGCGATGATCGGCGGCCATGATGGCACGGAGGTGGAGGCCCATCCAGCCCGGCGTCTTTGCCGCCTCCCGTCGCGTGGTGACGGTGATGGCCTCCCACGCGTGGTTGGCGTGACGACGCCAAGGCACTCCAGCCGCTCGGTCTCTCTCTCCCCGCTAGCTGAAAATGACCGAGATGAGTACACGGGGAGATGAAGTCAATTCAATTTGGAGACGTGCACATCCAAACATCATTTGGTATTGGTCACCTTGTTCAATTCCAGCTAGCAATTTCACTTCATCCAAACAAAGAATTGATATTGTAGCTCATTTCCAATACTAGCTTGCTTTGGTATTGAAGTCAATTCAATACCAAACCCTCCAATATGTACATCCAAAGCGAAGCCTTAGCTTTGAACCTGGACAACCCTCTATCCAAGTTCAAAGCTAAAAGACATTCTTTTGGGGCCGGAGTAGTATATGTCAAAACATGTAAATCCATGATCTACATGATATCGTATTCCTCAAATCCAAATTATCCAAAACCAAAAAAAAATACAAAATAAGAATTGATATCGTTGTATATTGCCTTGCTCGTGGGCCCACTGAAGATCTCTAGATTGGTTTTGGCTAATTGATGACATCCTTAGGACTAATCTCTCTATGCTAAGTGTTTGATTTAGTTGAAGATTGGTCAAGCCAAGGTTGGTGCATGATGGTCATGGTGGATGGATCGAGATGATTCAATTGATGATCAAGTGCATGACTTGGAGAGGATCGTGATCAAAATGGGCTCAAGGCAAAGGTATATCCATAGGGCCATTTTGTTTTCACACTCAAGACACCATAGAGGGTGTGAGTGATTATAGGATCGATAAGCCGTACTATAAAGAGGGAAAACTATCGTACATATCGATCCTCATGTGCCTCTAGGTTCAAAATCATTTGCATGCATTCTAACCTAGAGAGCTAACTCCGTACTTGATGGAAAATGTTTTCAAAATGCTAACACATGGTGTCGGGGTGTTCTTCGACGTGTCGGCAACAAGAATCAAGTGACGGAAATCAGTTTGGAGCAAAGGCGAAGGAAGGACGACGACGAAACTTCGCAGCTCGAGAAGGTGACGAACTCTCGACCGAAGCACGAGCTTCGACCGGACCTTACCCGGTGATCGCGTCCGGCAGAGAGCATGTTTTCGCGTGACCGCCGAGAAGCGGCCGGGACGCGACCGACCGGATGCATCGGTGCTGACCCCTTTTTTCTCTCTTTTGCGTATCCAGTCAGTTTTACTCAAAATAATTTCTTTTAAATCCTGTTGCTACTCGTTTTAGCCCCTGCACTTTCCAAACCTAGGAAGTGCGTTCAACCCCACGTGAAAAATCAACGCAAAAGCCCAATGAGATACACGAAATCAACGTAAAAAGCCCAATGACATACGTGAAAAATCAAAAATGAGTTCTCTTTATTTACAAAATTACCACTTGTCGGGGACCAATATTACGGGTACCCCTGACATACACCTAAATCAACATAAAAAGCCCAATGACATTTGGCCCAATTCAACTTAACCAAAGTCGGGTCCGCGGAGGCCCGGGTTCGCCGCCAGACGAGCTCGAGGTCGAACATCGAGTTCGCCTCGACGCAGCTCAAGAGGTCGTGACGCCCTAAACTCCGCCCCGCACGAGCTCGACGTAGGGACACCGAATTCGGCCTCTCACAAGCTCAGAGGTCGTTCACCCCGGTTCCATCTCGCTTTAAGGAGGAACATCGAGTTCCGCCGCGACGCGATCTCATAGGTCGTATGCCTAAACTCCTCCTTGCACATGCTCAAAGGCCAGGGCGGAAAAGAACTCGAGGTCACAACGACAGAGAGATCACGGGCTCATGGGATCTCGGGATCCTTACGACAATAACCCGCCCATCCCAACGAGTGAAGGACAGGGTCAACTCTACAGTAACTGCATCTAGGCATAATTGAGCGCCGCCGCAGCTACGGAGCACAACTAGACACTGGCAACGGGAATCCAATCTCCAGGCGCCGCAGCTATCTGAGACGAATGTTTCCTTAGTGATATTTAACCTGCTAACAATAATATGTAACTTCTTCCTTCACCTGCTTTTTTTATATAAGTTGGAGTATATAAAGTTTGGCATCCCATCTTGGAATCTGTTCTGCAGAAGTAGAGTTAAGGTAGGTGACGAGTTGCTGGCTATCGGAGACGAATGTTTCCTTAGTGATATTTAACCTGCTCATGGAGTTAAAGGATAATTAACCACCTTGCCTCTCATTAATTACCTTAGCCAGTTCATTTTGATTCACCTCCTGGTCCGCTCGTGACGCTTCATGGGCATCACCGTACGTTTGGTATGGGTTTGTTTGGTTGTCCTAATTTGGCCTGGCTAGCTACCAATGAGTTCGTTTGGCTCGATCACCGAATGCTTGCTTTCTGAGTACGTGCGAGTACAGCAGAGTTCGTATGGCTCGATTGCCAATCGAGTTTATAAAATATTTATTTCACGTTGTTCTTGCAAAAATTAAGTGCAATTTCTTATAGCTACCGGCTACAAGGGCCTATATCATGCCAAACACTAATATACATGCTAAGTATTGTACTTGAATAAAAAACGTCAATTAGGGGCATATTAGTCTATTTATAGTAAAACAATGCATTCTTAGAGCTGGAGCTCGTTTGTGTGCCAAACAGTACCACATGCTCCACGAACTCTACGATGAAAGCTACGATCCATAGTGGAGTTGATAGAGCGGAGCTGCAAAAACTAGAGCAGTCCAACATGTGCTCAAAGTTTGACGTGGAGTTTAACACGTATCCTAGTTCTCGAAGTAGTGCAATCCCAGCATAGTAGCATAGTATTGTAAGACGAGACGACACAGGCCCAGCCTGCTGCAGAGAAGGATGCAGTCATGCAGAGGTGTCACCTTGGGAGGTGCAATATTTTGGGCATTTCAGAATAATTCGGAGCAAAAACAGCACCATTTAGAATTCAGCCTCGCCTTTCTCAAAAAAAAAAAAAAAAAAAAAAAAAAAAGCCTCGCCAGTCGCCACCGAGGAACGATCACAGCAGCGGTGGAGCAGCAGAAGAAGGCAAATTGTTTGAAGAACACTTATGAGTGGGCCGCGCTGCTCTGGCTAGAATAGGTGTTTCTATTCGAAGGCCCAGCACTACTCTTTGATCCAACTATATTAAGCCCACGATAGCAGCTCTTCACATTTTTTTTTTTTTTTTTTGGCTATGTTTCTCCCACTCGTTTTTTTTCCTTGTTATTCTTTCTATATTGATTATTATTAATCAGGAGGCAATATATTTTAACAGGTTTATTATTTAATCATTTTCACAAGAAATATTTCTTTAGCATTTTGTGGCTAACTATAACATTTTTCTATTTTTGAGTCAGATATTTTAGTTTTCTAACTACTTTGTAATTCAACTTTTTTATGCTTTGATAAAATAAATTATATTACCTCCAAATGTTTTTGAATATTTTATTTTTTAATTATTTTCCTTTGTTTCGTCGTCACTCCTATTTGAAATATTCCTTGTACATGTTTTTTTTTTATCCTTTTCGTGAATCCTTTATTTTCCTTGTACATGTTTTTTATCCTTTTCGTGAATCCTTTATTTGATTACTACTTTTGAAGCGGTAACGTTTCTCCGGATTTTTTTATTTCTGTTCAGCATGGAACAAATTTCCTTTAAACGTGGAGATCAATTTTCTAATGGAGACTAAAAAAACTGAACATAGAACATTTCTTTATTATGAAACTACTACTTGTCAAAGATTAAAAATTACTGGAAAGACGCGAAAGGAGTCAACTAAGAGCAAGAATTTTCCTAAAATCTACTCTCTAAATTATCACTTGGAGAGTCATTTGAGTACAAAATCGTTTCACATACATCTGTGTTCTTCTATTACTCGAGCATAGTCTAGAGAGTCATCCTTGTTGTTTCAAAAAATAATTAAAAAAGTCATCCTTGTAAAGAATGTATTTTCAAATCCGTGTACTTCGGAGACTTAATTGAAGAGTATTTGAGCATATCTGTATTTTTCGAGATATAGATGTCCCTGGGATCGCTCGGAGCAGGGGATATCTATATTTGGATATTTAATTGAATAGTTGTTGCAGGGTATTTTTTTTACAAAAATCTCTATTTGCTGTATAAACCAGAGAAGATGTAAAGAATCTTTGCGACGATTCTTATTTGGCGTAGCGTCTTGCCGCTAAAAATAGCAGTGCACGGACGCGTGGCGCGCGTGAGGGGCTATACCCCTAATCAACTGCCACACGTTTTTTTACTGCACCGATGCTCAGCGCGCAGCGCACGGAAAAAACTGAGGTACGAGCCTGCCGTACGGACGCGACCGTACGGTTCTGACGTGGACGCGTTTCATTGGATCGGGAGTGCCTTCCGTCAACATCGTGCAGGTCGGCTCCGCATGGCCCCTCGGCTCCGATCGTTCACCCGCATGTCCTCGGCTACGATCGTTGATCTGCATGTCGGCTCCGTAGGGCTCCCTCTTTTGTCACAAAAAGATTCATACGCAAGAGCTGCATGATCGCATTTTTTTTTTTTTTTCTGAAGGCAGCGTAGCTACTCGTTTTTTTCTGAAGGCGGCGTAGCTGCTGGCTTCAATCGAAAATAGCACATATTTAATAGATCAACAACAAAATAGCGTAGTAATAATTTCAACAAATTTAAACTTTAGTCAAATCGATACACATATTTCATAGACGAAGAACAAAATAGCTTTGTTATAATTCCAACAAATTTAAACTTTAGTCATGCTATTGTAGCATCTTCCCATAAACAAAAAAGACGGTTACATAGATTCAAGATTTTTGATTCATGATTTTTCTCTCCATCAAATTGTAACTCTCTAGCGACACTGCGATGTAACATCTTGACCGTCTCCCATTAAGAGACTTGTGTATTCTCCGGGAATGTATGAAGTAGCCATTGCAGAAGGATTTACAAAATAATTGAAGTCGGCATCATGGAATGAGCATATCCACCTTGAGCGAAAAGAACCAACCAAGGCGAAGATGACCCAACGTTACTTTCTGTGTCATCACAATTTGTATAAGAGAACAAATTATGAGAATAGGTGGTGTCTTATAATTATTTGGGGTGGCACATCACGTTCATCTCTTGTTTGTACATCATTACGTTAGGAACTTCACCTACAATGCAATATATAAGACAATAGATTATTTAAAATAAACTTTACACAGTGAGAATAAGTATTGAGCAATTCGTCTACCTTTCTTTTGGGCACCCTTCTTCTTCTTCTTTGTTGTGTTCTTTTCAACAATATTTTTATGCCGTGTCTTCTTTGGACCCTTTATTACTTGAGGAATTTTTGAATGATATGACACCATTTGGTGGTTGTCGATCACATTCATTAGGAGCAGGGGGAAATCTCATTGTTTTTTTCATGTGCCTTGCTTAGATAAGTATCTGCTTCCAAATTGAAGTCATGCATGATTTTTGCATCTTATGAATTAGTTCTTTTGATGATGAACACTTGAATGCAAGAGATGTGGCCTCGCCGAGATAGAAGTGCAGCTTTGTGTTTTCAAATCTACCTCCTCGGTTCTCGGTTTTACGAATGTAAAATCCACTTTTTAGCATTTTTTGTCCATCTAGGTAGTATATATTGCGATGGCAAATCATATACTTGATTCGTATTGTACACCCTCGAGCATGTTTGCACAATAAAACTGTAAAATATAGTTGCCAATTTAAATAACATATTTTCTGGGATGCACAATGTAATTAGAATATCCTTTAATAGTAACATACCTATACATTCAAACATTTGGCAAGAGCATGTAATGGTCAAATCTTCTTTATTCAATACTACTTGTTGCTCCACGATCAGATTGCATATACTTAACAATGAAGGTCAAGTTTGTCCCTACAACTTCCAACAATTCACAAGACAATGTAAAATTTGTCTTTTAAATTCTTCCTCAAACTCTGAATACATTCTCCTTGTATATTTTTATTTTTGGAGTCTTCAACATTGGTAGATTTGGAATGTACGGAACTCGGTGTCCTAAGTAAATTCTTCCTCAAACTCTGAATACATTCTCCTAAGTATTGTCTCCGCATTTCATGACCAATCTCATTATAGCAATCTTTCTTAGAAAATGGTATTTTGTCTTCCCCTCCATAATGCTCCTTCATGAAATCAAAAAAACCTGTCCGGCTTCATTCCATCCGTCTGTGTATCCGCCCAATTAATTGTCTATCGGCTTCTATAACCTCTCGTTGGGACCTTAGCTTATGTTTCTTATTTGGACTAGCAAGATAATGGTTATGCTCTAGTACAACCTTTTGCACCTTTGTCCAAACATTTTCCTTTGCTGACACTAAACTGAACACGAGCGTCACAACCGGTCCTTGTAATATCCTTTTGTGATTGTTCATTCCTTCGATGCCCTTCCCATTTGCAAACCATAAATTTCTGACTTAAGCGCCATCGGACGGCACGCTTTGTCGAGCTTTTTCTAACACTTGAACCCAACCTGCCCCGCATAATCGTTGTACATATCATAAGCCTTTTTCGAGAATCAAACGCCATTCCAACTTCCGGGTGCGATCAAATGTAATCGGATTTATCAATCACCTGCTGCACATATGAATTTTCAATAAAACAAATTAATAAGAAATACGACATTCCCAATAAAATGAATTAATATAGACTCTACTATTTTTTTACTTAATTTACCTCGTTACACACTTCAGTTTCCACTAATCCAACATGGGTTATTTCTTGTTCTTCTTCTCCACGATCGCCACCGGCATTGTCAATCAAGGATGGAACATTTAATCTACATCATAAGGTCTAATAAGTAATATGATCCTCACATGGGTGATGATGATAGAGCGATGACCAAGACATGGCAAAGCGAGGAGAAGCCGCAATGTCGGTTACCTGAAGACGGACGGCGATGGATCGGCGTGCTCAACGGCAATTCGGCCAAGCCGCCCCGCGCCGCCCTAGCGCCTCGGCAGCGGCTGTGTGAGCGACCTCTTGTTCACCTCCATCCCATGTGGCTCTTGTCGAGTATGGATCCGTCGCGCCGCTCGTCGCGGTCCAGCCGCTCATAATCGGACCGGTCGGCAACTAGAATCGCGGCGCAATATGGCGGTAGCGTATGGGAGTCCGTGCTCTCATGCGGTGATGCGGAATCACGATCGTGGAGCGTCGCGGTAGTGCGAAACTCGAATTGAGGCCGGCGATCGCGACCCTCGTCGCGCGGCGGTGGGAGGCAGCTGGCTGCGATGGAGCGATCGTGGATCGATAGCGCCACAGCATGCAATCGAGCGAGCCGATGTTGCAGCGTGCGGCATGCCGAGAGTATAGAGGCGTTCGATCGTCATGGCCACGCGGCAGCCATCGTCGGAGAACCGTGCGGTCGCGTCCGTCTGGCAAAGCTCGCACCTCGTTTTTTCCCCAGCGCCGCGGTGCATGCGGCCAAGGAGCGGGGTATGGTCCCGTTTTTTTTTTATCGTTTCCTTTAAAATGTAATAACTTTTTCGTCAAACATCCATTTTCAATTCGTTTTCACCATCCCGTTAATTATAATGAGATCTTCAAAACTAGATCCATATTGAATGTGTTTTGAGAAACTTTTCGTGATGCCAAAAATTTACATCTAAAGTATAAAGTTTAAATCTAAGAGTACAAAGTTTTTGTTGTTGGACTACAAAGTTTTAAAATTTGGAGTGTAAAGTTTTACATCTAAGAGTATAAAGTTTTTATTGTTGGAGTATAAAAGTTTTTATTATTGGAGTACAAAGTTTCAAAATTTGGAGTGTAAAGTTTGGTAGTAAAAAAAAAAAATGGGTGGTCGGCACCAAAATTTATTGTTCTAGACAATAAATGTGTGTTGGCCTAGACATGAGAAACCGAGAAAACAAAATGTGCCGGCCAAAAAACTGGGCCTAATGAAGCCTGATAGGAGAAAGGGGGAAACTTGGGTCGTGTAATCTGTTTTCTGGGTGGGTCGTCTTGCCGCTTTGTCAACTAGTGCAACTAGTGCACGTGCACTTTGTTATCTGTAGTAGGCGCACGCGCGCCGCTATTGATCCTAGCGAAGGCCGAGGAGTGATGCCCGAATCTTTGGGATGCCAACTCGCTCGGTTTGCTCACCCGGGCACTTTTTAACTGAAAACCGACAATCGAACCAAAACCGACTTGAAATGTCGGTTCAGTGTCGTTTTTTAGATTTGGAAACTTCTTTTTTTGGCTTGATTCGGTTTCTAGGTCAAACCGAACCGAACCAAGAAAAACCGAACTTCCATTTCATCGAGTCCAGCCCAATCCCGACAGCCCAAGCCCACGCCCGAGTCCCTCACTCCCTTCCCGCATCCCATGGACAGCCCAAGCCCTACATCGACCCGACTCCCCATTCCCCATCTTCCTAACCCTAGGTCCCTCCCGGTAGGGGCCCCTACTCAGGATCCAATAGGTAAATATGGGGTGCAGGGGTTAAAAATCAACTCCGGCGGGGGGACCCTAATAGGGACCCGAAATTTGTTTACCAACAAAAATCACCCCCACACTCAACAAATTTGTTGGGCAATAGGTCGGACCCCATCCTGTTTCTTCTTCCGTCCCCGCGCGCGTCTACTACTTGAGGATGTGGCGACGACGGAGGACTCGTACAACGCCGCGCCGCCCCGCCCCGCCGTGTGCGGTCCAACAGCTCGCTGTCCGCCCGCCTTGCTCCGGCGAGCCCCTTCCCTCCGTGCTTGCGGATGCGGCGACGGAGAACTGGTACAGACATGGCACGAAGGCGGCTCCGCCCCTTCAGCGAGTGGTTCTCCTCCCCTCCGGCGAGCGTGGACGCGACGGCCTCCTCCCTTGCCTTGCGCGAGAGCTAGCGTGCGCCCGGCCTCCACCGCGCCCCACCACCCCATCCACCCCGCTCGCTGGCTACCGCGATGCCTCCCTCCGCCCACCCCGACGAGGAGGAAGTCGCCGGACCAAGCCTCCCTACTCGCGAGCACCGCCCTGCCGCTTCTTGCCGGCGCGAGCGCCCTGCCTTGCCCCTCAGAAGATGTGGCGCGAGCACCCACCGTCCAGCGCTTCAGCAGATGTGGCAGCGCCCTCCTGCGGATGTGCTCGGCGGCTTCCGTGTGTTGACGAGACGATGGGGAAACAAAATTACTGAATGACGCCTGGGTCCCCTAGTCATTGTCTGTTGATATAGATTTAGGGGCTTTGGTTTGGGTTGGACTGAATGAAATCTATTGGGCCAACAAAAGTATGGGAGAGCACTCAAACCCAATTTAGGGGCTCTGATTTGGAGGCTCCTCGCTAGAGTTGCTCTCTAACACAAACGACGCCGGGAGCCGAGCCGAAAGCAGGCCAGCGGGCGGCAGGCGCTGGGTGTATGGAGCGGCGCGGGCGACGCCGCAAGACGACGCCAGGCGGCGCAAAGCAGCACATAAAGCGGGCAGCGGCGCCGCAGGGCGACATGTCGGCGCCACGGGCGCGACTAGGAGCGGCAACAAATGGCGTCTCGCCATCACCGGGCGCGAAAGCAGGACCGCGGGGGAGCGGCGGTCGGCGCGAGGCCGCGAGCAAGATGAGGTTCCAGCGCTGTTGCCTGTGTTAAACCGAAAAAAAAAACGAAACCGATTTGGTCGATTTCTGCTATTGTGACAAACCAATCGGTTTTGGATTTCTGGGAACTGAATTTTTCTAAACCGAACCGAACCGCCGAATTGTAAACCGAACGCCCGTTTGCAGATAACTGAAGAAATCGGTAGACTGACGAAACTGACCAAGAGCGAATGGCTGCCGCCGGCACCAGCCATGGATGCGCCGTCCTCCACTGGCAACCCCTCACCGGAGGCGGACAAGCTGCGGGATCAGGAGACCTCGCCCCCCGCCCTCTCCTGCTCGGCTGAATCTCAGCCAGAGGCGCTCGCGCCGCAGCCCGCCAGGCGCCACCTTCCCACCCGTCTCCCTGCCTGCGCCGCCCCGAGCCTCCACGACCTCCTTGCCCGCCTCGGCCGCTCGAGGACGACGGCCCCTCTCATTCCCGATCAGGTAACATTTCAGTGATTTCACATCCAACCCCCATTACGAATTTCAGGTTCCAACGGTTCGAGTTGATTGTGAGGTGGAATTTCTGTTAGCTAGGGAAGCAGGGAGTCATCGTTTCTAATCTGGCCTCCGAAATAATGGTTTCAATCAGCAATTTATTACAAGCAAATTGAAGTGTTTTGATGTTGCCATCATAACTCGAAACAAAAGGATACAACAGACGTAAGCAGAATATTGTATGTGAATTGATGTTTGCTTCTGCAGTCTGCACTACTGAAAGGAACTTACAAATTGCGTCACAATTAGCAAGTGGTACATCAGTTGCCATCCAAATTTGTCTTTAGTCCCAAAGCTTTCGTTTGGTTTGGAGCTGAGGATCGACAAGAACATTTTCCGCCACTTGAAATGGAATAAATATGTTGTGCCAAGCAAAGAATTCATCAAAAGGGATAAGATGTGGCATCTTTCAAGACATATACCTCGCCTTGAAATGAAACCAACAAAGCCACTAAGGCAATTAGAAAAGATTATTTTCACTTGTGCCCTTTATTTAAGTCCCACACAAGTTCATACATAAAATCTGATGATGGCTGTTTTGCTTGACAGATCTGTACTGCTGTATGGCTGCCTCAAACTATCATTATGTTTGTGGAGGAGAGACTGCACTACATTTCTCTCAAGGAAATTTCTATTGCCCTTAGTATAGTTGTGGTTACAAGAACAGGAGAATACCAGGGAATCAGACTGACCTTATATAGAGGGCTCCATTACCACATCTCTGATTCTATGCAGCTCAATGGCTGCATTTTTCATGCTCATTCTTTCTGACGGGGTTTGTTTTGAGCAGGAGATGCCGACTCTGACAACCAAAGCTAAGCAAGCCAGTATTTTGTCATGCTCTGCAGCGTTTTCATATGGCTGTGCCTCTAATAGTACTGCATCCATAATTTCTGGCAACTTGTCAGGTAAGGCCATCTCAGCAAACAAGTGCAGGTTCAACCCTTCTCTGAACATATCATCAGTTGGTGCTTTTCCAGTGAACATCTCCAGAAGCGTAATCCCAAAGCTGTAAGCATCACCTGCAGTGGACACTTGCCCACCTCCTCCGTATTCTGCAAGAACAAAAATTCTCAGTTCTGGTTTGTGTACAGAGCTGCAGAGTAAGTTGTTAAGAATTGAGTACAGTGGACATTACAATTACCTGGAGCAACGTATCCAATGGTTCCTCTAATCCCTATGGAGCTTCCAGTATATGATCTAGATATGTTCATGGATTCACCAATCAGTTTTGAAAGTCCAAAGTCGGCAACATAAGCATTCCAGTTACTATCGAGGAGGATGTTGTTAGGCTTCAAATCACAATGGATGACTGATGGACAACTATTGTTGTGAAGATAATCTATTGCATCAGCAACATCAACTGCAATATTCTAGGGTTGGATTAAATTTAACTTGTGGAACTGCTCATCCATTTGCAGATGCAGCCATCTATCCAGGCTGTAGTTGGGCATGAACTCGAATACTAGTGCCCGGAAGTCATTGCCTCTAGTGTCAACACTAGAACAGCATGTAATGATATTGATCAAATTTCGATGTTTCACCTGTCTCAAAGCCTCACATTCTGTCAAGAAACTTCTTGAAGAACCAGATTGCTGAAGAGTGAACACTTTGACAGCTACAACAGGATTTCTGATTGCCGGAAGAGACAGACTCCCTTTATATACAGAACCATATTTTCCTGCACCTACCAGATTCGTGGGTGAAAATCCATCAGTAGCTTCAAACAATTCAAGGTAGGAAACTCTTGGATACTTGTCAGTCAACCCAATATGGCTATCAGTTTTTGTGTTTTCAGATGCTATTATTTTCCACTTCAACAGAAAAAGCACAAACAATAGAAGAGAGATGCATATGATAGTGCCAGCAATGGGAAGCACAACCCTAAGCAGCGCGTGATGCTTTTTCTTATGTGGCACATCCTGACATGGAGGCAATTCTAGCTCTTGAATGCCTCCACAAAGCCCATCATTTCCAACCATATGAGAATCCAGTCATGTTAGCAAACACCCCGTGGGTTGGAACCTCACCATCAAGGTTATTAAAGGAGAGGTCTAGTTCAACCAAGTTACTTATGCTATCAAGAACTTTAGGAATCATTGCAGACAAATGATTATGTGCCAGACATAATTCATGTAGACCAGCGATATTTCCCAACTCTTGTGGTATTGTTCCTGACAAAGCATTCCTTGTGAGGTTCAGTGTGCTGAGGCCTCTAAGATTACCAAGCGAATTGGGGATGCTACCCGTGAAGGAGTTGTCTGCCAAACCAAGGTACACCAGACTCGCACAGTCACCGATTGTAGCTGGTATTTCTCCGGAAAAGTTGTTTTTTGACAAATTGAGAGTTTGAATATGTTTTAGGCTGCCAATTTGTGGAGGAATCACCCCAGATAAGTAATTATCAGATAGCAATAGGTAATCTGTCAGTAACGGGAGGCCAAAGATCTCAGTAGGGATAAAACCCGTGAGTAGATTGGATGATAAATCCAGGTTAGGTAAGTTTTTCAAGTTACCAAGGCTTCTAGGAATGGGGCCATCAAGCCTGTTGTTTGACAAGGAAAACTGTTGCAGCTGTGTGAGGTTGCCAAAGGAGGATGGTATATTTCCTGACAATTGATTATTTTCTAGCAACAATGCTTGCAGATTTGTAAGTTTTGTGATATCTTCAGGAATCACACCATGCAGGTTGTTGTTACCCATATCTAGGTTGCTAAGGTTGAAAAGGCTTCCTAAGCCTGGGGATCACCCCAGATATGCCATTGGTCCCAATGCTGAGCCATTGAGCTGTGTTGAAAAAATTTGCGATGGAAGTAGGAAGCACTCCTCCTAACCTGTTCAGGGGTAGATCAATCATTCAAGACGGGTGCAGTTAGTCAACAGCGTGAAGAACTCCCAGCCCTGTTCATCTTCTGCTTGCAGTTGATTTACACCCATCACGACTTGAAACGGGCAGAGCTTCCCTATCTCTGGTGCCACCCTCCCGTGGAATCTGTTCATTGAAAGATCTAGTGCTTGGATCAAGGTGGCGTTACCAATTGAACTAGGAATTGTTCGGACAGCTGGTTGTTATCCAAAGTGATAATTCTGAGACTGGGCAGGTTGGCGCCTGCATCAGCTGGCAACCTTCCATGCAGCTCGTTCGATGCAACTCCGAAATATTGAAGCGATGACTTGTTGAAGAGCAGTGGTGGAATTGTGCTGGAGAGATTATTTACACTCACATCAAACATTATGAGATTATCTAAATAGGAAAGACTTGCAGGTATGCTCCCTACTAAATTATTGTAGTGGACATAAAGAGTCTGTAGCAAGGTAAGATTGCCGATCGATGGTGGGATGCTCCCTACTAAATTATTGTAGTGGATGTGGAGGTCCTGAAGCTGAGACAGCAGGCCAAGCCCAGCAGGAATTTCACCTTCCAGTTGGTTAAACCCAAGGGTGAGGTACTCGAGGTTGGAGCAGTTGCATAGCTCTCGAGGGATCTCACCATGGAAGGAGTTGTTGAACAGAGAAAGGATGTACAGGCGACGTAGATGGCCGATGGTGCCTGGCACCTCGCCGGCCAGCATGTTGGAATTAAAGGTGACCTCCTGAAGGAACGTGAGGTTGCCGATCGCCGGAGAGATGACGCCTGACAGCTGTCTCGATGACATATCCAGTGCCACCACTCTGCCTGGGTGCCGGCGGCTGCATGTCACGCCGGACCACTGGCAGACATCGGAGCTTGTGCTGTTCCACGAGCTCAGCGAGCCCATGGGGTCGGAGAGCTCCTGCTTGATCGCCAGCAGGGCTCTTCGATCGCCAGACACTTCCTGCTCCGAGGAGGAAGATGCATGCCTGCACATAGAATGGAGGAAGAGCATCACGACGAGCCCGTGCAGGGTACTCATGCTTTCTGCTGGGGTGTGCCAAATGGTAGCTTTTTTCCCCTCATCTTTGCAGCACAGCAGCGAACAACTAATAGTGGCCACTTTTTTTGAAGTCAAGTAATAGTCTACCTCAATTTGGTGTACGTATCTATCAGTCCAAGACTCAAGTTATGTACAGTGACATCAGTTCTTTTGTTCTTTGAACATACGAGTGCGTGGACTAGTCTTTTTTGATGCTGCCTATTTATTGATTTTTTAATACACTTTAGTGTGGAAAGTACAAAAATATACTCAAAATTTCAAAAAATATATCCACCAGTACTAATATTAGCTGCTAATTATAGTGCTAGTGGATCCAAAAAGTCCTAAATCGACATAAGATATGTCTTGTGGGATCAAAACAAGCATAGGTGTTAGGTTGGTGGAATGATGTGGTCCATCACCATTTGACTCTTTTTTTTGTGTGTGTGTGTGTGTGTGTGTGACGGAGAATGGAATGAGTTGATTCACGACAGCCACTCCAAATTTGAGGAAAGAAATTGTGATGCATCACTACATCTAAAATAAGTTGATTGGTGAAACAAACACACGGTTCCTACTCGGCCGGTCAGTCGTTCTGTGTTCTCCAGCATGATGACAGTTCTTAGTTTAGCGGACCGTGCGTGTCATTTTCACCGTAGTATCACACAACTTTTCTTCCTTCTCAATCCTGAGCGGCGCTCGTATTTCCACACATCGCCTTGCTCTCCACGGCAATCATAAATGCGATAGTATAGGTCAGTTTCAAAGTGGGGAGTGTCATGCGAGTTTTATTTGTTTTAATTAGATCGCCATGTAGGCATTTTTGATAACATGTGCGGTGTATCTATGGAGAGAAGAAATGAGTTTCTTGGCACAAATACCAACTATTTCCAAGTCACGAAATTAAATGCCTATGAACGACGGAACGAAACTCTCCATTGAGAATGAGGTTTCATCGAAGTTTTATTTCATTTCGGGCGGTCTTAAAAAATGCGGCAAGAACGGGAACTCACCATTGAGACCGACCTTATACCACGGTGAGCCATGTCAGCTTGAAATTTGAGCCGTCAGATTTGACTTTACTCGATTTGTATTTGACCGTTGACCCAAGGTCACACACGAGTCCATTTTGAGGGAGGCCAACGGAGTGATGGATCACCCATTTCATCTGCTACTGAACATGAGTTGAGTCATTCTCACATCAGGGCATGTACAACGGGTTTCAAGAGCTCAGTCTCCACGATGTAAATTTTTTTTTCCCAAAAGACACCCTACCAATGCTAAGATATGGGCTCGCCGTTGTTTTGTGAGACGACAAGCAGGTCCCGTTGCCTGAGACCCAAAACTCGTACTCTATCAAAGTTGTACAGGCACTGGCGTCTACAAAACCTAGGGCGCGGATCCAGTGCGGGCTCGGTTGAGGAAAATACAGATCAACAGATTTGTTCGTCACTGGCCACAGAGAGGCCATGAAGCGGGCCTCTCGTCACAAGCCACCCCTATAATAGCCGCATCTTATGCCGGCTGCTAAATATTGAGCCGCCTCTAGAACAGCTCTCGTAGGGTCTGCTGGATATTGGGCCGGTTCAACAAATAGAATCCTGAGGCTTCGTGGTGACGCTTCAGATATGCTGGGCAACCTCACTAGCGCGGGCGACGGAAGTTGGGTGCCTATAGTTCGTCGACAGTTGGCGGGTCGGCGGACCGTCGCTACTTTGTCTTGATCGGTTTGGTCGTCTTACTGCTCCTATTTACGCTTCTTTTTACTCCTCACCTGGGTGTGTCTAGCTAGCGGTTGTTGCAGCTCTAGGCGTCGTCGTTCGGGCGGATGCTTTGCCGCCGAGGTTTGTTTCCGACGGATGCTTTGCCGTCGAGGTGCTCTTCGTTCTTTGGCGGATGCTTTGCCGCCGTGTGTCTTTCCACGAGCCCTGTGTTTCGGTGTGTGCGTTGCGCCCGAGCTTCGAGGCCGTGTCCGGCGGATGCTTTGCCGCCGAGGTTCTCTTTGTCGCTTGGGTGGATGCTTGGCAGTCATGTATCTTCTACGAGCTTGCGTTTTCGGGCGTGTGTGTTGTCCCGAGGGTTGCGGTCGTTTCAGCGGATGCTTTGCGGCTGAGGTTCGATGGATGCTTTGCCACCAAGTTGTAGCGAATGCTATGCGCTGTTATAAGCCCATCGCTCCGATCGCTGCTAGCTAGCTAGGGTGTTGAGTTTTGGTTGTAATAGGATCAATAGTCGGGCTGTTAGTTGGAGGGTTAAGCCCACCCCTTACCTTTCCATTTCTTTTTCGTTTGTTTGTCTTTGTGTGCTTCGTGAGTAATCTGTGGATTACGCGTGGATCATATGTAATTTCTCACTTCTCTTAATGCGATGCGTGCCAACAAATAGAATCCCAGTATTAATATTAAGTATTAAAATTTAAAATTTTCAAGTGACCTTGGATGGAGAAACAATCAATAGGAAGGTTGTAGGTCTTGAAATGTTATACAACTTTGTGTTTATGACTTTTTTATTTGAATTTATCTATGCACGTAAAACTACATTTTAATTTGTCACAAATTTATTATTCTAAATGATCTCGGATGGAGAAACAATCAACACAAAAGTTGTAGATCTCAAAACGTTATACAACTTTGTATTTTATGACTTCTTTATTTAAATTGCGTCTATGCAAGTAAAGTTATGTTTGAATATGTCACATTTAAAATCCAAAATTTTTAAATAACCTCATATGGAGAAACAATCAACACAAAAAATTGTATATCACTTAAAAGTTTATATAACTTTTGTAGTTTATGATTTTTTTATTTGAATTTATCTATGCATGTAAAATTGCATTTAAATTTTTCACTTTTTACGAATCAATTTTTCTAAATGACGTCGGATGGAGAAACAATCAACACAAAGTTGTAGATTTCAAAAAGTTATGCAACTTTGTATTTTATGTTTTTGTTATTTGAATTCATTCATTGGAAGCCCTAGTTCAGTTTTGGCTAATAGATGAAACTCTAATTGATCTAACCTCTACTCATAGTGTTGTGATTGAGATAGGCTAGGATCACATCAAGATGGAGCAAGGTGGCACACCAAGGTGATAAACATGGTGGAAGGCTAGAATAGATGATAAGTGGTGCATGATCAAGTGCTCCAAGGTGATAGGAAAAAGAAGAAAGTTGTATGACTTTTTAGAGTTCTTGTGGAAGGGTGTCAAGCGGCGTGCTTAATCGCCGCGGTCCCCATGGGCCGTAGCCTCGGTACCGCCATCATGGCAGCCCGCCGCGTAGAAAGCCCCGCGCACGGCTCGACACCGCGCCTTGTTGCACTGCACCGCTCGATCTCGGCTACGGCCTACGGGATGACGCAAAATCAAGGTGGCGTTCTCGCCACCATGACGCAAAAAAATCAACCTACCTGTCGTCAGTCGTCACTCTGGAAGCAACGTATGCGCCATGGTGGTGCTCGTCCTCGCCTGCGTCCCTAGCTTCGCACTTGTCTGGGCGGGCGTTCGCACGCCGCCTACTTGCGGACGGGACTGACCACGCCACGACGGCATCCTGTCCCGTCGTAGCAGTGCAGCACACCCGGTCACTTGCCGCCTACGTGCGGCTGAGGTGCTGCTTGCGGTTCTCGCAGATGCAGAGCATCGTCCTGCCCTCCTGCCCGCAGGCTCCAGAGCCACTGCGCTTCGCTACATTGGTAGCAAAGGCACTCCATTTCCTTTGTGGCTGGCTGTGCCATCATCCTGATTACAGCACTGGGCCTGTCTGTGAAGCGCTGTTTAGCCCCAGAGTAGTGTTGATCTTCCTACTGAATTTTACTTTTCCTTGTACATATATTTCAAACAGTATGCTGGGGCCGGCAGTTCCATCATTTAAAGAAGATAACTAACTTATCAACTCTGATCAGCTCTGCTGCATCCTCTTGACACTTGACAGTAAGCAGTTTGTTTGTTTCAGAAACTGTAGCGGCCTTTGTTGGACCTTTGCATGTCTTGACATTTAAGAGTCTCCTACTTCCTTTGTTTTTTTTTTTGAGAATGACACGCGCATAACGCAGACACTCACAACACGCACGCACACTCACCCCTATGAACACACGCACGCAAAACCCTACCCCTATGAGCACCTCCGAAGGGATTTGGGCGGGCACGGCAGATCTGGAGATTCTCGAAGTCACCGTGGGCCTTCGTCGTCGACGGGAACGTCGCTACCACTTAATGCATAACGCCCCGAAAAATCCTGGGAAAATCCCAAGAAAGGTCGCGAGCACCAGGATTTAAACCCTGGTGGGTAGCGTCCCACTGGACCGTCCTACCATTGGACTACAAGCCAATTCGCTCCTACTTCCTTTGTTGGGCTTCTGTTGATGAGTTGTTGCAGTTGTGGGTCCAAAGGGTAATCCAGGTAGGCCACGACCTATCTTGGAATTTAGCCCATTTTTTTTTGTACTTTGCAGCCCACGAAACTTGGCCCATTTTGCCTCTGTCAATCCTCTCGGTTGCTTCCCTCTAGCCTTCTCAGCCTCACGAGTCACGAGTCATGGAGAGGAGCCACCCTTGCCGGCCTCCCCCGCGGCTCCGCCCTACCGACGACCCGGCGTCCGTCCAGCGCCACTACGTCGGTCCCTACTCCCAACACCGCCCGGCCTACCCTGTCCGGTTTCATGAGGTTAGTAGGGAGTTGCTTATTTGTATGTCAGCATTGAATCCCTCCAGTTCATTTTCCTCATTTGATGCTAAGAAAATCTTTTTAAGCTTGCAACTTATTGTGAAGGAATAATAGTCAAAGGGCATTAGTGTAATTTATCCTAGTTTAGGGTTTTACTAAGTCTCTCTCCAATTCTTCCATTTGTGCTATGTCTTTGCGATGGGGCTTTGAGGCCTATTTCCTTAAGTCATTTGCATCGGTTGTTGTTGCATCTGCACGGTGTCAATCCAAGTCCAATTGCTCACATTCAGTTCATCAAAGCCATGCATATCCATACATTCTAGTTGCCAAATCAGCTACTTTTCTTTTTGGGTTTGCCATGATGTGTGGCTGCCCCATCATCAGTTGTTGATGCGACCCTTTGCCCTCTTGGACCCTTTTGGAGCCATTTTGCTCCACGTCATGGTCAATGGCCGTTTGTTCGTTGTCATCAACACATGTCCTCCCGCTTGTTGTCTTCAAGCAAAGTGATCTCTCATTCCTTCATTTTGGCTGGTTTGAAACATCTCAATGTTCTTTGTCAAGTTCAAAGTCTCCAAAGCAAGGCTCATGTTTGAGGAGTTGAAGTCTTTGGTTTGTGAAGACTCTCTTGTGGAGGAGATCATTTCTACATCGAAAATGTTCAAGAGTTATGCGCCGACGACACCTTTTATTATGGATTTTGGATGTAATCTATTTTTTTCGTCTAGTGTTTAGTGCCAACTCTGCAAATGCAACACCATGGCATTCACGTTGCATTTGAGAGGGGGTGTTAATGTATAATAGTCAAAGGGCATTAGTGTAATCTCTTCTAGTTTAGGGTTTTACTAAGTCTCTCTTGTACTCTATATATTGTCCCCCTTTGGGCGTCCATATTATCAATCCAATTGAGTCTTTTTTCATTTGTAACACTTATTATCCCAAAGATTTTTCAAGTTCGATTTGAGGACACACGAAATTCAACTTGGCACACATATTGAAGATTTGAAGATGGATGATAGAATTGAAGGATTGAACGACCTCCGGGAGCTCTCTAACAAGCTTGCCGACACCGAGCAACATGAATCGTATGGTTTGGTGTTCTAAGTCCTTAAATAAATTGGCATTGATCTTTAGAAAATGACAAAAGTGTTGAAAGAGTATTCTCTGCCTTGTGTTTAGTGAAGAATAAGGTGAGAAATAGTATGAGTGATAGGTTATTGAATGATTATTTGGTTACCTTTGTTGAGCGTGATATATTCTCTATTGTAAGCGATGATGACATAGTTCATGCTTTCATGGCAATGAGAAAGCGCAAAGAAAAAGCCTTGAACTAGAATTTGTATTGTATAATGTAGTCCCTTATATTTATGTAAGACCTTATCTTGTGTATAATCTATTTTTGCAAGTCTGTGACTTATTTATGTAAGTGTTGATCCTTTTTAATTGTATTATCCCAATTTGGTTAATTTATAGCCATTTTGCTAATTTTTTTTCTTTGAATTTTGTCATATTCCACATGAATTTGTTTTATTAAGACTACCCTTTTTTTCAAATCCGGGCTCCACCACTGAGTTGTTGGCCTCAAAATAGTGGCAACTTTTGTTCATCAGCTGGTCTACTCGAGGATATAAACAGGAGAGCAGCAACCTTCTCCCTCCCCACCAACGGTAATTAGCAACTACACCAATACCCGCCACCGCCAAGAACCTGCCACCCCACCAATCTCGCCGGAAAATGCCACCACCGTGCCGGCTCCCCTCTTGTCCGTCCAGTAATCAACGTCACCTTCACGTCTCACTTTCCCCGTGCTCCACATCTTCTACGAAAAAAGACCACTCGACTTCTTTATCACCGGCGGGATGACCAAGTAAAAAGGGCAACAAGTCTCGGGACATGGTCCCATAAAAGGAGACAATCGCGTGTGGAGATTGTCTTGGGCTACATTGTTGTGGGTTCTCCACCTTGACACAATGCACCACCACGCAGTCACACACACCAGCGATGCAGTGGCCTGCAACGCTAGTCGTGAACAGGAATCAGCTCGAGCCATTCAACGACAACGACTCCTTCTCCGCTAAAAGCTCTGTACCGCGCCTTGACACCGAGCCCAAAGACTCTACCAACGGTTATAAGTGCCGAGAACCACGTGCCGACTTCGTCACTATCGATGGGCACTGAGAAAAACTCTTTGACTCCGCCTTTGCCGACGAGCACCGAGAACAACTCTTCGACTCTGCCTACGCTGATGGGCACCAACAACCTTGCGTCTAGATCCCATGCGAGCGTCCCCATCCATGCCCTCCTCCAACGACGACTCATCCCCACCGACAAGCGCCAAGAAGTCTGGCTCGCAAGTCAGTGGCTCCGGCCCATGCCCATGCCCAATTCAATTCGGACGTGGCCCCTCACCTAGAGCCAAAGCCGGCGACTACTTCCCGGCCCGATGGGTGCCAAGAACTCGGCTCACAAGCCGGCGGCTCCGACCCCTTGCCTCCCTCCAACAACGTCTATGTCCCCCGTCGATGGGTGCCAAGACCCGCCAAGCACTAGTACCAAGGCCCATAGGTTCATGCGAGAACATAGGTAAGATGTTGGTTGGTTCACTCTTCGTAACTTGTTTGATTGTGTTTGTTTTGATTCGACTGTAATCTAGATTGCGATATAATCTGATATCTCTTGTAGGGCTAAACCAAAAGGATCCATTTTTCGATGACTACCACCCCAATTCAATGTTTGAGGAATAAAAGTGTTTTGTGCAAGAAAAAGACACAAGGTTGTTTTATAAGAACATCTTTGATCAAAGAAGCTTGGTGTCACCACTTATTCTGCCATGAGAACCACATAATAATTTCAGTTGCTACACAATGTTATTGTCTTTATCTGTTTTTCTCTTAGACTAGTGACTAACCTATTGATTTTTTGATTGGTGGTTTAAATGTTTGAGGCTGCATGGATGTGAGAAATCTCATCAAGGTTGTGCACTGGATATGCATTGGATATTGACCATCTTTTCTTTAGATGATTTGTGCAAGATTGCTACATTGTCTTTGTGGCATGCATTTGTTGTAAGAGAATTTTTGAATGTGGTATAACATCTATATATGCTAGTACTTCAAGTTCATTATAATTTGCCTTTTGTTTTTCTGCTACCACTTGTTCATGTTCACTACAATTCTCCCTTATTATAGTAATGTTTGAAGTAGTGGTTCTAACTTCTAAATAAGAGATATATATATAGAGAGAGAGGAGAGGGCTTGACAGTGGATTGAGAGGGGGCGACATTATGGTTTGGGACCATGTGAATAGGCGTAAATCATCTGTGATTTTAAATATAGAAAATTTTCTCCCTACAACAAGTCTGAGGTATTTTTAGTGATCTTACATACTCTAGCATCATACTGTCCATATGTACTACACTTTGAATAGATACTAAAAATTGTGTTACACTTTCAGAGTATGATAATCACTCCATTAGTGGACCTATATATAGAACTCATATGGGTCATATGGGCCAATAGTATTAGATGGGCTTTCACTTAACACCCACTTTCAAACTCAAGGTGGAAGTGGAGGATCTTAATCATTGAGTTTGAGCAAATGAAGTCGATGTTGCTATCTAGTTTGCGCTTTAGTGAAGAAATCGGCCAGTTGCAATTCAGATGGGACATAATGAAGGGTAATAGTATGCTGGTTACAATGATACCGAGTAAAGAAGGCATCAACACCAAATATGTTTGGTAAGTTCATGCTTCACAAGATCATTGACAATCTGTATATCTCCTATATTGTCGCATAGAAGAGGTGTGGTAGCATCACAAGAAAATCCAAAATCAGCCAACAACCATCGAAGCCATACAATTTCCGAAGTAGTGGTGGCAAGTGCTCGAAGTTCTACCTCTATACTAGAATGAGATATAGCGGCTTGTTTCTTTGACTTCCATGCAATAGGAGAGGACCCGAGAATAATACAAGTATCCTGAAATGGAGCGACGATCTGTTGGGTCACTCGCCCAAGTGGAATCGAGTAAGCATAAAGCTGAACCTATTTGTCATGAGCATAGAATAAACTAAGAGATTATGACTCCCTCAAGTATCGCAAGAAGTAAATGGCCAAAATGAACAAATTTAGGAGCACTCACAAACAAACTAAGAATATGGACGACATGGGCAATATCAGGGCGAGTAACAATGAGATAAATAAGGCTGCACACAATATGTCGATATCTAGATAGATCCCGAACAGTGGGGACGAAGCTGCAAATGGAGTGTTTGTTGAATGAACATTTTGCAGCTTATTAGGCTAGGTAAACAACTATTCATATGGAGTGTCGATGAATGAACATTTTGTATGGTAGTGCTAAAAGAACCAGGTCGGCGTGTTTTCTCGATGCTCGACAGTTAATAGTTCTTGTGTGCATTGGATAATGGATATGGACCATCATTTTTCTAGATGGTGATAGATTGCTATATTGTCTTGCATCAAATGAATGTATACAACATATATTTGCATCAAATGTACGTTGTTACAAACATAGTCTATAGCAAGTTCTCAATATAATCTACAACTTTGTGGTTCAAAAGTTTTTTTTTTTTTTCCGAAGTCGTTTAGATCCCAAGTACATGTTTTAGGTTCATAATTTTGAAATTCAACATTTTTTCAATTTGTAAATGACCTTGAATGTTTACATAGTTACGTAATACCAAAAGTTATATAGTAGGCGATTCAATCTACATGTTTACCATTTGTAAATTTTTTATTTAAAGTCCTTTAGCATCTCACGTGTTAAATTTAAATTAACATATTTTGAGATTCAATTTTTTTTTTTCAAGCAATCTCTGATGGAGATATATCCTGTACCAAAATATTTGCGCTTGACAAGATTTAAAAATTTGTAGCTATTTTTTTTCATTTTGGTTTATTTATTTATTTATTAGCTAAAATATTTAATACAAGATTATAAATTATTCTAAATAAGAAGATAGAGTCGTACATATAATACTCATATGTGAAGTCTTAAAAACCACTTTTATATATCTCTAAAAATCTTCTAGTTGTGGTTTTGTGTTCTCTTTGCTTGCAGGCGTAAAAGAAAGTTATAAAGAGTTTGAGTGAGATGTGCATACTGTTGGTGTTTTTCTACCAACAAGACACCTGCACTTGATGTTTTTCTGCTAATGTGACTCAGACCACGCCAAAAGCTAGTGTGGGCAGAGGTCGGCCGACCACCAAAGTGATGGATCCTAATGTCGGTCGACCAAGCAAGTTTCAGAAATTCGAAAACGGTCAGTGCAGGATTGGTCTATCAGATGAGAAGAAGAGCACCACAGAGGCCGAATGATCAGAAGCTCCAAAAGCCATCCAATTAGAGAACAACTATCAATGGGTAGAATGGTGGGCGCAGTGAGAAGTCTACCCACCACCACATCCACCACCAGAGCAGTAAGAAAGAGCTAAGATTGGGGGAGGTTCCCTCCCCGCTAAGGTAAGTATTCTTGTTCCTAACCCTTTTATTTCATTTCCTTATTGCATCCTAATAAAATATGAATAAAAGACTAAACAGACCTCCTTTCATATGCTTCATGAATGTTTATCTTCCATTGAAAATGATGAATAGTTGCTCTGCTAAATATTTCTTTAGTACTTAGTATGCAACTTAATATTTCTGTAAGTATGGATTACTTGGCTCACATGAAAACCATCATGAGCCTGAAACTTTTTGTGGGTTGCAAAGTACTTTCAACTAAGTCTAAAGTGGTTTTGAGATATGATTCATCCTAAGATGAGAGCTGCTATTCTATTATTCCAAACGAGTATGATTGTTGAGTCTTTATTTTTAAAAACAATAAAACACTTGATGTTTCCTCTATGGTGAAAATTCCTACCAAAGTCATACTCATTCTTTCATAATATAAGCCTTCTACATATGCTGCTTACTTTGTGTTGAGCTTTGTCAAGTCTTGTTGACCCTTGTAGAGAGATTTTTCATGCTCATTAGATCAAGTGCACGTACACATGCCCCCATACACATGCTACTTCTACACTGGAAGTACGCAGTAACATGCCATCCATCCTTTCCACCAAATAAATATACTCCATGCCTTAAGATTTATGACCTCTCTCTAATTATGTTTCTAGTAGAAGAGACATTGGTTATGCAAACAAATAAATGGACATGCAAGTCCATATATATATATATATATATATATATATATATATGACCCCACTATTTTGCAGCCTACGCTGTAACTAATATTCAACGCACCGGCGGCCGGAGGCAGGAGGTCCGGCGAGAGCAGCAGTTACTCCAATTAACCATGCAGTGTTGCATGTACTCAACAGTAGTCAGGTGGAGCATTTAATAATACAATAATGCATGCCGGCGGCCAGTAAATTTGCAGTTACCAATTCCCAGCTGCATGCATGCATAGTCTTTCCCTCCGTCCCTAAATTCTAGTCGTTCTAGGAGCCGGCGGTGTAAACAAGGAAGGGAACAAATGACCCTGGATGCCCCTACTGTCTCTGGCAAAAGCTGATTTGAATTGACAGGAAGAGAGAGTGGGGTGTCAAGCATGTGAGAGGGTGCGGAGTACTAGATGGGCCAAAGGCTACTGCTGCTCCCGACAGATGCTAGGTAACGCATGCACTCCTGCTAGGACATCGTAGCCAACGACCAGAAATTCGGGACGGGATACTGTAGCTTCGCGACTAGAAATTAGGGACAGAGGGAGTATGTGTCACAATGTGGGGGTATTAAAGCAATACGTTTTTCTTCCGTACAATAAATTTGAATACTGAACATAGTAATAAAATTAATCACAATTCACAAGAATACTTTTACCGACGACAATAACCATAGTAATAAAATTAACTACTGCCATCATTTTTAAGAAAATAATTCCCACTAGCCTTGTGAACGATAAATTAAATTTACTAGTTTTTTTTTATTACTAGATTTTTTATTATTATTATATTATTATTGTAGAAAGAAAATAATTCCCTCCTGTCTTGTCAGCGGTAAATTTCCCTTTGCTAATCATCGGCATGTTCAATTGATGGTGAGAGTATTTTTGTTACTTATAGTACTATTATTCTAGTAAGAAAATAATTCCCTCTATCTTGTGATCGGTAAATTTTCCTTTGCTAATCATTGGTGGGTTCGGCAGGCAACAAAGAGTTCTTTTATTACTTATAGTCTTATTATTGTGGTAAGAAAATAATTCCCTCGTGTCACATCTCCGATCAGACTACATTTTATTATTGATAATATCATTTGTTCATAAAAAATCCCTCCAAACATGTGAACGGTAAATTTTCATGTGTTTCACTAGCATGTGTTTTTATTACTCGTATTATCATTTTGCCCGTGCAAATCTTAGGGTTGCCTAGTCATCCTTTAAACTATTATTTATTATTACTCGTCGTTTGGGTAAGAAAATAATTCTATCATGGCTAGTGAGTGGTAAATTAGTAGTGGTATAATTTTGTTAAGGAAATAATTCAATCATGGTCGATGAGCGGTAAATTTAATTAAGTAAATAATTTTGTTTTGAAGGCGATGAGAGTTTTTTTTTATTACGTAAGTTTTATTATAGTAGGAAAATAATTACTTCCTACCTTATGATTGGTAAAGATTCCTTTGTTAATCACCGACATGTCCGTATTTTTTTTTTAGCCGGAAATATAATTTCCGGTATATGGTGAAGTATTTTTATTACTTAAAGTATTATTCTCATAAGAAAATAATTCCCTTCTTAAAGTAATTACTTATAGTATTATTCTCGTAAGAAAATAATTCCCTTCTTAAAATAATTCTTTTTATTACTTGTAGTATCATTTTGTTAAGGGAGATAATTCCCGGATCAATGAGCGGTAAATTTGACTGATAATAACCGACGTGCCTACTCTCAGATGAAACAGCGAGAAAATACTGAAAGAAGCATACAAAAATTCAGAAATAAAAGAATAACACTCCAAGATCTTGGACACCGCAGGCCGCCAGGCATTCTGAGGGAGGGCGTGTCCAGCACCAGCTTCGTTAGGCACATCACCGGCCATTGCCGTTTCCTGCATCTGCAATGAGAATAAGTCTCCGCCGCCACCATGACCATGGGACAAGGTCGCGTCGTCGGGGTTGGAAGTGGCGAGGTCATCGGGGTTGATGCCGATGCCACCTGACATAACGTGCTGCGCCATCATCAACCAGGGCACATGCTCGCCATGCTCGCCGGTCGAGGGTGCGGCGGTGCGCCGCCACCGCCGCAGGGCACGTTGTCGGCGCAGTGTGAAGGCGCGCCACCAACCACCGACAAAGCGTGTCATGCACGTGGATCGACGACGCGCTGCCACCGCCGGAGTGCGTCATGCTCGCTGATCGAGCCGCCAGTGAAGGCGTTGTTCGTGCGGATCGAGGGAGCGCCGCTGCACTGCTGCAGTATAGAAGGCCGGCATTTTGACGCCCCGCTGGATTCACTGCCGAGGCGAGCGGAGAACGACAGCGTCGCTGGGGCAGATCACCGCGACTCCGCTGGACGGGCCACGACTGTGTCGTGCTTGCGAATTGAGATGCGCAACAACATCAACCTGAACCGCAATCAGCGAGCAGCAGCCTCCACGCGCCTAATCCCACTGGATCGACATGCCTCGCCATCCTCGCGAGTTGAGGGTGCGCCGCCACCGCCGCAGGGCACGCCGTCGGCCCAATGCGAGGGCGCACCAAACCACGGACGGAGCGCGTCGTGCACGTGGATCGACGGCGCGCTGCCGCTGCCACCGCCGGAGTGCGTCATGCTCGCAGATCGAGGGTGCGCCTCTGCAGTATAAAAGGCCGGATTTGACGCCGCTGGATTCATTGCCGAGGAGCGGAGCACGAAGGCGCCGCTGGGTCAGATGTGGCTGGCAGGGGCACACCCGCCGGGAAGCTCCGGCCGGCTCGCCGCCGCTGCATGCAATATTTCGGGATAGGGGCGAGAGGAAGGGTCGGGAAGGAAGGGTGCTCATTTTGAATACGATCCATTACTTATAGAAGTGGAGAGGGTCTTCTGCATGTAGGTCCGATAATCACGTCTCACAATGATGAGTATTTATTGCTTGCCTTTTTGCACTCAGGTGCTATAATTAGGTGATATGGTTTCATGCATGGAGGTATCGCCGGCGACTGGCTGAGTTCCGCCGGTGCGTTGTTTTTTATTTATAGCGTAGGTAGTAGAATAGTAGGTATATATATATTGATTCTGTAAATTTAGCTACAATGTAATAGCTTATATATATATATATATATATATATATATATATATAGAGGTATTATATATATTACGCGGGGACTGATTAATAATCGGTCACCGAGCCCAATTCCCCGCGCCGGTTGCACAGCTTCCACCTCGGATTGTCTCTGACCCGAGCCAATCCCTGCGCCGGTTCCCCGCTCCCGGTTCCTCTTTATCATTTTGAGTTTTTTTTTTCATTCTAATCTCCAGATCGTGGGGGCTCCGCCGGTTTCGCCCAGCTCGGCAGCTCTCCCTCCAACCCGGCCACCCTGCCCTACGTCCCGCGGCGGCATCCTCCGCTGTCGCCCGGCGGCGGCCCCCTCCATCCCGGTGGCTGGCCTCCCAACCCATGACGGCGACGGTGCGGTTGCCCTCCATCCTAGATGCCGCACAACAGAGGTCCGCGGGGTCCCGGACCCAAACGGCCGCGTGGCGTGGGGCGGGTGTGGCATCCGCGTACCGGCGGCGTAGGGCCAAGGAGAAGGCTGCAGGAGGCGCGAGGTGGCCGGAGAATCGTCCTGCAGCAGGTGCACGACGCATCGTCAGGTACGGGCGGAGGAAGAAGTGTCGACTCGCCCGGCGACGCCGTCAACGCCCCGCCACCGCCGCTCCTGCTTCTGCTCCTGCAATAATGGTGGCAGATCCAGGTGCGCCGTCCTCAGATTCCCTTCCCTAGTTCCTGATTTGCAGCATCTTGTCTTTCCCCTTCATCTTCCCCTTTCCCCTTCTTGATTCAGTTTGATGATTCGATTGCAGGATGCATTCCCCTGGGCTTCTCTTGGTCTGATGCGAGTGTTCGATTGTCAGCTCAGTCGTTGAGGAATCATCACGTCCAGCGGTCCAGGAGCTCCTCTTCACCAGCAGCAAAGTCTAGGTCTAAATATATTTTTTGCTTGTTAACTGATGATGTAAGTTTAACTATTTTTCAGCAAATACATTTGGTCATAAATATGTGGTTCTAGATTTCTATAGAACTCTGATGGAAAATAGTCTAGCTTCTTTTTTGTGTCAGTAGGCTGATTCACATCATTTGTAGAAAACCAACTCGGTGCTTTGAAGCACATATCTGATATTTTTGTAATCACACATGCCATTTATCCTATTAGGATAATATGCTTGCAAATACTTGTAGGTTTTATGGTTCACAAACTTCACTTGTAACTACCATTTTGCATAGTATTTGTGATCACAGAGGACATCTAGTAGGATACATGCCAAATTTCTGTGACTACACAGATGAATTGGCTGTTGCAAAATCATCTTATTCTGATTCGAAGTCTGCAATCATTGTGTCCATGGATTAATGAACTGATTGCCGTCAACTGTATTTGAATTTTAGATTCAATTTTTGGACCATGATTGAATTAGATTGCTATGGTCAAAGTAATCCAAATCGCTACTTAATAGCTTACATGATCAATATACTCCTGGCATCTCCAATTACTAGCTTTTGTTTAGAGCAAATTGACTTGTTTGATGCAAAACTCTGACAGCTTCCCAGCAGGATCCATGGAGGACATCAGGAGCAAGGACGTAGGTTGTGGCAGAATGAGCAGGTACATGGGATACAGCAGTAGGATTCAATTATTCATGGATTTCCATCACTGATGGCATCGAGGTTTAGGGGAGGTGGTCAGGAGCATTTTAATTTAATTGCTTAAGGTATAATTTTGTCACTTTTCTCAAATAAGTTATTCTGTTTTTGGCCTGAACTTATACTATGCTATCATTAAGTTTTTATGCCAAGTGACCCAATCTCCAAAACCATATGTGTTCATAGTGTTGTATTTCCTGATGGAAGTAATCAGAGCGTGTCCAATAGTGTTGTTGCTCATGAGGAATTGAGGATACAGCATCAGCATGCAAACATATTCTATAGGATTATAATTTATTGCTCTGACCAGCCCTTAAAACAATTGCATTTTGAACTACCAACATTTTGCAGTATACTCAGTATCTTGGAAGATTAGAGGGGAAGAAGCCAATTGGGATACTATATTAATTGTGTAGCCAATTTTTATACTAATACTAACTCTGGCCTATACTAATTGTTTATCTCCGGTGCATGATGCAGTCCACAGCGGCAGCGCTGGTGCCAATCGGTCGGCGAGTACGAGCTGCCCAAAAGCAGCGATGAGCCACAGCCGGTGAGTTTGCGGCGAGCTGTTGACCTCGTATAGTTTGAACAGAGGTGAGTTTCTTCTTCTCCTTCCGCCGATCTACATATTCAGCCCCTTGCCCCTCCGATTTCCCTTTTTTTTTTTCTGGTTTGTCTTGATTTCTCTACTCTGAATGTGCTATGCTGGTTTTGATTATGTAAGGGAGGAATCAAATTACATGGATTGATTATGAGATAGATAGTGTGTGAGTCGGTATGACAGGGGAGACATATAGGACACCCTGTTTTTCCTTTAACCAATGAACTAATACATAACATTGTTTCTTCCTGGAGAACACACATGGAAGACTAATAGTTAATTACCAATAATGATTATGTAATAAAATAACTTAGTTCCTAATTTTGGTTACCCCTCATGGCTGCCTGACTATTTCAAGGATCTTTTAGCTTTAGGGCAATGATTGCATGGATGTATATGATGATGGAATTTAACACCTTCAGGGTGCATACCATTTCATTATAGCACATTGTAATGATTAGGATCATTAGCTATTTAGATTTAATATGTTTATTTAGGTAAAAATATGTCTTCTCTTCACTTGAGCGATACACTGCAACTTAATCAATAGCTGACTTTATATTGCCTGTTGAAATGTAAAGGATAAGATACAAAATTCAGCTTGTTAAGGTCTAGTATTCTGCAATTTGAAGAGCCTATGTGTTTGAGAATCGTTGGGGGTCAATTACTTCTTTAGTGCCATCAGTTTTATATGTTCCCAATGAGTAGGTGAAAATGTGATTTATCTTTGATTCAGCCAAAGATTAATATGCCTTTGGGAGTGGATTTTATTCAGTATTTCTGTTTTTGTTCTTTAAAAGCTCCTTACAAAAAAAAGTCATACTGTATGTACTGTCACATATCTCAACTTTGTACTATCACATATCTCAACTTTTAATCTAAGACTCACATATATGTTGTTTGTAAAACCTTGCTTGCTTGATGTCGCCCATGGGTTTTAAAATTAGTTGTACAAGTAGATCATTAAGCTGGACTACTATTTAAATTTTACACATTAATTGTCATATGTTCCCATTACAGCAAAGAGACTGCTTGAAGGGCACAGGCTGGAATGGTTCTGATTGAAGACCAAACAAGAGGATGGGCAGCATTTCTTCATGCTTCTCTTGAAGCTGTGTTTCAACAACATATTGCTATGCTAAAATTTATCAGAGCAGGTTTTATTTCTCACAAGCTATTTGTAAAAAATAGACATGCTTTTTAATAGTTCACTAGTTGCACAAATGATAAAGAGATTTTCGATGATATATTCTGTGTTTGGAAACTAATTCTTTGCAAGATTTGCATTAATATTGCCATTTGGTTTCATAATCTCCAATTGTTTTTGTGTGTTCCAAACATAGTGTATTTAGTTGGAGATAGCTCCCAAGAGATGTTGCTGCGCAGCCCTGGCCATGACCAATGAATTAATAATGAATACTGTTTTGCTCTTGGAGGTTTTAGAAGACATTATAGCCATAGTAATGCTGCTGAGGCAACACCTCTTTGGCATCCCATGCCTGGAGTGATGGTGTGGTATAGCAGTGGGCGATATTGTGCTCATTTTAATATGTTCAATTTATTCAAGCTACTGACACTATTAGTAGTAAAAAAAAGATCTGTTGCTTGGACATGAAGTAGTATATCACTTCACTTTTCACAGTTTCCATTGGAATATGGAAACATTTGTATTGCATTCAGTTGTGATGATTGTTGGGTTGGGAAAGAACATGATAGTAGGTTTCTCTGATCTGTTCAAAGTATGATGATTCTGTAGGTTTTTCTGATCTGCACAAAGTACGATGATTCCCTGAGTTCCTTCTAGAAACTATGAAATTGCTTTAGACAATCTCATCCTTAATCATATCCTGTTTGGTTAATAATTTTTGTAGATATAACATCTTACAGTGTGTTGCTGACACCACCAGGCAGCTCTAATTATTTATTTGCTAATACAATTCTTTCTTCAGGTTTCACTACACCGTATAGCATTCCCCTTCTATGAAGCCCTTTGTGTTCTATGGTCCCTAATATGCGGCTCATGTCTTATAAGGTACTGAATCTAGAACTTAAAGATTTGACTGTTTCAAGCTCCAGATTTGGAGCAGGGCACAAGTTTCTGGAATTTCATATCATAGATTATATTTTTTTTTTACTACTATACCTTGTCTCCACATTGAAAATTTACAGAGTTTTATCTAGTTAAGAAGATCCCTATTAGGATTGGAATTAGATGCAAACGAAGCTTTGTTGTGCTTGTTGTCGAATGGGGCTTCTACATATTATTTATCTATTGTTCGATATATTTATATTAGTGTTCCACCTGTATGCAGCTTCATGCCTCCCCTGTATTGATGTGGCTCCCCTATTGGTGCAGCTGCTCCATAGCATCACCCCCAACATATCCCTGGTGTGACAGAGATAGCAGCCTCAGCACCTGTGTATGTAAAGGTGGGTATGCACTGGTAGAAGCAGTAGCTCCTAACTATAACATCTATTTTCTGAACCATACAAATTTACCCTGTGTCAGCTCCTAACATCTATTCTTTTTTCTTTCTTAGGTTCTGTGTGCAAATACCAGGCATTCTCCATTAAAGCACTCCCTCCAGCTGCATTCCATGATTGTTTGTGACACTACTTGTGCTAGGTTGATTAGCCATATCAATATATTGGACCTTAGGCTTTCTTTTTATAGTAATGTAAAAAATAGGCTTGGGCGCATGTTCATAGACCAGGCGTGGTTTTTTTACCTACCACTTGGTGGGTATGTGTCTGTACAACGACTGCGTGCTGATGCTGAAATATTGTTGGCAAAAAAGTGTTTTTAATCACCCTTTCTCAGCTACACACAATAATTTAACAAATCTTGTATGGTGTCCTTGCATTGATAGAATAACGCCCTATCCAGTCATGTATACAAACAACTAAATATATCTTTCTTGAGCTACGATAATTATAGTCACTTCTCAATATGAATCAATTGATCAAATATCTTTATGATTGAACACTTTTGAATAACTATTCATTTTTTTCCCGTTTCTCCAGGAAATCAAATTTTATTTTCATTCGATAATAGGATATCTATGTTGCTTGCCGATAAAAAAGTAATAAAAAAAGGAAAACTAGTTAGATATAACAGCCACGTCGGAGTTTTCAAAAAGAAAAAGAAAATCGGCTGAGGTTGCAAAACTTGCTTCCGTGAAAGAAACGAAAAAAAAAATGGTCAAAGGAGGTGGATAAGGACTGTAATGGTGGAATGGATCGTGTGGAACTGGAAGGGATCGTTGGTGCATGTGGAGCAGCGAACGTACCACGGGTCCACGGCCGAGGGGCTCGGGGTCCTACGAGGCTACGACGGGCGCGGGCCACTCGGGCAGAGAGGTCGCGGCCGGGGATTGGTGCGGTGCTGAGTCTGGCGCGCTGGGGGCTCGGTGACTGAATAATAATCAGTCCCGGGGGACTAATTAGTGCAGTCATATATATATATATATATATATATATATATAGAGGTATGATATATATTCTCTTGGGAACTGATTAATAATCAGTCACCGAGCCCAAAATCACCGATCCGGTCGGACCCGGCGCGCTCGACCCAACACGCCAGCTGCCCCACCTCGGACCAGTCAACGACGCCGTTCCGCTCCCCTCGCTCCCACCTTCTCTTTTATCGGGGCAAGATCGTGGGGAGGAGACGCCGGTTTCACCCATCTTGCCGCTTTTCGCCGGTTTCACCCAGCTCTCCCTCCGCCGCACAAGCCCGGCCTTCGCCACCATGTCCGCCGCACGAGCCGAGGCTCGCCCCCCCCCCTCGCCTCTCGCAGCCTCCGAGGTGGGTTCGCGGCCTTGGACGCTCCGCAGCCCCAACGGGCGTCCTCGTCGGTGGCATGCAGTCGTTGTCCTCGGCGGTTGTTTTTTAGAGTCGGCGACGGCACCTCGTGTCTCTCGTGCGGCGGCGTCGGGTGCCGCTACTCAACGTCCCTATGCTCTCCCTCACGCCGGATCTGAGGCCGTGCTCCGCGGGCTTGCCCTCTTCTGACACCGCCGCAACAATCTGCTCGACGCCGGGCGAGTACGAACCACTCGACATCGGCGAGGGAGTCACCAGCTGACGAGTTCGCGATGGCCCATTGATCCCTGCCAGGTACGAGCGGAAAGTGAACTTCTTTAGCTCGATCTGTCTTCCTGTAGATTTATTTATTGTAGGTCCTATCGATCCACATATTGCACCTCCTTCCGATCTACACACACATATTCAGTTTCTTTCCATCCCCTCTGAATCCCCTTCCCGATTTTTCCTTTCACTCCTTGTTTGATTTGATTTTCCTGTGCCGTGAGTTGATGTAGCATCCAACAGTGCTAGTTCGTCCTTCCCTCCCTTTACATGCCCTATATCAAGTGCGAGCTAGTTAGGGTCTCTTGTAATTTTCTCCAAATTTGATGTGCAGCTATGTCACTTAAAGCATGATTTTATATTTCTAGATAAATTGTCTAACATAATCGTTGTTGGTATATCTTTTCTCTGTGTGATTGTTTCATTTAGGCTACACATATTGCAATGATTATTTATTAAGCATATATGTCCTTACTGATAATCTATCCAGCATATATCATATGTGTAGCCTGTATGACACAAATCAGATTTCAGTCTCGAATTATCCAAATTAGATTATATGGTAGTAAATAGCAAGTCTCTTGGATGCTCTGTGTTTGTGTGAATGTTACTATATTGAGTTATCTCACATAGCTGGTTCAAGAATGAGTTTTTAACAGTACCAGATTGGTTCTAGTATTATAGTGCCTGATTAGAAAATCAGTCCTCAAGTTAATAGCATATCTGCTTTCAGCACGCCATTCCATCTTGTATGGCCAACTGTTAGTTGGTATCTCTCCCATTATCCTAAATTTTAATATTACATGCCATGGCCTGAAAGTGGGGACAAATACCTTTGTAACAATGTAGCACAATTATCTCTGTTCTGCTAGTTTGTGAAGCTTGAACTGCAATGTTGTGCCATTGTGTTTCTAAGCTGTCATCCCCAGCACAACGTTTAAACTCACATTTTCTTTCAAATGAAATAGTTCCTGAATTGATCATTCATGTCTATCGAGCTTTCTCCATGCTCCGTAAATGGAACGTCCTAAACTGATCTTTCAAATGAAGTATTACAACGTTCTCGCTAAAGAGATACTCACCTAAGAAACTATCGTGCATTAGATTCCCAGTTATTATTTTTAATAGAGCAGATATTTTCACATTTGAAAAATTACTAATCGGTGTTGTGTGTCATTATGCTTAATAGCCGATATGCATTGCCTCTTGTGCTAGTTAGATCAAGTTTCTAGTGAACAAGCATAAATTATTTTTTCTTAACCACAGGCAGTTGATTCCTGGTGCATGGCTCGTGGGTGTGGTGAGGAATACCGACATGAATTTTAATATGCTAGAAATCTGTTTTTTAGTTCTTACCTCAGCAACGACTACAAGCAAGCCAGCACTTCAAGTTGTGTTGTCGGTTTAAGCTTCAAATTCTGTATATTTTTTTATTTAGTAGTCAGCCTAGTTATACCTTTTTTTTTAATGATGCTTTAGTTTTTACCTAGTCATCAGCGTACTGCTTGGGATGTAATCTATATTTGTGGTTTGACAACTAAACTTCTATGTTAAGAAACAAATTGGGCACAAGTATTTGTGGATTGAACTCACAAATCAATGTGATTTGAAAAATGAATTTATATGGTTAAGAACATATATGGCTATATATATATATATATATAGAGCTATTACATTATACTTTCCTCCGTTCCAAATTATAGTTAACTTTTGATTTTTTCAGATCCATTTCTTTTCTTTATGTATCTAGACATAGTGTATAACTAGACGCCTAATAAAATCAATGTATCTATAAAAAGTCAAAATAAACTATAATTTGAAGCGGAGGGTATAATAGCTAGCTACAGAATCAAATATTCTGTAGCCAGGCCGTCCGACCCAGCCAAAATCGCCCGCATGCGCCTCCCTCCCGCACCCAAGAGCCCCCTCTCCGATCGGTCCCACAGTCTAATAATAACTGTATTTATTTCTACGGTCCACACAATCCAAAATCACGCTAATTTCTCCCCATCCCCGACACCTCCCCCACGTCCGCTCCCACCCACCGAGCACGCCGCTCGCTCCCCACCCACCCCTCCCGGAACGGCGGCGATGCCGGGGCGACGCCACCCTGTTCGGCATGCCGCTGCCCCGGCCGGCCACCTCTCTCCGTCGAAGCGGCACCTCTATGCTGTGGCGGCCCTTCCGCCATCCTGGCGGCGACGGCGGCCGGACCTCCACCTCGCTCAGATCTGCGTCCCCACTAGCGCGGCGGCACGGCAGCCCCCGGCCGCGCGTGGCTAGCCATCCCAACCAGTGGCGGATGCTGCTGCCGGCGACGTCGTGGCTCGCTCTGCGCCCCCGGCCACACCTTGCACAACAGCTTCTGCCCCGGTGATGGCAGCGCGTCCCTTGTCTCTCCCAACAGTGGTGACGGCGTCCACTGCACTCCTGCCCTGGCTGCCGACAGCGGCGCGGCACGGCACGGCCCTTTCCCAGATCGGCAGCGCGCGGCTTCTCCTCGTGTTCCGGCGGCCGTGCAACTCACCCGTTGCATACGGCCCTCACGACAACACTCGTTCATCGGTCAGAGTATCTCGAGGTGAGCCCGTCCAAATCCGCATCCCTCGATAAGCATGGAATCATTTTGCTTTTGGTCTGTACTAGAGTCTCGCGGTACAGTTTGATTTATAATTTTCAGGCCGGACTGCCGATTACTGTTGTGAACCCCAATAATGGGAGCAAAGAGATTTCAATTGGCATCCTATTTTTTTGCAATGATATATTCAAGTATATTCCATGGCTTGCTTAATGCTTGTGTTAGAAAAAGATCCATATGCTTACTGCTTGTGCTAAAATTATGGTAAAGGCATACCATTTATCTTGTGTATTCTACAGAACATTATCGTAAACATATCCTTGCATTCATTCAGTGAGATTGGTTCCCGATTTCCCAAATGGAGCAGTGAGGTATATCTTAGTTAAGTACTGATTATGATATCTCCGTACATGTGGTTGAATTCATCTCTTGCCCAGTATACCCAAATTGTACCACCTACGCTATCGAGCCTTTCAATTCTCGTAACCATGTAAAAATGGTACTGTTATTATTATGGTAACCAGTTTCTGAAAACAACTTGACATCAATTGTGGTTACTCCCCATTCTAATTATCAGTCTGAGTCATCCAAACTCTCGCAATTATTTCATGGTAAATTTGACTCTTCATTCTAACTACTTTGTCAAAAATAGCTTCGTTCAAATTTTTGTAACTATTTTATAAGCCTGCTAGTGTCTGCTAGTGTTTTTTCCTGCACATCCCCATCAGGCTAGCAGAGATAGGCTATTGAGATGATTTATCTCATCCATGCATATTTTGTCTTCCCTGCACACGTTTGATCTCATTATTAGGCATCTCAAATTAGGCTGCATGCATGATGTTGATCTAATTAGTTATCTCAAACTAGTCTACATGTGTTTCTAGTATGATTCTAGCAAATTTTGGTAGTGACCGGTGTTCCTGTGTTGTCAACCCAATTTGTAGGTGTCTAAATAATTGAATGCCATCCCTTGTTTAGTAAAATATCTAATTTTCTACTACAAAATAATCATACTTTTTTTGTATCCAATAAATCATACACATCAATCTCAGGATAAGCATTGCTGTCCTATGGGAGTTTTGAACTACAATGCATCTTACACTGTTGGTAAATTTGATCGTTCTTATTAATTTTGTCACAATCATAATACAAAATGTTCATAGTATTCTTGTAAATACTTACATTCATTGTACACATTTTCTTGTAAATATAAGTGTACCTATGTTAAGGTAATATAATATAGAAAGTTCTTGTAAATATTAGTGCAAATTCTCGTAAATATTAGTAGTATAAATATTTGTAGTATTGTTGTAGATGCTTATATTCATAGTACATGATTCTCCTAAATATCACTTAGCTATGTCAGAATAAGACAATACAAAATTCTCGTGACTATTCCAATTGCAAAATATTCATAGTATTCTTGGAAATATTTACATTCATTGTACACATATCTTTTAAGTATCAGAGTAAGTTAGGTTTGGGTAATATAATAAAAAAATAATTCTCGTAAATATTGAGTTATGTTCTTCTAAGGCTTATTTATTTATCTGATCAGACAAGATGGCATGATGCATTGGGATTTCATCTTCATGTTTATCTACTCAAATGATGGTAACAAATGACACGGTCTCCAAAACACAACTTTATTAAAGTATTGTTTAAGACAAATCTACTCATATATATATACTCCCTCCGGGATGGTAACAATGACACGGTCTCCAAAACACAACTTTAACCTCTTATTATTATAAAAATATTTATGGATATGTGATATATGTATACTTTTATTAAAGTATTGTTTAAGACAAATCTACTCATATAATTTTTACATTTACAAACTCAACAACTTAAAAGTTATTGATGATTTATATTCCGATGTTTCACCTAAATCTTGTCCAAAAACGACTTCTAATACCATTAGGAGGGAGAGTATATATATATATATATATATATATATAGGGTAATTTTTTTTCTACACCCTAGGTGTAGTTACACCCATGTGTATATCTCAAGATTTATGGTATATGTGACCGAACGAAGTGCATGTGGATGAAGTATATGATCATACTAGACTATCTATGGTGGTATATACGTTAAGTATGCATTCATACTTTGAGTATATGTATATACTTTTTTTATACGGCTAGTAGTGGCATTTTATGTAATATATTAAAAAATATGGGTTCCATCGAAATTTTTTTTCGTAGTAAGATCTAGAGTATCTTAATATGAGTATCTAAACATACTCAAACCAATAAACAAGTATGAACACATGCACAATATGGTTTTTGAATATGGGTGTAACTACACCCGGGTGTATAGAAAGTGCACCTTATGTATATATATATATATATATATATATATACACATAGGGAAAAAGATTTTCTACTCCTAGGGAGTAGTTACCCGGGTGTTACCAAAAATTTTTTTTCACGTAGTAAGATTTGAAGTATCTTAATATGAGTATATAAACATACTCAAACTGCTAAATTAGTATGAACATATACGCAATGTGCTTTTTAAGGATGGGAGTAACTACTCCCGGGAGTAGAAAACACTCACCCTATATACATATATATATATATATAGGGTGCACTTTCTATACACCGGGGAGTAACTACACCCACCGCAATTGGGTTTGAAGGTACCATCAGCAATCCAATAGCATCAGCGCGCTAGCCTCGGTTCCATGCAGGCCACACGAGCACGAGATTCTCGGTTGCATGCAGGTACACGCATTTGACGGCAACAAACAGGTGTGGACTTATTTTGAAAATGTGTTAGTGCGCATGTGTACATACTATTTACAGTACATACATACTATTTTGAGAACAAAATACAGATATTTTTTATTTGTGAGGAGTTTACGGCCGGTTGTTGTCTTATGTGGTTTTCAAGTTATATTATATACGAAAGTACTTATACATACATAGTGGAATGGAGTATCATTTATATATATATTTTAGAGTATGTGTGTATCAGTACATACTTTTTGCAATGGAGTATGTATATATACTTTTTAGAAGAGTATCTGTACATACTTTTTTATAATAGAGTATTTGCACATACTTTTTAGAATAGAGTATATTTACATATTTTTTGGAATGGGCGGGTATACGCACAATAGATACTTTTTCGAACGGAGTATGCATACATACGCCAAGATTTTGATAATATAAGTGCATACTTAAGCCACACAACTAGAGTATATGTGCATACATTGACGTATGGAGACATACAAAACAGCAAGAGTATGCATTCATACTTTATTGAGAATGAAATATTTGTGCATATACTTTTTTTTGACTACTGGTGTATTCATCTATCAGCTTGCTTTTGGCCGGCGGATGACTGGCGATGCAGACGTAGTAGCTTCGTCTCCAGATGCAATCTGCTACCTGATTCATGAAGAATAAAAAAATGAGAAACAAGCTAAGCACGTTATATATAGATCGACCAAAACCAACGAGGAGATAAAGGAAACTGAAATCTAACAAAATAAGAAATAGGCAGGCATATAGATCGACCAAAGAGCGATGCAGGAAACTGAAATCATATAGATCGACCATGGCAGGATACTCACCGGTCCTGTGCCTGATAGGAGCCGCTGGCACCAGACACAAGATGGATTCAGGAAGACAGGAACTAGCGTGTAGATTAGAACCCAAAGATCAAACGGAAAAGAGAGTGTGTGTATATTGAAGAAGCATAAGTCAGGAAAACTACGACATGGACGTAGCGTCATAATCCCCGTCCGCCGCCGGATTAGATTCAATCAAATAAACAAATTGATCACAACTGTTTACTTGGATTAGGACTGTAGCTGTACCTGGAATCCATCGACGGATGCGCCTCATGATCACGGCATCAAAATGTCAGACGATGTCAGGGAAGGCTACGCCGTCGCTTGCGCAGACTCGGACCGTCGGACGGGCGGAAGCGGACGGAGTGAGGACGGAGCGAGCAAAGCCGCCGCCGCCGCCGCACAGGTTGTGCGCGTTGGACGCCCACAAATGACGAATGAATCTCCTTATATATTGATTGTGTTGACGGGCCCATTTAATTAATCTGCTTAACCCGGCCGCTAAAACCATCAGGAGGCTGCTTCGTTGTAATATGCGCATGGGTGTGAATTACTCAGGGTGTAGGAAAAAATTTCTATATATATATATATATATATATATATATATATATATATAAACTTTGCGCTAAGTAGCACTCCGCATCTGATTATTAAATAGTACCCGAGGCCATCCCACGCGCCAGCCCGAGCCCCCGTCTGCACCCGCCCCGCATGCTGAGCGCGCCCCTCCACCCGCACGTACCCAGTCAGTCCCCACCTTCCCAGGCTAGGAAACCGTTGACCCGCAACTCAAGGTGTTTTTTTTTGGATCGTTTTTTCCCTCCCGTGAGACTCGCTTGGCGACCCACACACTCCAATTTGTTTTGTGGATCATTTTTTTTCCTCCAGTGAGACTCGCATGGAATATATGTTTGTCAATCCGTTTTTTTAGTGACCATGATATTAATAGATATTGACTAGACTCTTTTTAATTGGTCCAAGCAATCTATACGTGTTATATTTGCTTGGCATGGAAATCGACTTTCATCCCATTCTGAGGCACAAATATTGAGCAGTTGAGCACAAATATTTTCCACCACAAAACAGACCAAATTTCAATTTTCATTACTCATTAGCAATTTAATTACGGAAGTTCGAAAATGCAAAGCAAAAAAACTCTTCCCACGAGTGAGCAGAAATACATTAAGCAAAGACAATGACCAGTGTGAATGTAAATATTTGTATAAACATCATTCGTAACAAACATAATTCTATTTTTGTTCTCCATCCATTCCATGATTGTCTAATCCGTTTGGTCGTCACTTTGAGTGCCCTTTGACCCACACTTACACCGTGGCCTTCTTGGCAATGAGACCATGCTAAATAACATGCTGAATAGATATGCAATTAGGCAATTGTTCCCTTACTGAACTACTAAACTGTGGTCTCAACCCTCAACTGACCATCATCAATTCATATTTAGAGTTTGAATCTTCATGGCCATCAGATCTGTCACTAAAAAAAAAAAAAAAAATTGACCAAGCAATCACAAGAGTCACTATGGGAAATAGCCATGCTGAAATGCGTGAGAACTACTCAATAAATGACAATTAATAATACTAAAATGTCAAAACTATCACAACTGAGTATGTTGCAGAGCAGAAGCATATAGAACCTTCAAGTTGAGCATGGTCTGTAAGCAATGCATGGTCCATCAACAATGCAATCATAAAGGATTCCAAGCTATAAATACAAGATAAATTTGGGGATAGTACAACTTACTAATGATTTTGCAGTCGTAAAAAACATTTGTTCAACACAAATCCTTCTGACCACAAAAACCTCTTAGGATTTGCAATCATACCATTCTAAAAAGTAAATACTAGCACCAACTGAGCTTAGCTAGCACATCATCTATGGGGCCTCAATTTTGCGTGGAACCAAACATTGGGACTTTTTGGTTACTAATTTATCCATGCAGTTCAAGTGTGGTATGTAGGCAAAGTTAGAAATAGAAGAACATGTGCAATCCATGTTGCCAAATTAGTTGTAGTCCAGCTTTAAATGTTCAAGTTATCTTGAAACTACAGTACCAGATTAACTTAATTTATTCATCTATTTTGTAGAAGCATAAGACTTTGAACAGATAAGAGAAATTGCTATCATGTTAGTTTTCAATCCCTAATAATCATAACAAATGACTGCAATGCAAATATACCCACACTCCAATGGAAACGTTAAAATTTGAACTGATACACCACTTCGTATGTCCAAGCAAAAGATTTTTCGACTACTAATAATGTCAGTAGCTTGATAATTGAACACATTAAAAATTAAGCAACTGAACACTGTTTCACCTTGTGCAAAATACAGGACAATCAAGTGACTATTGTTGCATCCACTTATTTATAGGATAATATATATACAAGCATAAAGCAACAAAAGCATGAGGGCAAAAGAGAGTAGCTAGTATGAATGAAGGGAAAATCAGTGAGTAAATGTTCATAATTAAAAGCAGATTGGTAATTACTAAAAATTATCACAAAGTTAAATAGTAAATTTTTAGATGAGAAAGGAAATCAGAGAGTAATTTGGTATAACAAAATTGAGGCTACAGAAGGCAGCAGCACCGATGCATCACACACGAGAATGGCTAAAGGTCTAGAAATTCAGAAAGGCTACATAGTGAAAAATACAACCGTGATTAATTTAATAAAACTGAATTCTGTTTTGCAAAAAAAAAAAAAAAGGCGGAAAGAACTGAATCCAGTACCCATTTTTTCACAACTAAAGGCCTTGATATTGACAAAAAAAAGGGGCCACGCACATGGGGACTGACCTGCAGAACATTCACAAATCGGCGAGGTAGTATTGCTGGAAGCTGGAAGCTCTGCTGATAGCGCATATGAAAGGTAGCTATACAATTATTTACAGGCCAGTACATTGAGGGGTTTAGACTGAGCATTCACAATATAGTATTGCAATAATTGCAAAGTTTGACAGTGCAAACAAATTGTGCCAGTTCTTCAATATTCAGTTCCTGTGAACTCTCAACAGCAAGAAGCAATATGAAATCAAGAGGATTGGACACTTGGATAGCATAGGAAAAATAAGAATTCATAGCTGAAATAATCACTAATTTGTCACACATTCATTCATTTTTGTTTATAAAAATGAACTCTAAATTCTATGAAGAATCCAGAAGTGCTAATTCTATGTTCTCAATCTACAGACGTTGACATATTGATAATTTATTAAATTGACTATTTGACCAACAGAGATCCTACAACAACTAGGCGTTGGAATCAGAGTGAGCAAAGATCTTGTTCAATATCCAGTTCATTATTGCCAGGAAAAGGAGAACTTCAAATATATTCACATGGATGCAGATGACAAAACGTTGATCCTTTATACATGTGTAATCGAAAGTGTCATTGACAGTTTTTAGTGCAGGACAACTATATGGTTCAACTACCAAGCATGAGTATATCATTTTCAAACCAAGAATGCTACACATAAAAAATATAGTTACCAAATTAGAATAGTACTCAATTACTTCTAGCCTTATTGAGTCCATATCCCTTTAATTACATCTGGCATGTTCCTGCAAGAAGATAAGAAATATTAGATATAATACCGTGAATCCTTCCAAACTACCTCCAAATCAAACTATCATAAATCTCTTCTCTCTTCCTAATATAATAAGGAATGGCAAACCAATCAACCATGCTCCTTAGCCTGATGGAATATTCGCCGGTAACACAAATTTAGCATGAGAAACAATCATAGATGTAACATCATTATCCATTAGTGATTCCATTTCATAGAATTAAAAGACACAAAAAACTGGAGATTCTATGGCAACATATAGCAACTACAGCATAATGGGAAGTAGCAATGCCAACAAAACCATGTATTCCAAAGTGGCAACGCAGATGCAGGACGCAGTAAAACATATTGGTAATATAATTACTGGGAATCTAATAGACGACTGCTAGGACCGGATAACCTTTGCTGCCTCTAAATTCTATATCATCCATATTACTACTGATTCTCATTCTATTTCCTGTTCCGATGTTTAGTCAAATGGCTCTGAATTAAATGAAATGACCACTACTGGAAAACAAGGCCTCTGTTTCCACCTACATATTAACTATTAAGAAGCTGACATGTTGGTTTTATTCGCATCAGGTGCCTAAAATTCAGATCCAGAACAACTAGGCAAGGGCAGAAAAACTACCAGTCGGCCCCTCATGCTTAAACAACGATGTGAGATCTTACAGCCTCCATTTCAAATTGTGTCTGCAATTATGCTTAGTTGAATTGTTCATAGCGGCCATTCTAGCCTGGAGTTGTAGTGAGAATTAGTCATTCGCGGATAGCCATTCGGACTTTCGTAGCCAAGATGGGGACCATGCCAACTCGTACATGTCCTGACCAAAACACCAAATACAAATAACAGTCTCTAAATGCTACGAGCCAGGGACAACCTGGAATATGATCCTCATTGCTGATCTCATAAGCAATTTTTTTGCCAACATACAGTCCTATTTTTCAATATTTCCTTTATGAAATCCAGCCATATTGTTGCTAAATATATGTCAAACCAAATAAAGTAACACGTGCTGGAGCATGATAACACAGAAAGAATCCAGGAGCAAACCTCTAAGCAGTTGCTCGCCTCTTGCACTCCAGCAATTGAGTAAGATTCAACTATCCAAGAGCTAATAAACCTGTCAATTTAAAGAACAAATCAATTACTGAATGATATGTGATATAATACAGCCCCACAGCTATGAAAAGACATAGCACGATACAGCACTAGTGCACTTCGATAAGGAGCTGTCACAATCAACCGGTAAATCATAAAATAAATTGCCATTAGGTATTTCTATACTAACGGGGAAATCCCTACACAGAGGACAACAAAAATTTCTCGATAAATCCAATCAAGTGGCATTGTTGCCTATGCGAACCCCAGATTCAACTCCCGCAGGTCATCCCAAACCGTGAGGTTTCCCATCCCAACAGTTTTGGGGGCAAAAAGAGAGCAGCATGGTAGGATGGGGAGATCGAGCTAGCGGACCTGGTATGAAAGCCAAAAATCATCGATGGTGTCGTTGTTGTCCCCGATGACGCTAAACCGCCAAGCATGGAAGTCTCGTTGGCATGAGGAAGATGGGGCGTGGTGGCCGGTCGCCGCGACCGACGCGCCACGACACACGGTTTCACGGCGGGCGGCGGCGCGACGCCCCGATGCGGGCGCTAGATTGGTGGGGACGGGCGCCCGCTAGATGGGGCGGCGCCCGAGAGGTGCGGAGTGGCGCCGGTGGGATAAGACGGTAGCTTATGAGCGAGATAAGACGGCGGCGAAGCCGACGCCAGAACCGGTGTCTCCCCGACTCCTCCCACGATCTAGCCGGAGACTACGCGCGTAGGAGGCCGTGGTGACACCATCGCCGAGGACGGAGGCGGGGCGATTTGGCCGGATCCGATGGATAGGCTCGCCGGGCGCCGCCACCTCGGTGGGGAAACGACGTCCGTCGCCGCCGCGGTTGGGGGAAGGGGCGGACCGCGCCCGCCGCGATCGAGGAAAGGGTGGAGATGCGCCAACGGTCGAGGAAGGGACGAGCCACCGCGCCGCCGGTGGTGGAAGCGACGGCCGACCGTCGGTGCCTCCGCCCCTCCGCGACGACGCCGAACGGAAGACCGGGGAACGGCGGCCGATAACGCCGACCGGGCAGCCGGCTAGCCGCGTCTCGCGCCGGGCGGATGCATCGACGCCGCGGCGGCATGACGGCACGCGCCGGGCGAGAGCTAGCGGCGCGCGCCAGGTTGATGGGCGATGAGCGGATAGGGAACCGAAATAAATCGTGGGTCGGTGGGGTCCCTGGGGAGCGTCGAGCATCAGCTCGAAGTTAGGTGGGTGAACCGGGCGGCGCAGGGTGCACCACGTGGTCGGCTCGGGACCTAGGTGGGCGCACCCATCGGTCGCCTCGGGCCCGTGATTTATGCTCTCGGGTAGTGAATATTAAACACTACCCAGGGTAATATATAGAATATATATATATATATATATATATATATATATATATATATATATATATATATATATATATATATATATATAGGGAGAGTATACTGGTGTAGCTAGCTACAAAATTTCATATTTTGTAGCCAGGTCGGTCCCTTGAGCCAGGTGCGATGAGTGAACCAGGAGCGTTGGTTGCATGCACTGGAGGGGACCAGGTAATTAAGCCGAGTTGACAACCGTATTTACTGCATGCATGCATGTGCCTGACTGGTTCTCCTTAATTGGCTCACGTTAATTTAGGCAAATCAGTTGGCCAACACGTGACCGGATCAGGTGAGACCAGGAGCGAAGGTAATTGCTGGAAAGTATTACCGTAATTATCTGTATGATTTACTAGAATATCTGATGCCTCCTTTGATTAGTTACGGTAATTTGTTTACTAGACTTGAATTTTTTTTTTACTAAAATACATGCCTTTTGCCACTTAGTAGTTACGATATTCTATTTAGTACATTTTTTTAATACTATTTTGATTTTTAGACCATGTACGCTAATCATAGTTGGGCATGTTGTTTTATAGTAGTAGTTACCATAATTTGGTATGAACTCATTAGTTACCATAATTAGAATACAGTATTATCGTAATTTGACATCAGGTAGTAACCATGATTAGAATAAGGAGTTGTCGTAATTTGACAACAATTACTACAATTCAAGTTGGAATTATCGTAAGCTACTTACAATATATATTTAGATTGGTTCAAAATGATAGAAGATAACACAATTAGAAGATAACACAATTGAGACAATTTCACTTCACCAAAAATTCGAGTCATCTGGATGAATTTCTTGGTGAGTAATATTTTTGTTACTGACCTATTTCCAAAATGATTATAGTAGTACTACGTTTGTCCACCCAATCAAATTTTATCACAACAAAAGTAAAGGAAAAAAAATCAGTAGGCTTCTATATAGTTTTGACACAGATCATCATCTATATATAGTTGGCTCGAGCTGTGTGGCGCAGGTTCAGCACAGAGCATCTTGATCTTCTTGTCGATGGTTTGTAATGCATCCAGATAGCTTTGACCAAACCTGAGGTGCCTTTTTTCTGCATGAGTAAAAACACACAACTACAATGAACAAATTGCTTGCATTTTCCATTTAACATAATGAAAACTAATCCTTGAACAGTGCACACATGCCATTCCTAATTTCCTATGATCGAAATTACTAAAACAACAATACTATGTATTTACAGTAAATTATGTGTAGAATCACTAGATAAATGGTATGTTTTTACCATAATTTGAGCACAATGTCATGATGAAGTTACCTAAAAAAATATGATATAGGAATTGAGCTATCCCTCCAAATTACGAGAATTTACACCAAAAATATGTTTACCAGAATTCGCACAAAGAAATATTTACGAGAATCAACAATAAGAAATATTTACTAGAATCTGCACTAATCACATTTACGAGAATCTACACTGACAATAAGAAATAATTACGAGAATATACTAATCCAACATAATTTAAATAAATTATACAAAGAAACAAAGCAAGTACATACATACTAAAAATATTGGCCCGAATACTAGTATGCATCCGTCTGCCCCGAGAAAGATCAGAACAGACTAACGTCTTCTATCTGCCCGGTCTGCTGATAACAGGAAACTATTTGTTTTAAAATCTGTAAATCATGCCTTTCTAAAATAATCTGTAAATCTTTCGGTTGAATCAATGAATCTCATCTAATGGAAACCGGCTCCTATTTTAAGAATCAATCTGATTGAGATTTAACGGGTAAGATGAATTTTGGTCGTTGCTTACCTCATGGATAGTCCATAAGGGCCGGGATGAAGATGGCCGCCGCCAAGCCGAGTCACACAAGCGCTGCAGCCATGGCGTCCTTTCCCACTCTGGCAGGATGCCGCAGGACCGCCGGTGCCGCTGCTGGTTACGCCGCCGTGGGGGAGAAGCAGCCACGGCTGCCATCCCGAGCGAGGTGGGTCGGGTCGACACCTGGAACTGGGAGCACCGTGCACGTAGGCGCGAGGCGGGGGTGCATGGTGGAGGAGCTATCATGGCAGACGGTTAAAGACCGCGTCGCCGCCGGGGATCCCCATGCACGTGGATGGAACCTCGCCGACGCCAGACCGCATCCACGCGAGATGAGGGCGTGCGGAGGAGGAGCTGCTGCGACCGCCGGTTGCGCTGCCGTGGAGAAGAAGCTAGCGGTCGTGTCCGTCGGTGCGGAACCGGGAGGAGGCGACCCAGTCTGTACACGCGTGGCCTCCGCATGGGTATCCCTTGATTTAGTGTGAGGCTGTGACCACACGTAATTTAGGGAAGCAGGCGGGCATCAGGCAAATAGAATCGTTGCATGCATGCATGTAGTATTAATTTGAGTAATGGAGGGACCACATCCTGCATGGCGTGAGGACCTGGTTTGGTGGTGCGCTTGGCCACGCCAGTTTCGATCCGGCTACAGAATGTTTGATTCTGTGGCTAGCTACGGCATAGTAGTTCTATATATATATATATATATATATATATATATATATATATATATATATATATAAAGGAGAGCAAAGGCTCATCAAAAAGAGAAGAAAAAAAAAAGAAAAAGAAAGATAGCCATGTCTCACAAATGCTAAGTTAGGAAGAGAGAGATCAATAGTCAAATAAAGGAGTATCATTTACTATTTTCCACACACATGCACATCTTGATCTTAGGGCATGACACTTCTCTCCTTGGATCCAAGCTTTGACGCTGCGACATATGCAAGGTATGTATGCCACACTCTATCCCTACCCGAGCTCCACATAAGCCATTTAGATGTAGGAAAAGAAGGCAACTTTACACATGCCTTGGTGAGGAAACCAACCACCACTTGAGTGACCAAGAGAGGACCATTTGAGGAACATTAAGTTTTCTTTTGAAAACATTGCAAAATACTCCAACATGAAACTTGTGAGGAATGAGAAAACTAGTGCTCAAATCAAAGGTGGTCTATCCCTCACTACTAAGGACAAGGAAGAAAGTCATATGCCCCATGAAGGACTAAGGTAACAAGGGTGAGTTTTTCGACATTGCTAAGTTTTCCATACAAGGAGAAGTCTTTTGTTGTGCACATAGTACTTTGGAAATATGAAGCATGGTAGTAACTCTTGATCCACCATGACTAAGTTTTAATTCCTTGTTCGACTAACAAGGGTTGCTTTGGGGATCTTGTTGACGGTGGAATTGCCACTAAAATACACCTTCAAAGCACCATCGATAGGATCATTCTCAAGGACAAAGTGGTCATACATGCATAATTATTTATGAAATAACAAGTTCCACATGTCCCGTGAAGTATTTCTATGCAGGTGTGCAATCAGGCCAAGAATTGGGTCAATATGGGTCAAGCAACCCATTGGGTGGTGACCCAACCAACCCTAGGGGCGCCCACAAGGCCCAACCCATGTCAAGGCCCACTAGGGGGTGACCAAACCAGCCATAGGGCGTCCTCCCCTTATCCCACTAAGGGGGTGCCACCTCATCAATCCAAGGCACAAGAATGGAGAGCTCCCATTGGTCGGTCAACATGTCACATGGATCCAAGGGCCCAAACTCAAGATACCCACACCATGACATGTGGGCCATGCTTCTAGAAGGAGGTGGTGGGTCCCATGTGTCATAGGGGGATCGGCCAAGCCCCCCTTGGCTATTTTGGGGCGTCCTCCCCCTTGCATGGCTGCATGCACATATGAAACATGTGCCCTATCTCCACCATCCATTCTAATCCAAGGGTGGAGGATGGTGATCACGCGGATCGAGGACATGGCGCTGGAGTAGCCCCTACTCCACCTTGGGCTATAAATACCCCCCTACTCCCCTCTCATTTGTACACACCACAAGGAGGGGCTCTCCACTCTATCAAGATGTAGTAGTGTTAGTCTAGTTGGGAGTTAGAGTGAGTAGTGAGCTTCGCCTCGGGTTTCTAGAGCCGGTCTTCTAGGAGGTCCGTATTGTTCTTTTATCATTCCTTTTGTAATAAGATCTTTACATTTATAATTCATTTCTTTTCTTTACTTTACTCTAGTATTTACTTTATTGAGTATTTACTTAGTACAACTTTTATTCTAGTTCTCTAGTATATAGTTGTTATGATATTATCTAGAATACGTGTGTTTCATACTTAGTTTGTGGTTTAGTCTTGGTTCTTCTCGAACCCTCGCCTCGTATGTTATCATCGTCTCATAAGAGGTGCTCTAGTTGGCCAATGTCTTGACATCTAGAGTAGTGAGAGAAAGTGTAAGCGTGGTGCTTAGACTCTATCTTACCTATGGTTGCCGCTGTCGCACGGGATGGATTGTGGTAGCCAAAGACGGTAGTGACAGCCCGTCCGGTCCCCTCGTGATAGACCACCACGTGTTTGTAGGCAAGTTCTTAAAAGGTAAGGCTCCAAAGTAAAATAGTAGCTTGTTTAGTGGTGGCTTTATTCACCACTTCTCACCTACTTGCCTAGCATACAGGTTCGTGTGAACCACGCCTAGTTGTCTCATCCTTTTGTGTCTAGATTAGTATCATGGAAGTAAAGTTAGAATCATAGGAACCGTTGCTCACTCGTTGTCCTCCTTGCTAGCTAGACTACTCTCTTATTTGTATGTCTAGACTATTCCCCGTGTGTGTCAATGCCCATATCATATACATCATTTGCCCCCATCTTAGTCTAGATGGTATATTAGTTGGTGGACACATTCTCGCTTAGTTATCACATCCTATGCCATCGCTTCCCATGGGCTAAATACAAATATCGATACCTTGAATACTCCCGGTGAAATGCTACAACGGTAATTCTCGCTATATGAATATCCTTCATGGGCATTAGAAATACCAACAAGCATTTCTGGTGCCGTTGCCGAGGATAGGTTCTATATCTGTTTCTAGTGACGACGCTAAGTAAATGTCAACATCGGCCATCTATCCTATAATGTGATCACACGCTCTATCGTGTCTTGATCACCGAAAGGAAAACCCTATCAAGTATACCATTGCCTTGATCCCTTGGGTTCCTCTCAAGCCGATCATCGAGCTTGATGATCCATCATGTCCACCGCCGTTGTCCATGTTCATGATCATCATGCTCCTTGTCATCCATGTAATCCCTATCTCATAAGTCACACTTAGAGCAAAGGATTAGCATACCAAGTGTGTCATCAATTTCCAAAACCAAACATGAGATTTCAGCGCGGCGTGTTATCTTTGAATAAGTGGGCCAAGCGGCCCGAGCAGTGCCTTGCCCCACCCCCACAAGTGTCGTGAAGTTCAATGAAGCTTTCGGGGGACGCCGCCCCATCCTCTAGGCGGGAGAATGTGCGCAGGATCCTTCCCCTACTCGGTGTCCGCTTTGCGGGGGAGGATTCGGGAGTGGTCGTCGCGTCGGAGCTGTCGGCCGAGGTCCTCGTGCCACCGACACCTCCCGCGACCTGGCTGCTTCTACCGTTGGAGGAGCCTCGATCGTCGGCCCGCCCGGGCGCCTCACGGTCCTCCAGCTTGTTGACGACGACTTGGTCCCACGCCGTGTCGACCGGCCGGGGCCGCCAAAACCAGTCAACCACTGCCCGGAACGGGAGCGGGAGGCGCGACGTGTTCTTCTCAACAGGTTAGAAGGACGCCCCGACAACGATGTCTCCATTTCCGACCCCGACATCGCCTCCAGGTTGCTTCAATGCTTCCGCGACGGCATCACGCCTTCGGGTTGGCGACGCTTCGGAACCTTCTTGTTTCCCGAATAATACGCCGGATGCGGACCATGGCGGATCAGGACATGGAGGTTCTGCTGGAGCCTTGACAGGCTTCCACGTCGCTTTAGTCGCTTAGTCGCCCAGTAGTTTCCCCACTTAGCACAAACTCCGAAGCACCACCGTTTCAGCCGGTGATATTTGTTGTGTGTCTGCTCCGCCCATTTTAAGGCATCTCGCCTAACAATGCGCCGGTGGCCGTGTGATTTAACTCCTTTTTTTTCCCTTAAAGCAATACACGCATTACGCGTGCTTCCGGAAAAAAAAAACGTTGAGAGTGTACAGAAGTCTGTTTTTGCTAATGTATGAGCTGTGTGATTTTGCGTCCTCCTAATCTTGTGGATTCTTGTGTTCCGTTGCCTTGTTCAGTTGAGGAAGTGTGGACTGATCACCTGAATTGAAAAAGTTGACAAGTTCCTAGTTGTCCGATACAAGGTGATGTTGTGTATCCGAAAGCAGCAAGCGCCAGGGCAGCTGCCTCTGCCATTACCACAGAGACAGTTTGTAAGTGCAGCTTTGTTGTAGATGTGCTGTGGTGGATGCATTCCTGTATTGATAACAAAGATTCCCTGTCAAGCTTTCTTCGGATATACGAAGTCCCAATCTGGCACCGTTGATGCATCAGTGTAGCATCTGGAGCCTTGGAGCAGTGCTGAGAGTTGTACAACGTATGTATTTGAGGTTGTTGTATTGTTCTTGTTCACGCAGTTGTGGATTGCATCTTGTGTATTTTGTCCTGCAATTGTATGATTCATACCTGAGAACTGAAAGTGTCTTGTTAGACTCCGCATGCATCAGTTTGTAATTCCTTTATCTAAAAAAGGACTCCGCATCAGTGTCGGTGCTGCAGCACATTCTGTGTTCATGACAGGTTTATTGTCTTCCTGAGGTGTGCCACTGTACCTGTGCACCTGGTAGTGGATTGCATTCTCAGTGTTTCCTCCTGCATATATAGGAGTCATACCTGATCTGATTTCGTGCACCAGTGTCGTTTGTATTTGTGGAAGGCTAGCAGAAAATGTTTTGATGAGTCCACAAGCATCAGTCCACAAGCACATTCTTTGAAGGATTCTATTTGCTTGTGGACTGATGCTTCGAGAACCTTGCGGTGGTAGAGTAACCTGCAACTGGGAACTTAAGTATTTATAAATATTTCTAGTGGTGCAATCACCTTTTTTTTGCTAGAATCCACCTAAGAATCTTATTCTTATAATTTGTACCTGGGAAATAACCTGCACAGCATGGTCATAAAAAATGTTTCATAGTAATTCAGTGTTCCCAGCATGAGTGTTAGGCATCCATAAATCTCAGACAGCACTGGTAAAGGAGACTGGGAAACCGGAATGAGAAGGTGATCATGAATAGATTGCCAAATATTGCACCATGGCGTGGACCAAATGGAATTGTTTCCTACATGATCCTGGTATACTGTGTTCTGAATGAGCTCCTCTTTGACCCACATGATTGAAGACCAGAACATGTAATGCATGTCACAAAGAAGGTTCAGAACTAGCATCAACATATTTTTCCTCTTTGACCAAATATTGTAGAGCTTTTCTTTTAGCCTAAAACAATTTTCTCACAGATCTAAAATATATGTATTACAAATATGGACCGATTGTTTTGTAATAATACTTTGCTTATATGAAGCTAGAACATGCATTTTTATTTAATCCTATTCGTCTTTGACTTCTTCCTGTTCTCCCCAGAGGTGTCTTCTAATGGTGTCTGATAAATGTTGCGTGTTCATAAATATAGTTCTTCGCGCCTTCCATGATCATCTTCCACTACTAGAAAACCCCCTCTAGCTACATTGTATTTGTAGCGCCATTAAAAGCGTCTCTACATTGGCACATAAAGACGTTATTTGACACAATTTCAAGAACGTATCAAAGAGTTACGATTTTTAACACGCTTTCAACGTTAAGAGATATCTAAACACATTTTTTTAACACGCTTATTAAAATTGTATTAAAATGACACGGTTAGACACACTTTCAACCGTCATTAACCTCTACACACGTTTTTAAAGCGCATCTCAAAATCGTTAATAAGGCACCTAAAGATGCTTTTTGACATGCAACCAAAAAAACGTATAGAAAAATAATACATAGTTAGATATGCTTTCCACCGTGAGTAGCATGAAAACACGTTGTGTAAAGCGTATCAAATAATCGTCCTTAGGCACATAGAGATGTGTTTTTATATGATACAAAAATATTTCTAGTTGACATGAAATTAGATACGCTTTTAACCATCACTAGGTCAGAGAGACGTTTTTAATGTGTATTAGAAATTTGTCCTTAACCATGTAGAGACATTTTTGCTGCAAATTTGAAAAAGTGTAACCTAGCGAGGAAAGCTATAAGCCAACGTGGCATATTATTCACCAAAGATTATGTGGCCTATCTTCCACTAGAGTTGACATGGCATGTATTGTTGGATGATTAAACATTATCAACATTAATTGTGTTTAAGTTTCTTTTAATTAAAAATATTATTACAAATAAATGAACTAAGCTTCGTCATAGAAGTGAAACTATGGTTCAGGGCCCAACAATCATAATACTCGTTGTAAAACTGAGATTTAAAAAGAAACTACCAGCAAAATGGAGACATATATGGTTTGAACCTAGAACCTCTAGAATATAGCACAGTCTACAAACCACTAGGATAAATATGTCTTGGTAGTGTATTACAGTGTTTTTTTTCTTTTGTTTAGAAACTAGTAAAAAACTTGAAAAATGTGAAATACCTTACACCTTTTTTTTTTTGAAGAAAACCGAGCAAGCAAAACACTAAAGACATGCATGTTGTTGTGTTTTTTAAGATTATATTTGATCCTTTTACATACTCCCTCTATCCCAAATTGTAAGTTGTTTGACTTTTTTGACAACAAGTTTGACCACTCGTCTTAATCAAAAATTTATGCAAAATATCACTTTTTAGCTGTGGTTTTCTTTATTAATAAAAGTTGTTAAAGAATGACTTGAATTTGACTATATTTGCGCAAATTATTTGGATAAGACGAATGATCAAACTTGGAGCCAAAAAGGTCAAACCGACTTACAATTTAGGATGGAGGTGGTATTTTATTTTCACTTTTACATAAAAGAGAGGAAAGCAAGGTATTTTATTTTCACTTTAACATAAAAGAGAGGAAAGCAAAAACATTGGAGTAGCCAGGGGTAAGACCGGACACCTTCGGAAAACATGCATGTTGTTTGTGTGGGGTACTCACCTGCCCCTTTCGGCCTTCGTCACAGGAGTGACGGGAGGAGGGGCGAGGGATTCCCACGGGGGTGAGAGGGAAGGTAGCTGACCTCACAAGTGGTCCCACGATGCCAACGTGTTCCAGAGCAGAGATCCCAAGAGAATGTCCTTTCGACGATAGGTCATAAAGTGTCCACCAACCGCCCCGTCATACGCCCCGTTGGTCCGTATTTATAGGCATCCGGCCGGGTTGTTATCGTAGTTACAAGTCGGGACAAAGCCGCATTCTTGCCACTTACGCCTAGGGCCCACACAGGGGCATTTTTAGTACAAGCTCTACTAAGGTCACAACGGTAAAAGTACATGTTTTAACACAACCGCGCTTCACTAGGGTTCCTCCTCCTTCCGCCGCCGCTTGAGCCAGGATCTTCCCGCCTCGCCGACCTTCGCATCTCGCGAGGTATCCTGTACAACACCGCGCCGCCCTCAGGCCGCGGGGTTCTCCCGCATCGTCGTGCTGCCCTCCGGCGCTGCGAGGGGGTGTCGCCTCGCCGCGTGCCGCCCGCGCCGCGGAGGTGTTTCCTTTCGTCGTGCCGCCCCCGCGCCGCGAGGTGTTTTCTTCTCGCGCCGCCCAGCGCCTGCGGGGGTGTCGCTTCGGGCCTCGCCACCCCCGCTGCGGGGTGCTCCGCCACGCCGCGCCGCCCCCGGGCCGGGCGGGGTGTTACCTTCGAAGTCCCGCTGCCCCGCACTGCGGGGTGCTTCGCCTCGCCAACTAGGCCTGTGAGCTCTTGGGGGGATCCCTTGGCGGGGGTCCCTCCCCAACAGTTTGTGTTTCTTAAGATTATATATATATTTGATGATCTCTTTAAATACTTTATTTTCACTTTTTTACATAAAAGAGAGGAACGCAAAAACTTTGGAGTAGCAGGGGTAGTGAGATAAAAAACGTACCGACTCCACCCGCAGCTGTCAGTGTGTCACTGCATACATGACACGTCACCATACGTAGGCAGCTCCTGGCGGCAACCATGTCCATTCAGAGTCCCCTGCTCTTGTAAATGAACGCTGATATATATATAAACAGGATTGTGGATCAGGACCAATGTAGCTAGCCTTCACTCCAGTCGTCGCCACGCCACCCGATGACGCGGCATCATCAGAGAACACAAGGGTCAGGTGGGTCACGCCGGCGGCACGCTGATGAGACCTCTCGTGATGGAAATCATAGAGACCCGATGACGCGGCATCATCAGAGAACACAAAGGTGTTTATAAATTGGAAAAAGTCTAGATCACTCCTTCAACTATGGGGTTGGAATACTTAACCCCAAACCGTGAAACGGTCTAATTTACCCCTCGAACTTTCAAAACCGTCTACTTTACCCCCCCGGGGCAGTTTTGGACGGCGGTTTGTTACAAGAACCATGGTTTTGCTACAAGAACTACATTTTAAAAATTCATAGTAAATCACAGAAAAATCGTGAAAATGAAAAAATCTAATTTTGTTGTACTCCACATAAGTAGATCTACACAATGAACATATAATATGGTGTGCTTTTAGTACAAATTTTTTGCGGTTACTGTAGTAAAACCTTCGTCCAAAACTGCCCCATAGGGGTAAAGTAGACGGTTTTGGAAGTTCGTGGGGTAAATTAGACCGTTTCATAGTTTGGGGGTTAATATTCCACCCCCATAGTTGGGGTGATCTAGACTTTTCCTTTATAAATTCCAACCGCCTTGGTTAATGTCCGGGCGATTAACTGAGGCGATATTTACAATAAGGAAAAAGTCCAAATTACTACCCCTTCGTGTTTTCACTCATGTCCGCATAACCCCTAAGGTATTGTTTAGTTTTTTTACTCCGGGTGGTTTTTTTGTAAACCGGTGCACTTAACACCATTTGGCACTAATCCAATCCGGTTTTGGGGACTGTTGACACATATTAATGTATACTTTTAATTGTCAATTAAACATGGAAAAGGACTAAAATATAAAATAGATAATCTTATTAGGGTTTATACTAATGATTTCCATGAGTTTTGGTAAAGTTGTGATTTGAGGGACTTAACAGAAAAACGGTAGAATTGTGAACGCAATCCAACTCCGGAATGAAGTCTAGAAGGCTCGAATACACCCGACGTGAACTAAACTTAACACCCAAGAAAACATCATCTAGAAGACCTGAAGCCACGACGCTGTCGGGACCCGTGGTGGGATTCCACCCTCGGGCCGACCGCCCCATATTCAAGGCCGCTCGGCCCGGCCCCGGCCAAGCAAGCCCCGCTTCGAAGCTTCTCCAACCGCCTCTAAGACGCAATCTAATCCGGGCCGTTTAATGTCGGTTTGATCCGAGGGTGACGATGGAGTACGAGATGTATCTAAGTCCAACACTGGCACCTCCTTCGGACTATATAAGCAGCCCCCAAGGCGCCCCCAAGAGACATCATCTCCTCATTAGCTATCAACAGAGAAAAATCTAGGGTTTCATATTAGAAGAGAGAGAGGTCCCTCTAGTTGTCTAGTTCATCTAGTTCTAGTTCTAGTTCTAGTTCTTCTAGTTCATCTAGTTGTAAGATCAAGAAGAGAGGCGAGGAGAAAGATGGAGATCCGGACTGTCGGATCTTCATCATCATTGTACTGGCCGCAAACAAGTTCGTCTTCAGCAATCTCCGTGTTCTTCATTTATTATTTCTATTTATTCTATTTAATTACTTTCAGTTCTTACTTTACTATATTTATCGGATCTCCGCCGTATTGAGTGCTCTAGTTATCATACGTGGCTAGAGTAGTAATCGATAGTGTAGACGTGGTGTCTAGACTAGAGTTTACCCGAAGTTTGCGCCCAATCCCACGGTTAGTTGTGGTAGCCCTGTGGGTGACAGCCCTGTCGGTCTTTTGTAATCCACCACGCTCGGGTTGGTGATTCGTAGAGTTTTTTTGGCGCCTTCCCCGATCACCCTTTCCCCATCTTTTTTCGAGGATCGGGACGGTACCGTTGTTCGACGTAAGTAAAGTAGAGTGAGCCTTTGATCATATAGATCTCATTAGAATACTTAGAAACCTTAACCCTCTCTTCCCACATCATTACCATTATTATCTTAGGACGTTCTAAACCTTTCTAGTACACTTCACATTCCCCGTGGAAAATCGATACTGAATACTCCGGGTGAAAGCTACATCGGTATCCGCGGCGCTTGCGGATTTTCTCTGTTCGCGTTAATAAATACCAACAAGCTTTTGGCGCCGCTGTCGGGGAACGGTAGTCGTGCTAGTTAGAACCACGATCGCCCTTTTTTTTTTTCCCTTCTACCTTTCTTTCCTTTTACCCCTACCTATACCACATGGATTTCACTCCTATCATTAAATTTTTTGCTCCAAAGGGCTTACATGTTGAGCCTCCATCATCTTCACACCCTATTCTTACAGATGGCTATGAGCTTCGCCCCTCGCTCTTATAGCCATGGTTCGGGAGCAATCCTTCTCTCGGGTTAGCACATGAAGATCCATACACCCACCTTAGAGATTTTGAGCAGTTGTGTTCTTGCAGAATATTCCCGGCATGACACAAGAGACCATTAAATGGAAATTATTTCCGTTCTCCTTGAGGGAAGAGCGAGAAAATGGTATGCTCACTCTATAGGAAACGTAAATGGAGATTGGGATGAACTTCGAGACAAATTTTGTCTTGCCTTCTTTCCTCTTTATAAAATCGCCGACCTTAGAATAGAAGTTCTTACATTTAGACAAAAAAAAGAGAAGGAGACTCTAGGAGCAGCCTGGGCTAGATTCACAAGCCTTACCAATTCGGGCCCAAACCTTTCCTTTGCCCGACCATGTCCCGCTCTATCACTTTTATCGCGGTCTTAACAAGGAAGCTGCTCTGCATCTCGACATCACTTCAGGAGGATCATTCTCACATAAACTAGTTAGTGAGGGAAAAGCCATTCTTGAGAAAATCCTTGACAACACTCCCTACACTAACGTTTTTGATGAGTTACCCGAAAAAGAAGTCGAGCCAAGCCCCGAACAACAAGAGGAGACACACGCAACCAAATCTAAAATTCCTATAATATCTTCTAAAGATTTGGTTGCCATAGAATCTCCTACTATGGAAACACATCACACTCTAAACACTTTAGAGAGTGATGAATCCCATCCTTCCATCGAGGTTGATCTTTTTGAAAATTCTAGGAATGCCTCGAATTTATCATTTAGAATGCATCCACCTAAGAGACCTCCAAGTGAATATATTTCAAATTCTTTTTTGAGGAGGAGTCTCTTAGAAAATGTTCTCGTTCCTACAAAGGATATGGGAGGAATTCTATGATGGCATGTCTAGTGATGCCATAGAAGGAGAGCCAAGCTACCTAGAAGATGATCTTATTTTTCTCCCTTCCATGCCTAGACAAGATTACATATTCGAACCCATTTTCAGACCCATCCTTAACCCCGATGAATCCTTGTACTCTCTTTCCCTTGAGACCCTTGAGGGCCCTAAAAATTCATCAAGACAACCTAAATATAGGAGCCATCAAGACCACCAGGAAGACCAAGAAGATATTTTACAACAATGGCTAGAGGATAATAAAGAGTTATATGCTATAGCCGTTGAATGGATGGACGAGACCTTAGATGAGATCGACCGAGAGACACCACTCCAAGAGAAACTTTAGATATCTATGACAAATCAACCTTGAGTTTGAGAAGAAGGATGACATCAATGAGCATGGAAGCTACTACATAGACACTTCATCGGGTTCATGCTCACATGAGAAACTTCCTGAACTACCTAGTCTCTCTAGTCTAACCACTCTCAAGACGCACAACCCCTCGTGCTCTTGCCTCCTTTAGATTTTGAGAGGGTGATTGTAGATGCGTTCATCTATAATAAATATTCTAGATCTCGTGGTCATGAATCTTGATATAGGTGGTGTTGAAGGGGAGACCACTTCACTATCTTAAGTAGCTTTCAAAAGGTTTCCTAAGGACGAGCTTGTGTCCTAAAATAAGAATTCTTGAGAATAGAACATGATTCTTTACTTTTCCTTGTGATATGAGTATATAAATATACATGTGAAAATATTCCTTCGGGTGTTTCGTCACTAATCATTATAGGATTGGAGCGAAAAAAGAATCTTTTGTTGGACTAAACCCCAGTAGGGAAATAAGACACTCTCAAATAAGCTTGGGGAGGTCCCGAGATGAGCTCACACCGAGATGAAGCAAGACACAAGGACTTCTACAAGATGTTCCGCCATCATGCCCCAAATATTAAAGGTAACATCTTGAGGTAAGTCATAGAACCTTCTCTTTATCATGGCTTACTCATAAAGTCAAACATGTTAGAGTTACAACTTTGCTTGATTCTACCTGATGATCTCAACATGTTTAGCTCTATAATTTGCTCTTCACACCACTCACTTGATCACTCATCATTCATGTTACAATTTTAAATGCTACTTTCATGCTTGGTGTCTGATCTTGTCACCTTTGTCATAAATAAATAGAACACATGATGTTACCATGTTTAGATGTGCCCAAGGATAGAGTAAGATGAATAAAGTTTTGGTTCTATTGGTGTTTTCCCACCAATAGAGCCCATGCACTTGATCTCTACCTTGTCTATGCAAAGGTGACACACTTTTTGCGCAAAATGTGGAGGAGTCTCGCCACTTCTCCAAAATTCCACAAGTGAATGTCCCGACCTACGACATGCACACTGAGCAAGGAACATGGGTGATGCCATCCTACTAGGAGATGCAACTGTCAAGATCAGATGAAGCACTCAAGGAGTGATCAAGCAAGATTTGAAGGACCAAGAGGGGTTGACACCTCCACAATTGTCTACCTCACTCCAACATCGCTAAGAGACTAGGTGAATACCTAGCTTGGGGAGGGCATCCTCCATTTATCAAGCCCAAGAAGAACAAGACGCGCGGAGACGCTACCCGAAGAAGTAAGCATGGGGAAAGAAAGAATCATCACCTACTAAAGAGGACAACAAGAGTACACCTTCGGAAGACCTACCGCCACCCGCCACCAACCGAACAAACACCATCGGCTACCTCATCTACGCCACTCGCCGAGATCATTGAAGACATCATACCAGACACGACATTCCGACGAGGCGTCGAGAGATGACAAAGACGCCATGGGAGTAAGTACTCAAAACTCTCATCGAGAGGTAACTTCGATATTTATCTCAAGATATTTATTTTCTCGCAAAGCATATTTAAATTAGCATACATCCTTTAGCATATTTACTTTCCTACACCCGCATTAGAAAAGACCATAAATATGTTGTTGCATTTGCATCTGTTGATCTTTAAGCCCCATGTAAGCACTCCTTACTGTGGTGGCAAAAAAAATAAAAATAAAAAAAAATATTGCATTCATATGTTTTTGCATCATCATTTTTTTGCATAGAAAAATTTTCAAAAATATAGTGAGCACATGAAGGTCCATGCTTTTATAGAAAAAAAAAGAAGTGAGCACATGAAGGCTCACAACATGTTCCTAGAATTTGTTCCTTCGGGTATGTGGAATTAATATTTGCGGGGAGAATATTTAAGGAAGACCCCAAGACGAACAAGCTTCAAGGAGGAATCAAAGGACTATTTCAAGATCCAAATTTTGGGGGAGAGCACCCCCGCTTATCACGATAAGTATCACACTATCCTATCCATTTTAATATTAGCTAGTTATATATGTTTGCTTTGCTAGATTTAATTGGTCATAATTAGAGTCTTAGTTTGTTAGAGTCTCGAATAAATGCCGGAGTCTCGCTAGTTGGCTTTTCTCTTTAATGATCTTGTTGGCATATGCTTGGAAATGATGAATAGTTGCTCCGCCATAATTCCTCTTAAAGTGTTTACATTCGGGACTTAGATTCTCCTAAAGCTTTAACCGCTTAATTTGCTCTAAACCCAACACTGTGGGAAAGCACATGCTTAATCCGAGTCTTAGCATTGAAGGATAAAGATACATGAAAAGTTGAGCATTGTTTATCATATTCCTAGAGATACTTGATTCCTGGTTTTTATCTTTGAAAATTATAAAATATTACATGATGAGTTCCTTAGCTATGACCCTTAAGAGTTTATCATTCACATCAAGATCATCCCACTCCACCAAATACGCCGCTTCTAAATTAGAAGTACGCTTTCCCCATACTCCATCGCCGCTAAGCCATAATTAAAAATAAACTCTTGCAATCTTTGGATATGTCTCTCTCAATGTTTTTATGCCAAATAGAAGTGGGCTACATTCAAAAAAAAAAAAAAAAAAAAAAAAAAAAAAAATAAATATTTTAGAGAGAAAAGTGAGACGAGAGAGGGAGAGTAACGGACAAAAGTCATACTAGGCGAGAAGGGCCTACCTCCCTAATAATAAAAATATATCTAGAGATGAATAATGGACACGTGTCCGAGGGTGAGTAGGGCCCACATCTCTAAGGAGAGAGAAAAATGGACACAAGTCCGGGGCAAAAGCCCACCTCTCCAAGAATGGATAGCCCGTGTCTTAGCAATTTTTAGAAAGAGAGATATAGTCCAAGATGCTTGAGAAGAAAAAATACTAGAAAAGGCTAAGGGCTATTTACTACCTTTCATCCTCATCCACTTCACCACTATCATCCCACTATGTATGTCCTACCACATGTGTAATTCCACTACCATCATCTACTTAAGAGGGTCATACATAGGATCTCTCGAAGTTTCTTTTAAAAAAAAAATATTGCAAAACCCTGGGATGATAGTTGATCAAAGAGCTTGAGACATGGTACTTAACTTGATTGTTCTGTCTCTTAATTGCTTATGATTCGTGAAAAGGCTACGCCCCATGGTAAAAGGTATGGAGAGCAATCTTATTGAGAGGAGAAATTATTTTCTCGATAACCACAAGATTTCTGAGGAATGAAAGCGTAGTAGCAACTCCCGATCCTACTATAGCATATAGCTTTGCTAGGGACTAGCAAAGGGTAAGCTTGGGGAGCTTGTTGACACATATTAATGTATACTTTTAATTGTCAATTAAACATGGAAAAGGACTAAAATATAAAATAGATAATCTTATTAGGGGTTTATACTAATGATTTCCATGAGTTTTGGTAAAGTTGTGATTTGCGTGGACTTAACAGAAAACGGTAGAATTCGTAACGCAATCCAACTCCCAAACAAGTCTAGAAGGCTCCGGAATACACCCGACGTGAACGAAACTTAACACCCAAGAAAACATCATCTAGAAGACTCCGGAAGCCACGACGTCGCGGGACCCGTGGTGGGACCCACCCCGGGCCGACCGGCCCCATATTCGGGCCGCCGGCCCGGCCCCGGGCCAAGCAAGCCCCGCTTCGAAGCTTCTCCAACGCCTCTAAGACGCAATCTAATCCGCTCGTTTAATGTCGGTTTGATCCGAGGGTGACGATGGAGTACGAGATGTATCTAAGTCCAACACATGGCACCTCCAAGGGACTATATAAGCAGCCCCAAGGCGCCCCCAAGAGACATCATCTCCTCATTAGCTATCAACAGAGAAAATCTAGGGTTTCATATTAGAAGAGAGAGAGGTCCCTCTAGTTGTCTAGTTCATCTAGTTCTAGTTCTAGTTCTAGTTCTTCTAGTTCATCTAGTTGTAAGATCAAGAAGAGAGGCGAGGAGAAAGTTGGAGATCCGGACTGTCGGATCTTCATCATCATTGTACTTCGCCGCAACAAGTTCGTCTTCACAATCTCCAGGTTCTTCATTTATTATTTCTATTTATTCTATTTAATTACTTTCAGTTCTTACTTTACTATATTTTTGGATCTCCGCTTCGTATTGAGTGCTCTAGTTATCGTGACGTGGCTAGAGTAGTAATCGATAGTGTAGACGTGGTGTCTAGACTAGAGTTTACCCGAGTTTGCTTCAATCCCACGGTTAGTTGTGGTAGCCCCAGGGGTGACAGCCCTGTCGGGTCTTTGTAATCCACCACGTTCGGGTTGGTGATTCGTAGAGAGTTTTTGGCGGCCTTCCCGATCACCCTTTCCCGTCTTTTTCGAGGATCGGGACCGGTACCGCTGATTGTTCGACGTAAGTAAAGTAGAGTGAGCCTTTGATCATATAGATCTCATTAGAATACTTAGAAACCTTAACCCTCTCTTCCCACATCATTACCATTATTATCTTAGGACGTTCTAAACCTTTCTAGTACACTTCACATTCCCCGTGGAAAATCGATACTGAATACTCCCGGGTGAAAGCTACATCGGTATCCGTGCGCTATGGATTTCTCTGTTCGCGTTAATAAATACCAACAAGCTTTTCGCGCCGTTCTTGGGAACGGTAGCTGTGCTAGTTAGAACCACGATCGTTTTTTTTTTTTTTTTTCCCTTCTACCTTTCTTTCCTTTTACCCCTACCTATACCACATGGATTTCACTCCTATCATTAAATTCTTTGCTCCAAAGGGCTTACATGTTGGAGCCTCCATCATCTTCACACCCTATTATTCTACAGATGGCTATGAGCTTCGCCCCGCTCTTATAGCCATGGTTCGAGCAATCCTTCTCCGGGTTAGCACATGAAGATCCATACACCCACCTTAGAGATTTTGAGCAGTTGTGTTCTTGCAGGAATATTCCCGGCATGACACAAGAGACCATTAAATGGAAATTATTTCCGTTCTCCCTTGAGGGAAGAGCGAGAAAATGGTATGCTCACAGTAGGAAACGTAAATGGAGATTGGGATGAACTTCGAGACAAATTTTGTCTTGCCTTCTTTCCTCTTTATAAAATCGCTGACCTTAGAATAGAAGTTCTTACATTTAGACAAAAAAAGAGAAGGAGACTCTAGGAGCAGCCTGGGCTAGATTCACAAGCCTTACCAATTCGGGGCCCAAACCTTTCCTTGCCCGACCATGTCCCGCTCTATCACTTTTATCGCGGTCTTAACAAGGAAGTCGCCTCGCATCTCGACATCACTTCGGGGAGGATCATTCTCACATAAACTAGTTAGTGAGGGAAAAGCCATTCTTGAGAAAATCCTTGACAACACTCCCTACACTAACGTTTTTGATGAGTTACCCGAAAAGAAGTCGAGCCAAGCCCCCGAACAACAAGAGGAGACACACGCAACCAAATCTAAAATTCCTATAATATCTTCTAAAGATTTGGTTGCCATAGAATCTCCTACTATGGAAACACATCACACTCTAAACACTTTAGAGAGTGATGAATCCCATCCTTCCATCGAGGTTGATCTTTTTGAAAATTCTAGGAATGCCTCGAATTTATCATTTAGAATGCATCCACCTAAGAGACCTCCAAGTGAATATATTTCAAATTCTTTTTGAGGAGGAGTCTCTTAGAAAATGTTCTCGTTCCTACAAAGGATATCGGGAGGAATTCTATGATGGCATGTCTAGTGATGCCATAGAAGGAGAGCCAAGCTACCTAGAAGACGATCTTATTTTCTCCCCTTCCATGCCTAGACAAGATTACATATTCGAACCCATTTTCACCCATCCTTAACCCCGATGAATCCTTGTACTCTCTTTCCCTTGAGACCCTTTGAGGGCCCTAAAAATTCATCAAGACAACCTAAATATAGGAGCCATCAAGACCACCGGGAAGACCAAGAAGAGCGACAACAATGGCTAGAGGATAATAAAGAGTTATATGCTATAGCCGTTGAATGGATGGACGAGACCTTAGATGAGATCGACACGAGAGACACCACTCCAAGAGAAACTTTAGATATCTATGACAAATCAACCTTGGAGTTTGAGAAGAAGGATGACATCAATGAGCATGGAAGCTACTACATAGACACTTCATCCGGTTCATGCTCACATGAGAAACTTCCTGAACTACCTAGTCTCTCTAGTCTAACCACTCTCAAGACGTACAACCCCCTCGTGCTCTTGCCTCCTTTAGATTTTGAGAGGGTGATTGTAGATGCGTTCATCTATAATAAATATTCTAGATCTCGTGGTCATGAATCTTGATATAGGTGGTGTTGAAGGGGAGACCACTTCACTATCTTAAGTAGCTTTCAAAAGGTTTCCTAAGGACGAGCTTGTGTCCTAAAATAAGAATTCTTGAGAATAGAACATGATTCTTTACTTTTCCTTGTGATATGAGTATATAAATATACATGTGAAAATATTCCTTCGGGTGTTTACGTCACTAATCATTATAGGATTGGAGCGAAAAGAATCTTTTGTTGGACTAACCCCTCGTAGGAAATAAGACACTCTCAAATAAGCTTGGGGAGGTCCCGAGATGAGCTCACACCGAGATGAAGCCAAGACACAAGGACTTCTACAAGATGTTCCGGCGCCATCATGCTCCAAATATTAAAGGTAACATCTTGAGGTAAGTCATAGAACCTTCTCTTTATCATGGCTTACTCATAAAGTCAAACATGTTAGAGTTACAACTTTGCTTGATTCTATCCGATGATCTCAACATGTTTAGCTCTATAATTTGCTCTTCACACCACTCACTTGATCACTCATCATTCATGTTACAATTTTAAATGCTACTTTCATGCTTGGTGTCCGATCTTGTCACCTTTGTCATAAATAAATAGAACACATGATGTTACCATGTTTAGATGTGCCCAAGGATAGAGTAAGATGAATAAAGTTTTGGTTCTATTGGTTTTTTCCCACCAATAGAGCCCATGCACTTGATCTCTACCTTGTCTATGCAAGCAGGACACACTTTGCGCAAAATGTGGAGGAGTGCGCCACTTCTCCAAAATTCCACAAGTGAATGTCCCGACCTACGACATGCACACCGAGCAAGGAACATGGGTGATGCCATCCTACTAGGAGATGCAAATCTGTCAAGATCGATGAAGCACTCAAGGAGTGATCAAGCAAGATTTGAAGGACCAAGAGGGGTTGACACCTCCACAATTGTCTACCTCACTCCAACATCGCTAAGAGACTAGGTGAATACCTAGCTTGGGGAGGGCATCCTCCATTTATCAAGCCCAAGAAGAACAAGACGCGGAGACGCTACCCGAAGAAGTAAGCATGGGGAAAGAAAGAATCATCACCTACTAAAGAGGACAACAAGAGTACACCTTCGGAAGACCTACCGCCACCCGCGTCACCAACCGAACAAACACCATCGGCTACCTCATCTACGCCACTCGCCGAGATCATTGAAGACATCATACCGGACCACGACATTCGACGAGGCGTAGAGAGATGACAAAGACGCCATGGGAGTAAGTACTCAAAACTCTCATCGAGAGGTAACTTCGATATTTATCTCGCATATTTATTTTACGCAAAGCATATTTAAATTAGCATACATCCTTTAGCATATTTACTTTCCTACACCTGCATTAGAAAAGACCATAAATATGTTGTTGCATTTGCATCTGTTGATCTTTAAGCCCCATGTAAGCACTCCTTATTGTGGTGGCACAAAAATAAAAATATAAAAAAATATTGCATTCATATGTTTTTGCATCATCATCCTTTTTGCATAGAAAAATTTCAAAAAAAGAAGTGAGCACATGAAGGCTCACAACATGTTCCTAGAATTTGTTCCTTCGGGTATGTGGAATTAATATTTGCAGGGAGAATATTTAAGGAAGACCCAAGACTAACAAGCTTCAAGGAGGAATCAAAGGACTATTTCAAGATCCAAACTTGGGGGAGAGCACCCCAGATTATCACGATAAGTATCACTATCCTATCCATTTTAATATTAGCTAGTTATATATGTTTGCTTTGCTAGATTTAATTGGTCATAATTAGAGTCTTAGTTTGTTAGAGTCTCGAATAAAATGCCGGAGTTGCTAGTTGGCTTTTCTCTTTAATGATCTTGTTGGCATATGCTTGGAAATGATGAATAGTTGCTCCGCCATAATTCCTCTTAAAGTGTTTACATTTAGGACTTAGATTCTCCTAAAGCTTTAATCGCTTAATTTGCTCTAAACCCAACACTGTGGGAAAGCACATGCTTAATCTCGAGTCTTAGCATTGAAGGATAAAGATACATGAAAAGTTGAGCTGCTGTTTATCATATTCCTAGAGATACTTGATTCCCGGTTTTTATCTTTGAAAATTATAAAATATTACATGATGAGTTCCTTAGCTATGACCCTTAAGAGTTTATCATTCACATCAAGATCATCCCACTCCACCAAATACGCCGCTTCTAAATTAGAAGTACGCTTCCCCATACTCCATCAGCCGCTAAGCCATAATTAAAAATAAACTCTTGCAATCTTTTGGATATGTCTCTCTCGGTGTTTTTATGCCAAATAGAAGCTGGGCTACATTCAAAAAAAAAAAAAAAGAGAGAAAAAAAAAAAAAATAAATATTTTAGAGAGAAAAGTGAGACGAGAGAGGGAGAGTAACGGACAAAAAGTCATACTAGGCGAGAAGGGCCTACCTCCTAATAATAAAAAATATATCTAGAGATGAATAATGGACACGTGTCCGAGGGTGAGTAGGGCCCACATCTCTAAGGAGAGAGAAAAAATGGACACAAGTCGGGGCAAAAGCCCACCTCTCCAAGAATGGACAGCCCAGTCTTAGCAATTTTTAGAAAGAGAGATATAGTCCAAGATGCTTGAGAAGAAAAATACTAGAAAAGGCTAAGGGCTATTTACTACCTTTCATCCTCATCCACTTCACCACTATCATCCCACTATGTATGTCCTACCACATGTGTAATTCCACTACCATCATCTACTTAAGAGGGTCATACATAGGATCTCTCGAGTTTCTTTTAAAAAAATATTGCAAAACCCTAGGATGATAGTTGATCAAAGAGCTTGAGACATGGTACTTAACTTGATTGTTACGTCTCTTAATTGCTTATGATTCGTGAAAAGGCTACGCCCCATGGTAAAAGGTATGGAGAGCAATCTTATTGAGAGGAGAAATTATTTTTCGATAACCACAAGACTGCCTGAGGAATGAAAGCGTAGTAGCAACTCGATCCTACTATAGCATATAGCTTTGCTAGGGACTAGCAAAGGGTAAGCTTGGGGAGCTTGTTGACACATATTAATGTATACTTTTAATTGTCAATTAAACATGGAAAAGGACTAAAATATAAAATAGATAATCTTATTAGGGGGTTTATACTAATGATTTCCATGAGTTTTGGTAAAGTTGTGATTTGCGAGGGACTTAACAGGAAAACGGTAGAATTAAAGAACGCAATCCAACTCCGGAAACAAGTCTAGAAGGCTCGAGGAATACACCCGACGTGAGCGAAACTTAACACCCAAGAAAAAACATCATCTAGAAGACTCCGAAGCCACGACGCTGTCGCGGGACCCGTGGTGGGACCCACCCTCGGGCCGACCGCCCATATTCGCCGCCGCTCGGCCCGGCCCCCGCCAAGCAAGCCCCGCTTCCGTAAGCTTCTCCAACCGCCTCTAAGACGCAATCTAATCCGTTCGTTTAATGTCGGTTTGATCCGAGGGTGACGATGGAGTACGAGATGTATCTAAGTCCAACACACGGCACCTCCTTCGGACTATATAAAGGACCCAAGGCGCCCCCCAAGAGACATCATCTCCTCATTAGCTATCAACAGAGAAAAATCTAGGGTTTCATATTAGAAGAGAGAGAGGTCCCTCTAGTTGTCTAGTTCATCTAGTTCTAGTTCTAGTTCTAGTTCTTCTAGTTCATCTAGTTGTAAGATCAAGAAGAGAGGCGAGGAGAAAGCCGAGATCGGACTGTCGGATCTTCATCATCATTGTACTTCTGGCCGCAACAAGTTCGTCTTCAGCAATCTCCAGGTTCTTCATTTATTATTTCTATTTATTCTATTTAATTACTTTCGGTTCTTACTTTACTATATTTCTTTGGATCTCCGCTCGTATTGAGTGCTCTAGTTATCGTGCGTGGCTAGAGTAGTAATCGATAGTGTAGACGTGGTGTCTAGACTAGAGTTTACCTAAGTTTGCGCCCAATCCCACGGTTAGTTGTGGTAGCCCCAGGGGGTGATGACCTGTCGGTCTTTGTAATCCACCACGTTCGGGTTGGTGATTCGTAGAGTTTTTGGCGGCCTTCCCCGATCACCCTTTCCCGTCTTTTTCGAGGATCGGGACGGTACCGTTGTTCGACGTAAGTAAAGTAGAGTGAGCCTTTGATCATATAGATCTCATTAGAATACTTAGAAACCTTAACCCTCTCTTCCCACATCATTACCATTATTATCTTAGGACGTTCTAAACCTTTCTAGTACACTTCACGTTCCCCGTGGAAAATCGATACTCTGGAATACTCCCGGGTGAAAGCTACATCGGTATCCGTGCGCTTGCGGATTTCTCTGTTCGCGTTAATAAATACCAACATGGACGTGGAGGTGGTTTTGCAATGAGTCATGCCAAATAAGCTCCTGACATGGGCAGAAAATTATTTTCCCTAGCGTGACTCCCTTGCGACTCGTACATGACTACCGCGACTCGTACATGACTCCCACGACTCCCTTGCGCACACGTGGAAGTCGGCGGCGATATGGGGGCACATCCATCCGCGACCGGCAATCTCGAGACAACCCCAAAGCACAAAGCTCTTTCAAAGAAGAGGAAAGCTTCAACTAGAGAGTGATGTGTTAGGGATTTTCGTCGTTCTAGTTATGTTAAACTTTTGTTATTTCAGTTCCATGCATACGTGGCATGATTAATTGCAAAACAGCCGCCACATTACCAAAACCGGATTACATTAGTGCCAAAAGGTGCTAAGTGCACCGGTTTATAAAACCACCGGAGTAAAATAAACTAAAAAATACCTTAGGGGGTTATCTGGATTTGAGTGAAAACGGGGGGTAGTAATTTAGACTTTTTCCTTACAATAATAATCAAAGTGGTCCTAATCAATTGACTTACAAAACTAATTTATGGAAATGCTTTCCTAAAATCTATTTCAGAGGTCGGCCTCCAAAAATACCTCTGTTTTTTAGAGGTGGACCACTTATAAGGTCCATTCCCGTGAATGTGTCCGAGCCTTCATCTCGGCCCATGTTGGCCCAACAACAACGTCACAATATATATATGGATGAAACCCTAGCCCATTTTGTCTCCCTCGCCTCATAGCCTTCCTCGATCTCCTCTCCCTCACCTGCTCACCTCCCTCGTTCATCTCTCTCATACGTCTCGACTTGGGCCCTCCCCATCTCGAGCGGTAGCACGGCCTCCTATTGGTGGCGTGCAGGGATAAACCCTCCTCCTTGGCGGTGGCCAACTTTCTCCTCCCACGCGCAAAACGGATCGCGGAGGCTGGAGGAGCACAAGGCGAGGGGGGCCACCACCAGATCTAGTGAGGAAGAATCCGATCCGGCGACGAGGAGTCTAGATCCGGTGAGGAGCCTGATAACAATTATCTCCTAGGGATGAACTCTAATTGTTGGTTCATGCCCTTTAGTAGTTGTTTTGCCTGAGATTATATATATGTAATAACTGCAGGGTTCAAATATTGTTTTTTTACTGTGAGCAAAGGTTCGATAGCATGGCGTTGCCCTCTGGATGTGAAAACACGGCAACTGAGTCTGTAACTGCGGTTTTTTTGCTCTGTACTCGAACCACTTTGTTCAATGCAATTATGTAGCTCTGTCGCGCTGTCATGTACGATGTTTTAGTCTGTACTTGAACCACTTTGTTCAAATGCAACTCTGGAGGAAGGCTTGTTACCCCGGAACACAAGCTTGGTTGGCCGGGAGAGGGAGGCAGGGAGCTACTGGACGTGTTGACCTTGATGTGACATCACCAGGGCTAGTGCGGTTCCTGGATGGCGTGGTGCTAGTGGTCTATATCTCCATTGCGTCCAGCAGTCCGGCTGCCCAGGAAGACGTTTGCACACATTGACACACACAAGTACGCATGGCAAGGCGAGAAAGAGCTCGGCCATTGCCAGCGCCCATAGCTGAAATGAAATGAATTCATATATGCGCCCGCTCAGCTTATAAGGCCTGCATGCATTGGCTGCATGCCAACTTGCATGGTACTTAAAGCTAATGGTGGGGCCGTCTGGATGCATGCAAGTTATTTGCGGTGGGGACCGGTGCATGTAAGAACCGGCTGCATGCATGCAAACACGAATCTTGGCGCATACACTGTCCACCTTTGCATAGATAGGCTGAGCGGGCGTCCACATGTATGGAATTAGGGGCGGCGGCCACCAGCCGCCGGGGAAGAGCCCAAAAAGGCACTCCCTCTGTTCTTTTTCTCCATGTACCACATATATATATCTCCGACCTCAGATCTCTTGATTTGCCCATGATCTGGCTAAATCCTTGCTGGCCCAAAAGAGATCGGCATAGCTTGGCAATATCCTGCTCTTACACAGTTACGCCCTTTATCAAAATAGCCTTTTCTCATCCTTCATGGATGTGTGGGGGACTTTCTGATGTTTGTTGGGGGTGAATCCAATGTGCGAGTGGAATCATCGGCGGCATTCGTACTGAGTCTAAACCTTGAATTTGCTGGTGCATGAAACCAACACGTAAAGACTAGAGAAATTCCTTGCGGAAGAGAAAAAGGAACATATTATCTTCCATCTTTGAACTGTTGGCGGTGGCATTTTCTATCATGAACTGATCGATGACATGCATTGTTTGTTATGGGTAACGTACATTGATGCTAAAATGATTGTGAACCCTTGCTCTACTTGTGCTGAGTATGCCATTGTCATGTGATCCATACTGGTTTTATGCGGGCTTCATGCTAAAGTTTCATGAAAGCTCATGCGGAATAAGTGCCAAACGGCCATGCAAGAAGCAAAGGTACTCCACTTTTATGGTGTACCACACAATGACTTAGTGTATATATATATATTGCAGTCTGGTTGATGGGTATATATAACAATACTGCAGTAGTGACTATTGAAAGCTTAACAGTTCAGTGATCCTTTTGATGCAACAGATATTGCTAGATTGAGATATTAGAAGAAACCAAACCAATGCTATCCTGCACCTCTACATGTGGCTGACAAGATGTCACCATCCGCTGGCCTGCTTGTGTGGTGGACGGAACATGATACTCTTCACAAGGGAAGACATGTTCATGTGCCCGGCGGCAATGTCCCATCAAGTCCTTACCAATTTTGAAGACGTTTTGATCTCACGGTCTAAAAATAGAAGATCGAGCACAATGGTAAGGTCCTAGATGGCTAGAGAGGGGGGTGTGTGTGAATAGCCTAATAAAAATCTTCAAAGACACTAGAGCGAAGATATTAGTAAAACAAATGGCGAAATGCGGTTTGCTCTAGCTCTAAATGTTAGGCAAGCCACCTATTGCAATTCTAGTAATTAATGTCTCTATGGCACACAATTGCTATGTCTCTACTTCAACTAGAATGAGAGCTAACAAGATATATAAATTACTCTAAGCAAATCTACTTCTCTTGTATCACAATATATATATTGCAAGTATGAAAGAGAAGGGAATATGACTTTTATACCGACGGTGAGATGTAGAGGACGATGCCAATCACCGAATAAATACTTCCAACAATATGTATATCAATTAATCTGAAATCCGGGAGACAAGAGATGACACAATTGATTTATTCCTGAGGTTCACTTGCTTGCCGGCAAGCTAATCCCTGTTGTGTCGACCAACACTTGGATGGTTCTTGGACTAGGCGGTGCACTCGCTAGTTGGCCCCTCGGGCTCTTCAAGACACCACTCACAAGAGAGGTAACTCAATGACACGAGCAATCCACTAAAGTAGCAATTTGGTGTCCCACCGGGAAGCTCAAGAACCCTCACAATATCACCATGATGGGGCGGATACAATCACCAAATCCCCTCACCAATCAATCCAACTCCAACCGTCTAGGTGACGGCAATCACCAAGAGAAAAGAGATGACCACAATTACAATAACCACCTAGTGCCACGAAATGAATCACAAATGCAATGCACACTAGGGTTACCCTCAAATCCTCTCAAGAACTCAAATCCACCAACGAAGTGGAGAGGAGAGGGAAGCAATCTTCTTGGAGCCCTCAAATCGATCTCTAGCACAATCTCTCTCACTTGATTTCAGCCCAAATCAGTAGATCGAGAGAGAGGAGGAGAGGAGCTCTTTTTCTCAGTTCTAGGGTTTGAGAGAGGGGAAGAACAGCTCACCGTGAGATTTCAAAATTTTCAAGAGAGAGAAAATGAGGACGAAGCTCACATATATACTTTCGAGCACAACAGCTCTTCAATGGGCAGATCCCTTCTCCAACGGTCGGCAAGAGCAAAGCGGCGAAGACCAGACGAGCGCTCTGTTTCTCTCTTTGCTCGGGCGGCGGCGGACCTTTTGTTCGATGAAAAACGGACGCCTCGGCCAACGTAACGGACCCGTTAGGGCGTGTTTGATATGGGGGCGGCCGGGCGGGCAGGCCGTGGGAGCCAGTGCCGTGTTTGATGACACCGCCCCTGTTCCCCGGCCATGCCCTAGCGATGCAATTTACCTTCTCTCTCTTGGCTCGCGCCGCACGCTCCCTCGCTGCATTCCTCCTCGGCTGGCTCGGCGGCGCTTGCACTCGAATAAAATCTTTGGCGATGGCGGGAGCTCGGTGGCTCTCGCGCTCGCGCAGAGTGGGAAACTTCTTGGCGGCGCTTCTTGCCCGCCATCCCCTTCTTAACCCCCCTCCTCCCTCCCTCTTCCTCTCTTCTCTCAACTCGCTCCCATCGTCGACAAGGTAAGCTCAGCTCCGGCTTGGTGGTGGTGTTCCGGGGGCTTCCTCTCCATTCCCCGTGTGGATCTGCGTCGGTGGCGCGCCGTGAATCGGTCTTCTTCCTCTTCTTCTTCTCCGGCTTGGTGGTGTAGCTGCTCGTGGATCTGTCGCCCCTTCTTCCCCGTCCAGATCTTAGTGGGGCAACCTTTGATGATGATGTCAATGCCATAATGCTAGAACAAGACCACTACCTTGGTCACTGCAAGGTATATGATATAACAATACTTAGTCTGAAGCATTATCATCTTCTCTTTATGATTATTTCTTAAGCGTATGCGCCCTCACTCACGGGACCACCCTAAGGATGCTGAGTTCCTGAATACTCCTATCAGGTTCTACACTGAGATGGAGTCCCTGTTTGGTAGCACCTTAGCTACTGGTAGGTTTGCCTTAGGATCCAATGAGCCTCTAGAGGAAAACAATGCTGATAGTGTTGCTGCAAGGCCGGAGGGGCAAGACTTTTCTTGTCCTACCAATGAGGGGCAAGACCAAGGCCTTCCCTTTGCCTTTGGTGAGGGCAGCAAGGGCACTCCCCTTTGCCACTACCCACGACCCACTTTGCAACTTCGGTCGGTGGTTGTTGGTGGCAAGAGGAAGAGGGCCAACTTCACGAAGATGAGATGCCGATAATGACCAACATGAATGATGCTATCAACAATGTTGCCAATGCTATCTGAAAACCTGGTGCTGCCCATGTTCACCTCGGCACGTACCATCTTTGTCATGGAGACCCCGATTTCTCTCGAGGCCCCGATTGTTGCACTCACTCACCTTCTTGAGAACAAACCGGTGGCAAGCTGGTTTTGTCAACATGAGCAACACCCACGGAATTTGTTTGGGCTGCGGACCTATCTTGCCAAGAACTACTTTACGTAGTTGAGTCTTTGGTTGGCAAGGTGATAGATTGGGGGTTGCTTGATGAGATGGTATAAGATCTCCACTTCCCTCTCCAACTTTTGTCTTCTTTTCACTTTGGCTAGACATTGTGCATGGTAGATGGTGACGACAAAGATTTTGTCCTTTTGGAAATAGTTAGCGGAAAGGTGGCTAACTATAGGAAGTATATTTTGGCTCATTGTGTGGGATGAACTCTATTTGGAACATCAGGTATTGTAATATTGCAAGCCTCTGTTGGCTGGCTATTGAACTTTATTCAATGCTTATGGTTGCTGAGGCATTTCTATTTTCTGCCAATGATGACATGTTTGTTTTCTTATATGACTATGATGATATTTCTGTTTTGCTCTTTGCCTATGATGAAAGCAATGCCAAAATTATATGATTGTTGACGGTCACCAACGACAAATTTTTCCCGTCAACTTACTACCATAAAGGGAGTAAAATTATACCTTTTTATATTCATATGCATTTATCACTAATAAATTCCACTTGTAGTGTCTAGAATTTTATTTTTTGATTTATAATAAAAACAAGTGGAAAATCGACCAAAAGTACGCCATCCGGGAAAGCACATTATTGCAAAACACAAGCCCAGAGCAAATCGACCCAAAACATCAAAATTGGGCCGAGCCAAGCCCGACCCACAACTTTTCGGGGCGGAAGGCGACACCCCACCGAGACCCGGGCCAGGCCGAGGGGGTGCTTGGCGCACCCACAGTGCGGCCGCACCCTCTCGAGGCGGTTTCGCCCCAGCCTCGGGAGGCGGTTCATACACCTGCCAAATGGGGATTCCCGCCCTTGGTTGGTCGGTTTGCTCAGATTAGGAAGGTTTACCGGTCGGTTGTGGTGTAATTTAGCACTTAGGCCCCTCCCTCCAAGTGTATAAGTAGGCCCCCTCTCTCCCTCTCTCAACACACACCACTTGGAGTCCAAACAAACCGGCAATCTCTCTCTCTCTCTACCACCTCTACCTCTCTCTCTTCTTCTACTTCTTCTTTCTTCTTCTACTTTCTTCTTCTTTTTAGTTCTTGGTTAGCACTTGGGCGGCGAAGAGCTACAAGGAGGGCTTGTCTCCTAGAAGAAAGTGCTTTGGTAATACATCTTCTCTATGGAGCATTCTTCTATTTGCAAGTCTTATATCTATGTTCTTGGCCTAACTTATGAACTAGAGTATAGTCTTGTTCATGTTCTTGTGTTGGTATATGAACTAGTATATAGTTTACATATCATGATCTTGACATGTTCATCACATTTCTTCATCGATCATCATATGCCTAACTTGATTAGAGGTGGGATATCGGTTCGTTGTTCCTTCGGGTTTGCTCTTGTTCTAGTCCGTCCATTCGACGAGTGGGGATCTGGGGGGACAAGAGTAGTGCTTTCGATATGCGGGCATGGTGCGGGTATTACGACACTCGCGGATATGAGTGCACGCCACGGTTGAGGGGTAGGCGGCTTGGTCGTGACAAGCCTTGACCGTCCCTTGAAATCCCCCACGTTAGGTGTCTTTGTAGGAGTTAAGTAAATGCTTCCTTTCGGGCCGGATGGTCCTCGGGGAGTCTCCCCGCTATCCTAGACCTAACCACGATTAAATCGGTTTGCATATGATCCTAACTATTCATTTGTATGGCCATGACTAGATACATTAGAATTACTCCATTAGGTTATTCATTTATTCTTTATCTATTTTCTTTATCCTTTTTCTTTGGTGGATTCTCAAGTGTGTGTCACACTATCCATAAACCGTTATTGCTTACCCTGTTATGAACAATTTGGTCTAAGCAAACACATGTTCCTCTATTCGGATGCCATGCTAGCTTGTTAAATCACATGCCTTCCTTTGGGAAAATATAAATAACGATACCACGAATACTTCGGGTGAAATGCTACAACGATAGATCCCGGTAAACTACGGATGAAATATCTACGATGGCAAGATCTATCCCGTTGACAATCCCTTTCGGATCACCGACATGGTGGTTTCTTGGGGAATGTCGGTGCATTTCTCGACGCTTTTATTGGGGATGGGTTTTATACATTTCCTTTGATTGCGTTAAGAAATGTCAACAAGCATTTCGGCGTCGTTCTTAGGGAAGGCATTGTGAAAAAAAAAATATATAGTAGGCTGGCTATGAATATGAACTATGTTTGTGGCTAACATTTGCTCATACAAGGCTAATCTTTTATGTTTTCTCTGTTGCGGATGAAAAGCGGGATAGTGTATGTCGGGGTTTCCCTCTTTGCGGAAAACTTCACCTCCGATCCGGAGGCACTCCTAAGGAAGAACAGGTCTCGTGCGCTTCTTCTTCGGCGGAACTCCATAGGAGTTCAACCCGACATCCCCGCACCAACCGCATCTCAAGCCATGGCCCGGTAGTCGCCCGCGATTTCTCCACTCTTTGTCACCAACGTGCCCACCGGGCCGGTGGTGAATGTGGCGACAAGAACTTTGAAGCGTACCGGGGCCGATCACCATGGTGCGAGGCTAGTCCATTCGTGGGACGCCTAGCGAGGGACGCCAACGCTCATCTCCAACACTTCCGGGAGCTATGCGCGACACCATCGTCATCAGGGCGTCGAACCCGACGTCATCAGGGCTCCTTTGTTTCCCTTCTCCCTCGTAGGGAAGGCGAAACAGGTGGTTCTACAAGGACAAGGAAGTCGTCGATTACATGGGCCAAGTGCTCGGCGTTCTGGCTAAGTTCTTCCCCATGGGCAAAAACCAATGCCCCGAGGGGGAGGATCGCCAATTTCGGTGACGACAATAGAGCCCATTCGGGAGGCGTGGGAGAGGTCTGCAGGAGTACATTCTAGCATGCCCGCACCACGGGATGGAGAATTGGCTGGTGCTCGAACTTCTACAATGGTCTCACGGCCATATCAAAGGGGCACCTCGACGCCCGCTGGCGGTGGCGCATTTCTATCGCTCACCATCGATCGGGCAACAACCCCGATTGATAAAATGGTGGCAAACCGTAGCTGGGGCGAAGCGAGCCCACGCTAAAAACACAAAAAGGCATGCATACCGTGAAGGAGGCGGATATGCTTGCCAAAAAAATGGATCTTCTGCTGAAGAAACCGGAGGAGCGCAGATCGACTCTACTACACGCGGCGCCGGTTTTTACGCCACGCAGGCGCTCACATGACTGTGAGACGTGTGGTGAAGTTGGCCACTGGGGGATAAGCGCCCGAGACCCGTGAAGAAGCCGCCTTCATCAATAACAAGAACGGGTATCACCAACCTCGCCGGGGCTGGAATAACCCGATCCGGGGCCACCGTTCCAAGGCAACCGGGGGTACAACTCCAACTATAACCCCGGTCAGCCATCATTCAAGGACACAGTATTGGGCCAAGCCAAGATCAACGAAAACCTCACCAAAAGATAAACCGCATCGATAACATCTTAGAAAGAGTCGGCAGACAAGTTTGGATGGACTCAACTCTACTATGACAAATCGGTTGAACTTCAACAAAAAGATTGAAGCACAAATAGCCCGGCTTATTCGCTTTCGTCTCCGGTAATGGTGGGAGAAAAAGCTTCAAGGCAACCGAAGCCCCCCCGGAAAGCATAAATGCAGTAACTACTAGAGGGGGGAAGTCTACTCGTGACCCACCAAATCCCAATTCTACGGTGAGGAAGCGAGAAGAGAAGCTTCTCGAAGAGGTAACCCACAGTGTAGCGAAGAACCAGAAGTGGAGGAGGTACCATTGGAATATCGGACACAAACGTACCTACCCTTCACCACAAGAACAAGAAAGCGGAACCTTTGGATGAAGCAGTTCACTCGGTTCATGGAGATGATCCGGAAGGTACATGTAAGTGTGCCACTCCTAGACATGCTCCATGTCTTTGTCATATGCCAAGTACATAAAGGATATTATCCAAAACAAGCGTACCGCCAACAACGGAAGTTGTGAAGCTAACCGAAAAGAATGCGATGCCGCTATCACGAATCGTCTGCTAGAAAAGAAGAAAGATCCGGGATGCCCTACAATTCCATGCTCAATTGGAACACAAACATTCAACCACGCCTTATGTGATTTGGCGCCCGGTGTTAGTGTCATGCCAAAATCCGTCTTTGACAAGCTCAAACATACAAATCTTGAGCCAACATCTATGACACTACGGTTGGCGGACTCATCCATAAGGTATCTAGCGGGCATTGCAGAGGACATACCTGTGAAGATCCGGGGGTATTTTGTCCCTGTTGACTTTGTGGTGTTAGATATGGAATTTACTAAAGATACACCACTCATCCTTGGGCGACCATTCTTGAGCACCGTCGGGGCCGCAGTTGATGTTGGGCGGAGAAATCCGCTTCAATATCAATGGCAATGAAGAGAAATTTGAATTCAGGCCCGAGTCTCGAGAAGAGTGCAAAATGATCCGGATAAAATATGGGGAGCAAGGCATTAAAGAAATAGAAATCCAGCCCCAAAGACCGGCGGCACTTCCAAGGCGGTCGGCAAAAATAAAAGGTGGGAACAAAAGAAAAACAGCCCCTAAACCAAAGAGCGAAAAGAGTCCCCATCTTTACAAAAGGACAAAAGGCCCTGGTGGTAGCTCCACACCAAAAGAAGAACCAAAACAAAAGAAACAATCAAAATACGCTCCTCCTCAAAAGGTGTGGAAGCTAAAGGAAGTGCAACCCTCCGTATCTCCGGGGTTTGGTGCACCGTCAAACAACAAAACTGGAGAAAGTCAGTCCACGGACTCCAAAAAGTGGACCCTCCATCAAAGATAAAATGACGAGTTATCTCAAAAGAACAAAAATAAATAAAGTTACCCACGGGTCTCGGATAGCTTGGGGAGGACCCCCGCGAGTATCATTGCATTGCATATTTATTTCCATCAATTTTTATTTTATTTTATCATGTTTAAATTTCAGCAACCTTGCATCCAAAAAAAAAAAATCCAAAAATAGAATAAGTAATTTGTTCTTTGTGCCTTAATGCTTATATATATGAGTTATAAAAATGTTTAGTCTTAGTCCCTTGTTGAAATGATGAATAGTTGCTCGTCTTATGTTTCACATTGCCTAGTTTATAATTCGAATTTCTCTAAAAGTTTGGGTTTAGTGGCTAAGTCTAAAAACTCATCTGAAAAACACGATTCATGTGGGTTGCATAGGCTCTATCCAGGTCTAAGTTGTTGCCAAGTATGATATGGTACAAATAGATTTGCTATGATTTCGTCCCAAAAGAGAAACTTGACATCCAGGAATCTATATTTTGAAAAGAGAAAAGATATGGGCTATGCTAAAAATATATATATATATATTTTATATATATATATATATATATATATATATATATATATATATATATATATATATATATATATATATAGTATATCTATATTGTACACAGGTGCATTCGTTGTAAGGAATGCACCCAGCCAAACTTTCGCGCGAGGGGGTGTACACGGTTGTCCGGTCCACGCACACGAAGGGAATCTTTTTTTGTTTCGGAACCCCGCATGCACCTGCCAGGGGTGCACCTGGTCGGAATCTTTTTTTGTTTCGGATCGAAAAAATGCAATATCTCCTAAACCGTAGCTCCAATTTCAGATCCGTTTGCACCATGTTGTTCAAAAAAATGTGCTTAACAAAACAAGATCCAACATGACTATATTTGACGAACTTTTTTTTCGAGTATGTAATTGCAACTTCCTTTGTACTATGAGTTGCCATCGTGACTACAACACAATTGCAACATGGTACGTATCGTAGTTAGCGCTTGTTGTGACCACTTAGAATGTAACTTTTACGACCTAGTTGCAATCCCACTAGTTACAAGCTAGTTACATGCAACCATATCCCTTTTGCTACTACATGCAACTAGTTACAAGCCAAGCTAGTGAACAACGTCTATTTTATACACCCAGTATGTGTACTCTACCCATTGCAAGCCGCGAGACTAGACCTTTATTATTTTGCCTTGTATTGCTACTTGTTTTGTGATGCATATTTACAATGATCTCCACTTTTAAAAGAGGCCATGTTTGGTGTTATGATAATTTGCTAGCCCTATTGTGTGTATGCGCAATAGTGGTCATCAACATGTTGCAATTGTATCACTTGCGGTGTTGCAACGGAGAGCGATCCATTGTTGCAAATGGTAACTTAGCGGCCGTGGGTTGTTGCAAGCGATGTCAATTGTTTGCTTTGTTAGGACAAAGACCCTTCTCTTGTCTATTGTTACTCCCAAAAAAAAAATTATCTATTTTTTTTCTTGTTTCTTTGTCCCGGGATAGCTCCTATCTTGTCTCTGTTTTTCCATAGAAAAAAATTGTCTATTGTCGGTTGTTTCTTGTGCTATGACAGGACTGTCTTGTCTATTGTTATTCCATAGAAAAAAAGTTGTCTATTATTCCTTTGTTTCTTTGTTCGGGACTGCTCTCTATCTTGTCTCTGTTTTTCCATAGAAAAAAAATTGCATGTTGTGATTATGTATGTTGTGCTAGGACGGGACCCTATCTTGTCTCTGTCTTTCCATAGAAAAGAGTTATCTGTTGTGATTATGTATGTTGTGCTAGGACGGGGACCCTATCTTGTCTCTGTCTTTCCATAGAAAAGAGTTGTGCATTTGTGATTATGTATGTTGTGCTAGGACGGGGACCCTATCTTGTCTCTATCTTTCCATAGAAAAGAGTTGTCTGTTGTTATTATGTATGTTGTGCTAGGACGGGACCGTATCTTGTCTCTGTGTTTCCATAGAAAAAGTTGTGTGTTGTGATTTTGTGTGTTGTCTGCATTTATTCCTTGTTTCTTGTCTATTGTTGATGTTATTATTTGTTTTGCAGTCTTGAAGTTGTCAATTCTGGTCTTGTAATTGTATGAAGTTGAGTGCGCTTCTCTCTTTGCAACCTCAAGGAATTGTTATTTGTTTTGTTATCAATGCTTTGTGTAGAGTCTTGTTTCTAAGGATGGTTTCCAATGTTGCAAATAAAGTTTTTATCAGCTTTGTAGTCACAACTATGTTTATCACCCTTGTTTGCAACAGTGGCCATCAATATGTTGCGATTGTGTCACTTTCAGTGTTGCAACCGGAGGCTGATCCATTGTTGTAAATGGTAACTTACCAGTCACGGGGTGCAACTGTGGCATCATCCTGTTGCAATTGGCTATCAACAAGGTTGCAACATGTATGATGTTGCACTTGTGATTGGTCTAGTCTCGCAGTTGCAATTAATAGAGTACACATATAGGGTGTATAAAATACACGTTGTTCACTAGCTAGGCTTGCAACTAGGTTACATGTTGTAGCAACAAGCGGTACAGTTGCATGTAACCAGGTTGCAACAAGCTAGGCTTGCAACTAGGTTATATAAAAATACATTCTAAGTGGTTACAAGAGCTCACTACACTCGGTCAAGTTGCAATTGTGTTGTAGTCGCGATGGCAACTCATAATCTGATGAAGTTGCAATTACGTGCTCGAAAAAAAGTTTGTTAAATATAGTCATGTTGGATCTTATTTTGTTAAGCACATTTTTTTCAACAACATGGTGCAAACGGATCTAAAATTGGAGTTACGGTTTAGGAGATATTGCATTTTTTCGATCCAAAACAAAAAAGATTCCAACCAGGTGCAGTGCAAGTTGCGGCCGGACAAAGGGGGTGGGCCGGCCTGCTGTGCGTTTGTGCAGTGCATGCGGGGTCTGTGCATTCGCTACAGCGGTTGCACCTTGTTGCATTTTAGCCTCGTCCTATATATATATATATATATATATATATATATATATATATATATATATATCATTATTATTTGGACCCCGGGGTCCAAATGCATTCAGACCCCGGTGCCCAGCCCACGCCACCCCCAATGCACGCACATGAGACTGTCTCGGCAGTTTTGCACGCGCATGAGACTGTCTTGGCAGTTTCTCAAGCCGATTTTTTATACCGATTTTTTTTTTCCGGCTGTGAGACTCGCGTTGCAGGTTGTGAAGCCGAGTTTTCCTTTTTAAAAAGTGGAGCTCACGTTATAATAGGTATGGCTGGATTTTTTATTGGTCAACGTAATCTATGTGTTAGGTTCTGAAATCTACTTTTAGTAGTCATTTGACTGGCACAAATTTATCATAATCTGCAGGTTCTGAAATCAAATATATCGAGCACAATTATAACCACAAAGAAACCGAATTTCATTTTTTTTATTACTTAGGAGCAATGAAATTACAGGAGTTTGAAATTCAAAGCAAAAACTCCTCTAACCAGCAACAAAAGAACATATATATGTTGCAAAAACAATGTCGAGTGGGAATGTAAATATCTAGATAAATATCACTGGTACGAAACACTCCATCCATTCCATGAACGTCATTTTTTTTTTTCTTTTTTGATAAAGTTCCATGATCGTCTAATCCGCTTGGTCGTCACTTTCAATGCCCTTTGCTTTGACCCACACCTACACCTTGGCCATCACCCCTTCACATTCAGAAATTGAATCTTCATGACCATCAGGTCTATCACTACAAAAACGACCAAACAATAACATGAGTCATTTTGGTTGACAGATTAAAAAACAAAAGTTGAATAAATAAAGCCTCTAACTGCTTGGATAGCTGGCTTTCAATCAATTTGACCCAACTATAGCTGCAATGATGATCAAGTTCAAATTTTAATTTGTAATGCTTATGCATCAAGAAAAAGAAGAGATACTTCCGGCAGTGTAACCGGTTAAAGTCTTTACATTAATTAGTTTCTGCTCTGATCAGCACACATAAAATTAGTAGTAGAAATAAACAAATCATAGAAGATTAGGATAGGAAGGTAAGAATATAAAGCTGAATCACTCCTATTAGACATGAAAGAAAGTACTAGTTGCATCAATGTCCTTGTGTACTAATGTATGCCGCTGAAAGTAATGTCTTTGGCCACTGAAATTAAACTAAAACTTGCACACATCATCAGTACCAAATTAAATCTAATCCACATTATAGTAGAATTTTTAGCTGAGCATACAATTTAGATCAGCATTACCAAATTGAATCTAATCCACATTACCAAAATAATTTTCAACTACTCCCTCCATCCCAAATTATAAGTCACTTTGACTTTTAGGTTCATCCATTTAGTTATGTATCTAGATACAATAATATGTCAAGATACATAACTAAATGGATGAACCTAAAAAGTCAAAAGTGACATATAATTTGGAATGGAGAGAGTACATCATAAATCACCGACCAACAGTTGCGAAGGAGAAAAGAATGGTTAAAGAAAGAGCAAGGATCTGAGTACCTTAATATTGAGGTGACATTGGCAGGCAACAAAATGCCCTGTATAACCTACATCAATAAAGAAAATGAAAAATCAATTATAAAAATGTTGAAGGCAGCAACATGCATAATCGCATAAGCAGTGCACAGACCCCTTGTGACCAGTAGGACCAAATGTGCCTGCCTGTGAGGCTACATAGTGAGCTCCTGCTTCTGCTTCCTACAAGCCATCTGTTCCCTGCCATCAAGGGATTAGTGTGCATTGCATTTGAAAGCACCACCCTATCTCCTTGAACTATGAACAATAATGCATCAAGAGATGCTATATTTGATTTGTTCTTGTCAGCACCCCCATTACTTTTTTTTCACTTCAAGATCATGCCTTTTTTGTAGTAGGAGGGCTGTTCCCTAAAGCAAAGCAACAGACAATCCATAATAGAATACAAACTGTACCCTTTCATATTGTTGTCCTGAACAAAAAGCTCATGCACCTACAATCGACAAGGAGAGAAAAGGAAGCTATAAGAAATGGAACATCAACAGCATTATTGTCCAAAAAATAGTCAGAATAGGAAAGTAAATGGGATTGACTATTTAATCGAAGAAGTTGAAAGTGGCAACCAGCATACCAATCATATGAACAGTCCCTAGAATTATTTTCCAACGAGTATCAGACATGGGCACATGGTTTTGTATGAAGAATTGGTAAAAAAACAAGCAGCACCCATAGTCGATGGAACATGTATATACAGAATACAAACTGATCCCAGTCAATCAATTGAGGCTCGACCTAGGTGGAAGGAAACAAAATAAGAGAGGAGAATTGAGCACATAAGCAAAGAGAGATGGAAAAAAAAATAAGCTACAGGAGATTCATAGTCTAGCAGGAAATCAGGATTATCCAGGCTAGAAAATTAGACGTAGGCCTTTGCAAAGGCCAAACAAAATGAGCTATCGCAGTATTTGATCAATTTAATTTGTTTAACTATTTTACAGAAGGAAACATCCAACGTTGATCTAATAAAACAACTACTCTCATGTGACAGCAAGGTTAAAATAAACACAGATGCACCTATAATAATCATAGAGTGGTGAGCACGGAAGAGACTTACCAATTAAGACAGCTTGTCAAGCATGCATACCTGAATTTGATCCTTCCTTTGCATAATCGAAACCAACATAGCACACTTAGATCAGAATAACAACCACAGCCTGCTGCAAAACAGAGGAAGGCAGAGTTAATTGAGGGCAACACATGACTGAAGCTCTTAATTTATGATAATATGCTACTTTGCTAAACTAAAAATCAGAAAGATGGACAACAAATAGACTTAAAAATCTGGAGTACCTTTTGATGGTGAGTTGAAATGATAAAATTCGAAGAAGCCAGTCCATATAGATCTTGGTGAGATGTTAAGGTCCACCTGAACAAACAGACAAGCGGACATGACCTATAAAATAATAATATTACACCTACAAAAAGTTAGAGATTAACAAGATGCCAAAGCCAAAGATTTAAGCAACTAGCTTGGTTTCTAGGGTCTAAAAACAAAACAAACATTATTTGATATTTACAATGCTTTTTGTAGCATTCTACTGTGCTACTATTAATAATGCCTTAAGGACTTATAAGTAGCAAGCATGCGTGAGATTGCATAAAGCCATATAAACATGCATAAGAGAAATTATGCAAAAAGTTAGTATATTACTGCTAAATATTTGAACAAACATTTGACATGCAGGTTGTTAACACAAAATATTTGGCATGCAAGTTATAGATTTCCACTCAAGCAGGTGTTAGTCCTGATATAAAAGTACAATAAATTCAGTTAAGCACTTAAATGACCATTTGACACGGAAGTTGTTAACACAAAACAGCCTACTGCTGTCCACTACCTTATGAACTGAGCTAGATCAGATATTTAAATGAATGAACTGGACTACTGTAGAGCATGTGAAGGGCTAACGGATGAACTCTCATGAATTTAAAAGCTTTGCAAACTAGCTTTAGATATAACTGCTAACTGTACTAATCAATGCACAACTCAATAATAAATTGTAATAATCTTATATCATTGCCCAAGTATTATTTACAGCATATTGCCATATTTTCTGGAGAGCGCTTTAAATTCAAAATAAGAGAATAAGAGAAATTATCAAACCTAAAAATAAGCGACAAAAACACAAAAGTGAAATATACCAGTTAGCAAAATTGTTTCAATGAATGAAATCATTATCAATATAAATAATAGTGTGTATGGGAGATCCATTCTAAGATAATGACAGAAAAACTTTCTAAAAGTAATAATAGTTATGAATAGGTAGTTGCAATTGTAATGGTGAAATATAATTAACCTATGCATCATTGAGCTAATTTTTTTGCAACAAATGAAAAAAATTTGTTCAAAATGATACCTTAGACATAGTGCCTCGGTTTGGCCACTAGTCACAATAAGCTACTGCCACCATCCTAGCTACTGCCGTTGGTGATGTGGCCTAGTTGCCACTGCAGGAGGTTCATGGTATATGTATCAATCGTCTGCTAATCGCCTCAGCTAGTTTTATTTGACGGAATGGAGTTCACAAAAGCAGTGCTATAACAGCTTGACCGAGCTCATGCATTCCTACTTCCTCAATTGCAATTATAACTCATTGCTGAAGCATGGGATGCAGGAAGCCTCTATCAAGTAAGTTAATTTCCTCACTAGAATGTTTGGTCAGAGTGGAATGAAAAGGTAAGAACTTTATACTTTCAGTGACTTGAAAGTCTCTTTTGCTACTTGGTTAATAGAATTTGTAGATGTGATTACACAAAAAAAGAAATTAATTTTATACTACAATCTCTAACGGAACTGAAATAGGAATCAACACAATGTCCAGACAATGAAGCAAAAGAAAACAAAAGGGAAGGCAGCCCGGGGGACTGGATGCCATCTTTGGTTGTAAGAGAAGGCGTAGATACAGCCAGACGATGGGGATCAGCTGCTCCCTAGGCATATTACGCCTGATCCATCACAGGCCTACTACGCCTGATCCAGGAGGAGTCAGTGCCGGTGAGGATAGGGGCAAAATCCGCCAGCAACTGCAAGATCTACGTCCAGGGCAACAAGAATGATCATCAAACAAAAAAACAAATTAAGAAATCACCACGTCTGCACACTTCACCGAGAAGGTAATAATAATAAAAAGGAATGAAAAAGCTGACGGAAAAACCTCCAACCTCCGTGGATCTCAGTCTCGATAGCCTGGAGCCCTCCAGCATGGGTCGGCACTTCCATCGGGACTAAGGAGGGAGCATGCCGCTGGTAGCATGGATGAGGACGAGGTGCCGACGAATCGGTCCGTGATCTGCCGGTGGACGGAAACGACACCCTCCGTGTGGACCGTGCTGTGCTACATCCGCAATGCGCGGTGACGGCCCTTGGCTACGCGGGATCCGGCTCCGGCGAGGCCGGTGGCACCGGGTTGACGAGCGGCATCGGCAAAGGGGGTGGGTTGAGGAGCGGCACCGGAGGGGATGGGTTGAGGAGCGGCGCCGGCGGCGCATGGTACGGAGCAGGCGACTGGACGAGCTCGAGGTAACCGAAAAGATCGTGCCATCGTGGGTAGGGTGGGGAGAGAACGAGATGTGCTCGGGGCTGACACTGAAGACTGGACCGGGCCTCGCCGTCGAAAAAAACTGGGCCGGACCTGGGAGCCCGAGCGTGAGCGGGGTGCTGCTGGGAGCGTGGGTACCAAATAAATTTGGACCCCGGGTACCATATAGCAATACTATATATATATATATATATATATATATATATATATATATATATATATATATATATATATATATATATATATATATATTTGAGATGAAAAATGGACAAGTGTCCGAGGGCGACTAGAGCCCACATCTCTAAAAAAAAAGAGAAAAGAGAGGAAATAAAAGACAAAAGTCTAGGGCGAGCGAGCCCACCTCTCCAAAAAAAAAAATATATATATATATAGCAATAAAGCCCATGCTTTCTCGAAAAATAAATATTATCTAAAATCCCAAATAAAAAGTTGATCAAAAGGATGAGCGATAAGCACCCTTTGTTATAACATTCTATCTCGCAACCGCCCAAGGCTTTGAGAAAAGCTAGAAAGCCCCGCTACGATGAAAGGTAATAAAGGGTGGGAAAAAGATGTGCCATTTTATTCAAACTCTAGTAGAAAATCTTATTATAACCCCGGCACTTGTGAAATGTAATCGGCATAGTAGCAACTCCCGATCAACAACCAAGTACTTATCTCTTTTGCTCGAGGACGCGCAAAGGGTAAGCTTGGGGAGTTTGTTGACGGTCACCAACGACAAATTTTTTCCGTCAACTTACTACCATAAAGGAGTAAAACTATACCTTTTTATATTCATATGCATTTATCACTAATAAATTCCACTTGTAGTGTCTAGAATTTTATTTTGCAGATTTATAATAAAAATAAGTGGAAAATCGACCCAAAGTACGCCATCCCGAAAGCGCATTATTGCAAAACACAAGCCCAGTGAGCAAATCGACCCAAAACATCAAAATTGGGCCGAGCCAAGCCCGGCCCACAACTTTTCGGGGACGAAGACAACACCCCTACCGGGACCCGGGCCGGGCCGAGCGGGGGTGCACGCGCACCACCTGGTGCGGCCGCACCCTCCGTGAGGCGGTTTCGGCCCAGCCTCGGGGAGGCGGTTCATACACCTGCCAAATGGGGATTCCGCCCTTGGTTGGTCGGTTTGCTCAGATTAGAAAGGTTTACCAGGTCGGTTGTGGTGTAATTTAGCACTTAGGCCCCTCCTCCAAGTGTATAAGTAGGCCCCTCTCTCCCTCTCTCAACACACACCACTTGGAGTCCAAGCAAACCAAAGAATCTCTCTCTCTCTACCACCTCTACCTCTCTCTCTTCTTCTACTTCTTCTTTCTTCTTCTACTTTCTTCTTCTTTTTAGTTCTTTGTTAGCACTTGGAGTAGAAGAGCTACAAGGAGGGCTTGTCTCCTAGAAGAAAGTGCTTTGGTAATACATCTTCTCTATGGAGCATTCTTCTATTTGCAAGTCTTATATCTATATTCTTGGCCTAACTTATGAACTAGAGTATAGTCTTGTTCATGTTCTTGTGTTGGTATATGAACTAGTATATAGTTTACATATCATGATCTTGACATGTTCATCACATTTCTTCATCGATCATCATATGCCTAACTTGATTAGAGGTGGGATATCGGGTTCGTTGTTCCTTCGGGTTTGCTCTTGTTCTAGTCCGTCCATTCGACGAGTAGGGATCTGGGGGGGACAAGAGTAGTGCTCGATATGCGGGCATGGTGCCGGGTATTTACGACACCCGCGGATATGAGTGCACGCCACGGTTGAGGGGTAGGCGGCTTGGTCGTGACAAGCCTTGACCGCCCCTTGAAATCCCCACGTTCGTGTGTCTTTGTAGGAGTTAAGTAAATGCTTCCTTTCGGTCGGATGGTCCTCGGGAAGTCTTCCGCTATCCTAGACCTAACCACGATTAAATCAGTTTGCATATGATCCTAACTATTCATTTGTATGGCCATGACTAGATACACTAGAATTACTCCATTAGGTTATTCATTTATTCTTTATGTATTTTCTTTATCCTTTTGCTGGTGGATTCTCAAGTGTGTGTCACAATATCCATAAACCGTTATTGCTTACCCCTCGTTATGAACAATTTGGTCTAAGCAAACACATTTTCTCTATTCGGATGCCATGCTAGCTTATTAAATCACATGCCTTCCTTTGGGAAAATATAAATAACGATACCCTGAATACTTTCGGGTGAAATGCTACAACGATAGATCCGTGCGCTGCGGATGAAATATCTACGATGGCAAGATCTATCCCGTTGACAATCCCTTTCGGATCACCGACATGGTGGTTTTTGGGGAATGTCGGTGTATTTCGACGCTTTTATTGGGGATGGGTTTTATACTGTTTCCTTTGATTGCGTTAAGAAATGTCAACAATGATGATCTCCTACTTGTTGAGGAACTGGGCATATGCACTTATTATTCATGACTGTCATCGAGACATGACTCACATCCATGCCCAATGCAACTGTTATCATCCAAAGATGACTTGATGGCTGGGCTGGATGTGAGCCATGCCTTCATGGCCTTCACGACTTATTACTAGTGGGAGAGATGGCTAGCTGTGACCCTTATGCTCCAAGTGGGAGAGATGGTTATGGAATGGCAATGCAATCCGAGGCTAATCCTTCTATTTTACATCTCAATTTTGCTCTTTTTAATTGGCCTATGATGATTCTTAATGGTAGGTAGTGGCTTGTGAGGTAATGTGGACTTGTTTCATATTGTTCATCAAATCATCCAGGACCTTGGTGACCTCAGTTCATCTTTGGTTGAGGTTGCAAGGCCCTTAATGATTTCATGGGCCCCATGTGTTATATGTTTGAGTTGGTATGCTCCAAGCCAAAAAAAAAAAAAAATGTGATAATCTGCCATTTTTCTAAGGCCATTATGATGAAATTTGCATTTGTGTTGAACTGTGAAAGTTTGAACAAAAACTTATGTTCATGGTGGGGTTGGGCCTGGCTGTAATCAAACATCATCTTCGGTGGTGGTTGATGGCGGTTGGGGTTGGGCCAGCCGGTCGGGATGAATCAAACATCAAAAATGAAAAAAAGCAGGCTCCTAGGAGCCAAATGAATCAAACAGGGGCTTTGGCCCGCGGGAGCCGGGCTAAGGCTGGCCTGGGCCTGGCTCGCAGACCTGGCCGCCCGGGACCACGATATCAAACACGGCCTTAGCTTCTACATCGATGATGCTCCAGCATTAACACAAATCGGACCAGCAGGCCTTGGGTCGTCAATGAGCAAAACGGACGAGTGGGCCGGCCAGCATGCACATTGGGCGCCTGTTCACCTGCGAGCAAAACGGACGATTGGGCCAAGTCCTGTCGACGAGCAGCCGGCCCAGCATCTCCATTTTTTCTTTATTCGAAAATCAATTTGCATCCAGCAAGGGCCGCTGCCATGTGCTAGTTCGATGCAACGCAAGCAAGCTAGCTCTTTGTTACTTGTATGTGCACGTATACATATATATGTATATACTCTTCTATACATGTATATATATTGCAAACAAGTGCACGTTTCCAATAATATTTCTCTTTTCTAAATATTTAATAACTCTTGGATCCGAATATATCATCTCATCCAAATATGTCAACCTCTTGAGCATAATTAGATGATATTTTCTCAAGCCTTTTTCAAAGAATTTCTCATCGAATCGCCACATTCTAACCCAAATGCACATGCAATTTGAAATTTGAATTTAGTGGCACTAGGTGAGTAAAGCGATTATGATTTTCTCCTCTTTATAGTACGGTTATCAAACCTAAATTACTCACATCCACTAGATGTCTTGAGTGTAAAATAAAATGGCCCTATCAAATATACATTTTCCTTGAGCCCATTTTATTTTTCTTTTCCAAGTCCAAACACTTGATCAACTTTTGGATCATCACCGTGCATCCACCATGACCACCATGCTTCACAACTTGGCTAGAACCATCTCAAGCTAGATACACACTTAAGCATAGAGATTAGTCCTAGGTTGTCATTAATTACTCAAAACCAATCTAGAGATCTTCACACACCTCCTGGTTTCTTGGACCATTGCTGTTAGCGGACAGCATGCATCATGCAGATCAACGTCTTCATGTTCCTTGGCTGTCCTTCATTGTAGTTAGCTAGGCAGTTACTATTCATGTATATAACCATACACTCTGAATGAATGCAACTCGAGTTGTCCATTCTCTCTTACATGGTATCACCTGTTCCTTGATCCTGACATTCCGCTGCTCTCCACTCTCCATCCGGCGTCGCCATGAGCTCCTCTTCCTCACTGGCCTCCGACAACTTCGACGCCGATTCCCAAACCCCCAACACACTCTGTGTCCAGACCAACAACATGTTCCGCGACAACAAGGACATGCGCGCCGTCTACCTCGGTGCCGAGTTCCGCATCTTCTACCAAGGTGATCTCTCCGTCCTCAATTACACCTCTCGGATGAAGGTCATGGCGGATCGGCTCGAGGGCCTCGGTGTGCCGGTGAGCGACAAGGATCTGTTGCACAAGATCGCCCATGGCCTCCACCCACGTCTTCACCACATATCCCGCACATCACCCTTCGTCGTCGCTTGCCGTCTTTCCTCAAGACCCGATCCATGCTGCAGCTCAAAGAACAGCGCCTCGCCGAGTCCGAGAAGAAGCAAGCGACGGCGACGTTGGTTGCGCAGATCTACCCACGCTCAAATCCAGCCTCCGCCCTCACGGCAACATAAGGCCTAGGGCGCGCACACGACCGGCCATGCAAGCGGCTCCAAGACACCACGTCGGGCTCCCACCGCATGTCGGGTTCCTCCTCTGGCGCACGCACCTCCTCTCCTTCCAAAGATGGCACCAAGAACGCCAAGAAGAAGAACGGCTGCCCATCTTCCTCCGGTCCACTACAAGTTTTCTAGCCCGCGGTCAATCCCTAGAACGGCATGGTCGGGCATGGCCATTCCGGCCGCCACAAGCGCCAACACCGGCGTCCTTAGCGCCGATCCTCCGCTCCATCGCCACGGGATCACATCGCCGACGTCTCTCTTCTGCTGTGGATCCCCATCCGCCGCCACCCTCAATAGCATGTCATTTGAACCATCCACGGTCCACCGGCGAGTGGTTCTTTGACACTGGAGCCGCCTCCCACATGTCTCAAGGCTCCGATAATCTCTCATCTCTCTCTCCCAATTCCTCTTCCACTAAAATCATTGTTGGCAATGGCACATCCCTTCCTATCACTCACACTGGTACTTCCTCTATTCCTACGTCCACCCATTCCCTCTCTCTCAACAATGTTCTAGTCTCTCCTTCTTTAATTAAGAATCTAATCTCCGTTCGTGCTCTTACATGTGATAATCCTATTACTGTCGAATTTGACGCCCCTGGTTTCTCCATTAAGGATTTGCACTTCGGGGAGGAGATTCTTCGCAGCGGGGCCGAGGGTGAGTCAGTATCCGCCTTGCCGCACCGGATGTCTCCACCATCCAACCACTGCTTCACCGCCCTCTCTACAGACCTATGGCACCAACGGCTTGGTCATCCTGGCACCGAGTCTTTTCGTCACTTTCTTCAGTCATTTGATTTCTTGTAATAAAGACCTCACTCATACCTGGCATGCTTATTGGGTCGGCAAACATGTTCGTCTTCCATTTTCTAGCACTCCGCACCGAACTATTGCACCTTTTGAATTGATTCATTGTGATGTTTGGACTTCCCGAAAGTGAGTTTCACTAGTTTTGAAGATATCTTGTACTTCTCGATGATTTTACTCACTTTGTGTGGACATTCCCCTTGCGCCACCAATCCGAGGATGCAAAACACATCATAACTTTTCATGCTTATGCTGCTACACAATTTGGGCGCTCCATACGTGCTATTCAAACTAACAATGGCCGCAAGTTTGACAACTCTACGCTTTGTCAGTTCTACACTACCAATGGCATTTTGCTACGCCTTTCATGTCCCTACACATCACAGCAAAATGGCAAGGCCGAATGTGTCTTGCGCACCCTAAACGATGGAGTACGCATACTACTTCTCCACGCCACCCTGCCCACTGCGTTCTGGGTTGAAGCCTTGCACACATCAACATACCTTCACAACCGGAAACCGTGATAACTACGCTCACTTTCCACCCCATACTCCCTTCTGTTGAATATGCTCCAAATTCAATGGTTGAGAGAGATGATGTGCATGCACCATTGATGTGGGGCAGGCGCGCCATGCGTGGTCTTCGTGCACACTACTTGCGCACATCCATGGAGCATTTTGGTGGTCTGCATGCTAGCTCAACTAAGAATTGTGTTGTGCTAGAAAAGTTTTGCTGGGTGGCGCCCGTAGTTTTTTCTCTCCCACATTGGGAGAGTTTTCCACGTTAAAATTCTTGTGTCCCTTGTGTGAGTATGTTTGATCGTTTCTCTTCGCCATTCCTCGCCTTACGATCACAACACCTTCTATACAACTCAGCTCCAGACTACTCATACCTACGGGAAAAAGTCTACTTAACCTCCTACTCTCCTACACAGTTACACTCTTTATCAAAATAGTTTTTTCTCATCCGCTTCATCGTGGGTGTGTGGGGGACTTGCTGATGTTTGTTGGGGGTGAATCCAATGTGCGAGTGGAATCGTCTGGCGGCATTGGTACGGAGTCTAAACCTCGAATTTGTCGGTGCATGAAACTAACATGTAAAGACTAGAGAAATTCCTTGCAGAAGAGAAAAAAGAACATATTCTCTTCCATTTTTGAACCGCTGATAGTGGCATTTTCTAAATCATAAATCGATCGGTGACATGCATTTTGCATGTTGTGGGTAAAATACATTGATGTTAAAACGATTGTGAACCCTTTTGCTCTACTTGTGCCGAGTATGCCATTGTCATGTGTTCCATACTGGTTTGTGTGACTTAATGCTAAGTTTCATGAAAGCTCATGCGGAATAAGTGCCAAAGTGCCAAACAGCCATGCAAGAAGCAATCCACTTTGATGGTGTAACACACATGGACTTAGTGTATATATATTGCAGTCTGGTTGATGGATATATATAACAACACTGCATTAGATGCTATTTCATATGCTTCGCCTCCTGCTCCACCCTCGGACGCACCACAACTCAGAGTCGAGCTCAACGGCCTCACGTTAACCAAACCTGAGTATCGTTTTCTATTCCAGATGGCGTTACATTTTTGCGACCAAATGTTTATATGTTGTAACCCGATGTCGCCCCCACCGCCATGATTTCCATGGAGCCCTGGCTAAGCCCCCTTACGACCATGAGGAGCAAGAAGAAGGAAAGGAGGGGTTGGAGGAAGAAGTGGAAGTCAGCCCTGCCTAACGCCATTCTTGGCTTAGTTCCTGTCTAGCATCATACTGAAAACTATACTACAATATGAATAGATACGAAAATTATGTTACACTTTCAGAATATGGTAATCACTCCATTAGTGGACCTATATATAGAACTCATATGGGACATATGGGCCAATAGTGTTATGGGCTTTCACTTAACACCCACCTTCAAACTCAAGGTGGAAGTGGAGGATTTTAATTTTCGTTAATTCTAAACAAGTGCAACCGCTGGGACTCAACCCACAACGTACTTTCGCCTCGTGTGTTCTGTCCCCAACCACCACACCACGTAGTCACTTGTGACTAGTTATACACCAGATGATGATGCTATCTATTTGTGCTCTAGGTATTTTTAAGGATGGTTAACTAAGGGTGGTGAGTTACATTGCTCCTTAGGATAGTTACAAACGGTTTGCTAATTAAGTAATTCGTCTTTAAAATAAAATAAGAGGTGTCAAGTAAAAACTATTTGTGTATGGACGTCCCTTCTCAAAAGCATAACACACGCCAATCACCCCTTCGAGCATATCGCTATAAGGATGTGTTGCCTCGTCTCTTGATGGATTTTAAGTGTAGGGCTAGCTATCTCCCTTTGTAAAGGGGACGACAGATAAAAAGGTCAACATCTAATGCTACCTAACTAGCTACGGATGATCTTTTACTCTTATAAAAGAAAACACTACCCTATTTCTATGTGATTCCATAAGGCCACATTATTGCCGAGCTCCACCTAGTCACTTAAGTACAAACACTACTACCATCCACCTGAAGTATCACGCAGCTTGTAGCCCAAGCGTCGCCTCATCGGCATTCCACGGATGAGATTCACGGCTCTGTCGGTGTTCATTACTCGAGCCTCGGGGATGACAGCGCCGAAGGCGCCGTTTTTGTTTTTGCTTTTGTTGCTCATTTGCTGTTGGGTGCGGGCTCGCCGGCGTGTGATGTGGTGCCCGGCTAGTGCATTGCAAGTGTGGAGCCACGAGTGGTATGCCGCATACCCTATTTATCCAAGGAACCAATATAATTACTTAATATACATGTATTTTGGTATAAAAAGAAAAATAATAATTTACTAAACATATATTTTGATATAAAAAAGAAAAAAAAAAAAAAATAAATTGTTTTCATTGATCACACCATCCATCACGTAAGGTGAAGTTACGCGGCCCATGCGGCGAGGCGTCCTCGTGAGATCTCAGTATTTACACCTCTTTTATTTTGGCTTTTCGTATAATCTCTCAATCGGCCGATCAGATCGGGACCGAGTTCTTGAAACATGCCACCGCCCGACGCCCACGACTAATGCCCGTCGATTAGTGCAGGTGACCCCTATCACCCTATGGCCTCTAGTCCTACGGCCCTCCGATAAATCAATTATCTACGCTTTACATGGCCAAGCAGTCACGGAGGCTCGCCGAGTCGCTTGAGTATTAGGTAAAATAACTAAAATCTAATACTAGTATGCTCTTCATCTTTTTATAGAAAATCATTGTCTATAGTTACTAGGAAAAGTGTCCATGCGTTGCAACTACCATCCATTTAAACTTCAAGGGCTAATAATATTTTTATGAAGTTTGACGACATAAGTATCTTATATCATGTTGTTGCGTGTATTTTAATTATTTGACACTTCCCCTCCTCTCTCGCACGGCGAGTTGTGTTGTTTGCTCTTGATTTTACCCATGGTTATCTCGATTTGGTGGTGTCTTGATTTTTGTCTTGATCCGATTTTGATGCCTTGATTTTTGTTTACATCTATTCCAGTCTTAGAGCATCTCCAAGAGTTTCCAATATTTCCACTTCTAAAAATAAAAATTTGGTCATCTCCTTCCATGGATTATCGAGGACATGGCATTGACACGCCGTATTTGTTTCCCTCATCATTCTCCAGCGGCCATCCTCATCGCGCTTGACCGGGTTCATACACATCGGCGCGACCTCTCTGCCTTGACAACCTGCGAGGGGCCACTTTTTTGACTGAATGCCCAGGGCCACTTCCCAAATCATCATACGTATGTGTCATGCACGCACAAATACAAATGCATTGATCGACTCTCGAGTTCATCGTGGGGAGCCGTACGATGTGATCTTGACATGTGAAGGACCACCATGCATCTTCACATATGTGAGCATGCCACCTGCCTACTCCTCACGGCTTTTATCTCTAGGCTGCGGCATGTACTATGACATGGTGTATGCCCTGGTGAGGTTGCCGAGCTACTGGTGAAAGGTCCTAAATGGCTAGAGGGGGGTGAATAGCCTATAAAAATTTCTATAACAACACTTAAGCAAGGAGGTTAGACAATTAGACGGCGTAGAAAATAGTGTGATGCTTCTAGCTATCTATGCAAACCACTACACAAGAAATTCTATGGTATATTATGATCTCTAATTAGCACACAAGCTAAGTCACTAAGTTACTCCTAGGTGAAAGCACTACACAAAACTAGTGAGCTAACTATCAAGATGAGCTACTACTACTCAAGATAAAACAATGTAAATACAAGAGTAGAGGGTGATCAATATACCGTCGGTGTAGAGTAGAGGTTGAAGCCAATCACTGATGTCAATCAGAAATCTCCAACGAGCAAATCACACTTGACACGATGGTTTTTCCCCGAGTTCACGTTCTTGCCGGCACGCTAGTCCCCATTGTGGCGATGCACCCACTTGATGATTCGCAAGCAAATGGCCGGTGCCAAATCGCTCGTAGGAGCCCGCAAGAATCACTCACAAGATGGGGATCCACAAGCCACGAGCAATCTACTAATGATGCCTTTCGCGAATCTCCCGCGAGGAAGGCTCAAGACCCCTCACAAGTCCACCGTGTGGCCTCGAACAATCACCGATCGAGCTCAACACCACCACCAACTCCAAGCCGCTAAGGAACCAAGCAAATTCCCAAGAGAAACAAGAATTCCGCAGCTCCTCCAAAGAACAAGTGCCTCTAGATACAATGATCAAGCAATATGCACTTGAATCTCACTCAATCTCACCAATGATTCACAATCAAGCAAGGGAGAGAGTGTATGGGAGTTTTCTCAACTCAAGAGGATGTTAGAATGATCAAATGTGCAAAGGAGACCTCCCATGGCCAGCAACACAAGTATTTATAAGCCCGCCAACGAAATAGAGCCGTTGGGAGCAAAACGACTTCTTGTCGTGTGCGCCGGATGCGCCAGTCTCTCAAGCCGCAGGACGGACTTCCTCTACTCGATCTGTCGTGTGATCTCCCTCCCCGCTCGTGCTCATGGTCTCAATTTACTTGTATTGGTGGGTGGGAGTCCTAGCCGAGAGGGGTCTTGATTTGCTTGCACCGCCTACTCGGATTGGTGGGCGTGAGTCCTAGTCGGAGGGGGTCTCGATTTGTTTCGTTTGGACCAAGGTTGACGCTTCTAGAAGGGCGAGCCAAAGTTGGGCAACCGAAAATTTTCTCGCTTTATTAGTAGGTATAGATTTGCTAACATTACAAATTACAAATTGTTTAATCAAGACATTTATTGTCTACTTTTTGTAACTATTTGAAGTTGATGATGAAGATGACCTAATCATGTTTATTGGTATATTTATGTTCTAACTACTTTCATAGCTATTTATTGCTTAATCAAGACATTTATGTCTATTCAAAAATGTCAATAAAAAAAATTAAAAAAATGGCATTATAAAGTCTCTAATATTCTTTTATGCAGATATTTCAATTATCAAGATGACTTTTTAAGATATTTATATTGTATGTTGGGTAGGACGGCCGCGCTTACCCCGTCCTTGTAGAAAAACCCAATGCTAAACAGGTTTAGAGATCTACATATAAATTTATGAAGTAAAGGGAGAGACAAGGAAGATTGACTCACCACCTATATAAACAGAACCCAGGGGGGCTGATGGGGCACCTATCCCCATTCATTAGGAGCACTACATCTTCATTCTCTCTCTGTCAGGGACAAAGACTTGAGCGGAACCCTCTCTGAGTGAATAAGACCTGAGTTGCAATCTCAACATTGTATTTAGTATAAAATGGATTTCGGATATACTATAATTTAAGTGTTATCGTGTTACTTAGTGCATATATATTATAATTATTACCAAATTTCTAAAATGGAATTACCGAATTGGACATGAAAATGGTTGATATGCATACCCTAAGCTAGTATCTTAGATTCGCCAATCGGTGCATTGTAGACACCTATTTCTCTTAATGTCCTAATGAAAGACACGTTCTAGACAATGATTGTGAACCTTGCTCTGTTTGTTGTGTCGAGTATGTCGTTGTCATGTGTTCCATACTGGTTCACGCCTTGGCTTCATGTAAAGACTAGTTAAATCTCATGTTAAGTTCATTAAAGCTCATGCAATATAAGTGCCAAACAACCATGTAAGAGGGTGCTGCACTTTAGTGGTGCACCAAACGAGGACTTTGTGTATATTGCAGCCTGGTTGTGGATATATAGAACAACACTGTTGTATATATAGTGACTAGTTAAAGCTTAACAGTTCAGTGATGCTATTGATGCAGATATTGCTAATTTGAGATATTAGAAGAAACCAAACCAAATTAAGTCAAATTGGATATCATTGAAAGCAAATGTATAGTCCTCGTGAGCTGACATTGTATCTATTCTAATGTAAAATGACAATCATTGTTCTCTTGTTTTGGTGGTGGTAGAATTAATACTGTCCAACACCTCCCTGCCTCGCCGATGAGATTTAATCTTCATGTTGTTGATCAACTATCTGCTATTCTCAAGAAGGGGTGATGAAGACTTTCAAGGTTGATGAGGAGTTGCGTAGGCACTGCTGCTGGGTGCATGGTGGTCGATCTGGTGTTCCCCAGCGAAGAGCAGGGCTGTCCCATGCTCTCGGCCTCAAAAGCCCAAGACAGGAGGAACCACCATTACCTCCACCGCTAGAAGGATCGTTTTTGGCGCAACCTGCTCAAGAAGTAGGATTACGTTGTTTTGTTAGCATAGTTTTCAGGTGTCCATTCATTCATTTCAATTAGTGGTCTAGACTTGTCTCTTGGCTAAGATAGCGATTATTCTCCCAAGAATCATAGCCTAAGGGCATTCTTTACAGAACTTTCAAAGATTACAAACTTGACACATTTATAGCATTCTAAGATCAGCACAAAGATTCAGAAGCTATCATTTTTTTTTTACAACAAACATGCATATATTTCAACAGAATCTAGCTGTTAGAATGGTTATAATATCGTTCCTTACATGCTTTGGAAAATCAGGAATAGACAGGTTTTTGATGGCGTCATTGCTTCTGTGGACAGATGGCTAACAAATTTCAAGAATGAGCTTTCTCTTCAAGCCTGTAGGTTTAGCGATGCTGATCGTATCTCAGTTTTTGCCTGGCTAGATTCTTTGTAGTCCTGCTCTAGTCTTGATTTCTTCCTTCCTGTATGTATGGTGCTGTTTGTATAGTTCTCCCTCTTCTTGTTTTCCCCTCCCTTTGTAAGTATGTCTTTGTAAGTATGACCTCTCTTGGTTTCTGTTTTTAATAAAGTTTTTTGCGCACCGTGGGGCCCTCCCCCACGGTCTTTTCCCTCAAAAAAAATATCGTTCCTTACATTCTTCAGTGCTTCCAGTAATGGGCATTATATGACATGATCTCTATTGGAACATGACAAAGATAGACTTGAGGTTGAGAGTGTACAAAAGTCTGTTTTGCTAATGTATCAGCAGTGTGATTTTGTGTCCTCCTAATCATGTGGATTCTTGTGTTCCGTTGCCTTGTTCAGTTGAGGAAGTGTGGACTGATCACCTGAATTGAAAAAGTTCAAGTTCCTAGTTGTCCGATACGAAGATGATGTTGTGTATCCGAAAGCAGCAAGCGCCAGGGCAGCTGCCTCTGCCATTACTAGAGACAGTTTGTAAGTGCAGCTTTGTTGTAGATGTGCTGTGGTGGATGCATTCCTGTATTGATAACAAAGATTCCCAGTCAAGCTTTCTTCGAATATACGAAGTCCCAATCTGGCACCGTGGATGCATCAGTGTAGCATCTGGAGCCTTGGAGCAGTGCTGGGAGTTGTACAACGTATGTATTTGAGGTTGTTGTATTGTTCCTGTTCACGCAGTTGTGCATTGCATCTTGTATATTTTGTCCTGCAATTGTATGATTCATACCTGAGAACTGAAAGTGTCTTGTTAGACTCGGGATCAGTGTCGGTGCTGCAGCACTTGCTGTGTTCATGACAGGTTTATTGTCTTCCTGAGGTGTGCCACTGTACCTGTGCACCTGGTAGTGGATTGCATTCCAAGTGTTTCCTCCTGCATATATAGGAGTCATACCTGGTCTGATTTAGTGCAACAGTGTCGTTTGTATTTGTGGAAGGCTAGCAGAAAATGTTTTGATGAGTGGCGGTAGATTTCTTTTGTGTCCACATTCTTTGAAGGATTCTGTTTGCTTGTGGACTGATGCTTCGAGAACCTTGCGGTGGTAGAGTAACCTGCAACTGGGAACTTAGGTATTTATAAATATTTGTAGTTGTGCAATCACCCTTTTTTTTGCTAGAATCCACCTAAGAATGTCTTATTCTTGACTCTGCATAATTTGTACCTGGGAAATAACCTGCACAGCATGGTCATAAAAATGTTTCATAGTAATTCAGTGTTCCCAGCATGAGTGTTAGGCATCCATAAATCTCAGACAGTACTGGTAAAGGAGACTGGGAAACCGGAATGAGAAGGTGATCATGAATAGATTGCCAAATATTGCACCATGGCGTGGACCAAATGGAATTGTTTCCTACATGATCCTGGTATACTGTGTTCTGAATGAGCTCCTCTTTGACCTGCATGATTGAAGACCAGAACATGTAATGCATGTCACAAAGAAGGTTCAGAGCTGGCATCAACATATTTTCCTCTTTGACCAAATATTGTAGAGCTTTTCTTTTAGCCTAAAACAATTTTCTCGCAGATCTAAAATATATGTATTACAAATACGGACCGATTGTTTTGTAATAATACTTTTGCTTATATGAAGCTAGAACATGCATTTTTATTTAATCCTATTCGTCTTTGACTTCTTCCTGTTCTCCCCAGATGTGTCTTCTAATGGTGTCTGATAAATGTTGCGTGTTCATTAAATATAGTTCTTCGTGCCTTCCATGATCATCTTCCTCAGCTTAGCACGGCCAGTGAGATAAAAAACGTACCGACTCCACCAGTGCCTGTCAGTGTGTCACTGCATACATGACACGTCACCATACGCAGGCAGCTCTATAGGTGTCCAACGGACCGGCCGGCCCGCCCGCCAGGCCACGCCGGGCCACGGGCCGCACGGGCCGTGCCTCCACCGTGCCGAAGCCCGCCTCAGCCCATGGCCCGGTCCGTGGGCCATTTTACCGGGCCACGGGCCGCCCACAGCAGGACGTGCTAAAAAAAACCCAGAGACATGGAGTATGATGGGTTGTTCTCTCGTTTTGGTTATATGAGCCTTTAGTTGTTTGGGCCACAACCGCTTTGGGATTTCCCTGGGGAATATGATAGGCTGTTGCTTTGGAATTTTTCCACCGGGCCAACAGTGGGCGAGACGGGCCAACGGATCGGGCCGGGCACACCGTGCCTGGGCCGAGGCAGCAGCCCATGGCCCGCCCGCCTCGACCGGGCCGGGCCATTTTGCCGGGCCTCGGACCGGGCCGCTGGCTCGCGGGTCAAATGGCCAACTTTAGGCAGCTCCTGGCGGCAACCATGTCCATTCAGAGTCCAATGCTCTTGTAAATGAACGCTGATATATAAACAGGATTGTGGATCAGGACCAATGTAGCTAGCCTCCACTCCAGTCGTCGCCACGCCACCCGATGACGCGGCATCATCAGAGAACACAAAGGTCAGGTGGGTCACGCCGGCGGTACACTGATGAGACCTCTCGTGATGGAAATCATCAAAGACCCGATGACGCGGCATCATCAGAGAACACAAAGGTGTTTATAATTTCCAACCGCCTTGGTTAATGTCTGGCGATTAACGGAGGCAGATGTTTACAATAATAATCAAAGTGGTCCTAATTAATTGACTTACAAAACTAATTTATGGAAATGCTTTCCTAAAATCTATTTCAGAGACCGGCCTCCAAAAATACCTCTGTTTTTTAGAGGTGGACCACTTATAAGGTCCATCCCCGTTAATGTGTCCGAGCCTTCATCTCGGCCCATGTTGGCTCAACAACAACGTCACAATATATATATGGATGAAACCCTAGCCCATTTTGTCTCTCTCGCCTCATAGCCTTCCTCGCTCTCCTTTCCCTCACCCGCGCACCTCCCTCGCTCATCTCTCTCATACGTCTCGACTTGGGCCCTCCCCATCTGAAAGTGGCAGCACGGCCTCCTATTGGCGGCGTGCAGGGATAAACCCTCCTCCTTCAGCGGTGGCCAACTTTCTCCTCCCACGCGCAAGACAGATCGCGGAGGCTGGAGGAGCACAAGGCGAGGGGCCACCACCAGATCTAGTGAGGAAGAATCCGATCCGGCGACGAGGAGTCCGGATCCGGTGAGGAGCCTGATAACAATTATCTCCTAGGGATGAACTCTAACTGTTGGTTCATGCCCTTTAGTAGTTGTTTTGGCTGAGATTATATATATGTAATAACTGCAGGGTTCAAATATTGTTTTTTTTTTACTGTGAGCAAAGCTTCGATAGCATGGCGTTGGCCTCTGGATGTGAAAACACGGCAACTGAGTCTGTGACTGAGTCTGTAGCTGGTGTTTTTTTGCTCTGTACTCGAACCACTTTGTTCAATGCAATTATGTAGCCCTGTCGCGCTGTCATGTACGATGTTTTAGTCTGTACTTGAACCACTTTGTTCAAATGCAACTCTGGAGGAAGGCTTGTTACCCCGGAACACGAGCTTGGTTGGCCGGGAGAGGGAGGCAGGGAGCTACTGGACGTGTTGACCTTGCTGTGACATCACCAGGGCTAGTGCGGTTCTTGGATGGCGTGGTGCTAGTGGTCTATATTTCCATTGCGTCCGGCAGTCCGGCTGCCCAGGAAGACGTTTGCACACATTGACACACACAAGTACGCATGGCAAGGCGAGAAAGAGCTCGGCCATTGCCAACGCCCATAGCTGAAATGAAACGAATTCATATATGCGCCGGCTCAGCTTATAAGGCCCGCATGCCAACTTGCATGGTACTTAAAGCTAATGGTGGGGCCGCCTCGGATGCATGCAAGTTGACCGCAGTGGACCGGTGCATGCAAGAACCGGTTGCATGCATGCAAACACGAATCTTGGCGCATGCATTCACCATCCACCTTTGCATAGATAGACTGAGCGGGCGTCCACATGTACGGAATTAGGGGCGGCGGCCACCGGCGGCCGGGAAGAGCCCAAAAAAGGCACTCCCTCTGTTCTTTTTCTCCATGTACCACATATATATATATCTCCGACCTCAGATCTCTTGATTTGCCCATGATCTGGCTAAATTTGCTGGCCCAAAAGAGATCGACATAGCTTGACAATATCCTGCTCTTACACAGTTACGCTCTTTATCAAAATAGCCTTTTCTCATCCTTCATGGATGTGTGGGGGACTTTCTCATGTTTGTTGCGGGTGAATCCAATGTGCGCGAGTGGAATCACCGGCGGCATTGGTACTGAGTCTAAACCTTGAATTTGTTGGTGCATGAAACCAACACGTAAAGACTAGAGAAATTGCTTGCGGAAGAGAAAAAGGAACATATTATCTTCCATCCTTGAACTGTTGGCGGTGGCATTTTCTGTCATAAACTGATCGATGACATGCATTGTTTGTTGTGGGTAACGTACATTGATGCTAAAATGATTGTGAACCCTTGCTCTACTTGTGCTGAGTATGCCATTGTCATGTGATCCATACTGGTTTATGCGGGCTTCATGCTAAGTTTCATGAAAGCTCATGCGGAATAAGTGCCAAACAGCCATGCAAGAAGCAAAGGTACTCCACTTTTATGGTATACCACACAAGGACTTAGTGTATATATATATATTGCAGTCTGGTTGATGGGTATATATAACAATACTGTAGTAGTGACTATTGAAAGCTTAACAGTTCAGTGATCCTTTTGATGTAACAGATATTGCTAGATTGAGATATTAGAAGAAACCAAACCAATGCTATCCTGCACCTCTACATGTGGCTGACAAGATGTGTACCACCATCCGCTGGCCTGCTTGTGTGGTGGACGGAACATGATACTCTTCACAAGGGAAGACATGTTCATGTGCCGAGCGGCAATGTCCCATCAAGTCCTTACCAATTTTGAAGACGTTTTGATCTCACGGTCTAGAAAATAGAAGACCAGGCACGCTGTAAGGTCCTAGATGGCTAGAGGGGGTGAATAGCCTAATAAAAAATCTTCAAAGACACTAGAGCGAAGATATTAGTAAAACAAATGGCGAAATGCGGTTTGCTCTAGCACTAAATGTTAGGCAAGCCACCTATTGCAATTCTAGTAATTAATATCTCTATGGTACACAATTGCTATGTCTCTACTTCAACTAGAATGAGAGCTAACAAGATATATAAATTACTCTAAGCAAATCTACTTGCTACTCTATCACAATATATATATTGCAAGTATGAAAGAGAAGGGAATATGACTTTTATATCGACGGTGAGATGTAGAGGACGATGCCAATCACCGAATAAATACTTCCAACAATATATATATCAATTAATCCGAAATCCGGGAGACAAGAGATGACACAGTTGATTTATCCCCGAGGTTCACTTGCTTGCCGGCAAGCTAATCCCCGTTGTGTCGACCAACACTTGGATGGTTCTTGGACTAGGCGGTGCACTCGCTAGTTGGCCCCTCAGGCTCTCCAAGACACCACTCACAAGAGAGGTAACTCAATGACACGAGTAATCCACTAAAGTAGCAATTTGGTGTCCCACCGAGGAAGCTCAAGAACCCCTCACAATATCATCTTGATTGGGGGCGGATACAATCACCAAATCCCCTCACAAATCAATCCAACTCCAACCGTCTAGGTGACGGCAATCACCAAGAGAAAGAGATGACCACAATTGCAATAACCACCTAGTGCCACGAAATGAATTACAAATGCAATGCACACTAGGGTTACCCTCAAATCCTCTCAAGAACTCAAATCCACCAACAAAGTGGAGGAGAGGGAAGCAATCTTCTTGGAGCCCTCAAATCGATCTCTAGCACAATCTCTCTCACTTGATTTCAGTCCAAATCGGTAGATCGAGAGAGGAGGAGAGAAGCTCTTTTTCTCGGTTCGTTTGAGAGAGGGAAGAACAGCTCACTATGAGATTTCAAAATTTTCAAAAGAGAGAGAGAAAAGGAGGACAGCAGCTTACATATATACTTTCAGGCACGACAGCTCTCCAACGGGATCCCCTTCTCCAACGGTCGGCACGAGCAGCGGCAGCACCAGACGAGCGCTCTCTGTTTCTCTCTTTGCTCGGGCGGCGGCCAGACCTTTTGTTCGATGAAAACGGACGCCTGGCGGCCAGCAGAACGGGCCAGTTAGCTTCTACATCGATGCTCCAGCTTTAACACAAATCGGACCAGCAGGCCTAGGGTCGTCAATGAGCAAAACGGACGAGTGGGCCGGCCAGCATGCAGCATCATTGGGCGCCTGTTCACCTGCGAGCAAAACGGACGAGTGGGCCAAGTCCTGTCAACGAGCAGCCGGCCCAGCATCTCCATTTTTTTTTTTCTTTATTCGAAAATAAATTTGCATCCAGCAAGGGCCGCTGCCATGTGCTAGTTCGATGCAACGCAAGCAAGCTAGCTTTGTTACTTGTATGTGCACGTATACATATATATGTATATACTCTTATATACATGTATATATATTGCAAACAAGTGCACGTTTCCAATAATATTTCTCTTTTCCAAATATTCAATAACTCTTGGATCCAGAATATATCATCTCATCCAAAATATGTCAACCCCTTGAGCATAATTAGATGATATTTTCTCAAGCCTTTTCCAAAGAATTTCTCATCGAATCGCCACGTTCTAACCCAAATGCACATGCAATTTAAAATTCGAATTTAGTGGCACTAGGTGAGTAAAGCGATTATGATTTTCTCCTCTTTATAGTACGGTTATCAAACCTAAATCACTCACATCCGCTAGATGTCTTGAGTGCAAAATAAAATGGCCCTATGGATATACCTTTGCCTTGAGCCCATTTTATTTTCCTTTTTCCAAGTCCAAGCATTTGATCAACTTTTGGATCATCACCGTGCATCCACCATGACCACCATGCTTCACAACTTGGCTAGAACCATCTCAAGCTAGATACACACTTAAGCATAGAGATTAGTCCTAGGTTGTCATTAATTACTCAAAACCAATCTAGAGATCTTCACACACCTCCTGGTTTCTTGGACCATTGCTGTTAGCGGACAGCATGCATCATGCAGATCAACGTCTTCATGTTCCTTGGCTGTCCTTCATTGTAGTTAGCTAGGCAGTTACTATTCATATATATAACCATACACTCTGAATGAATGCAACTCGAGTTGTCCATTCTCTCTTACATGGTATCACCTGTTCCTTGATCCTGACATTCGATTGCTCTCCACTCTCCATCCGGCGCCGCCATGAGCTCCTCTTCCTCGCTGGCCTCCAACAACTCCGACGCCGATTCCCAAACCCCCAACACACTCTGTGTCCAGACCGAGCCCGCCGCCCCTTTTGTCATTCACGGCATCAACATCCTCAACCGGTGCCGATCGCCCTCGACTCGATGAGTCGAACTACGTTGCCTTGGGCTCGATCCTTCTCCGCCATCTTCGGCCTGTCACGGCCTCCACGATCACATCGATGGCTCTCCACCCAAGGGCGGCAACGACCGGGTGCGAGAACGACCGCGCCATCGTCTCCTGGTTCTACAACCGCATGTCGCCCGAGCTGCGCTCCATGGTGTCCGAAGATCAAGACACCGTGTACACCCTCTGGTGCACTGTGCGCAACATGTTCCACGACAACAAGGACATGCGCACCGTCTACCTCAGTGCCGAGTTCATCTTCTACCAAGGTGATCTCTCCGTCCTCGAGTACACCTCTCGGATGAAGCTCATGGCGGATCGGCTCGAGGGCCTCGGTGTGCCGGTGAGCGACAAGGATGCTTGCACAAGATCGTGCGTGGCCTCCACCCACGTCTTGACCACATGACCCCCGCATCACCCTTCTTCGTCGCTGCCGTCTTTCCTCAAGACCCGATCCATGCTGCAGCTCAAAAACGGCGCCTCGCCGAGTCAGAAGAAGCAAGCAGCGGCGTTGGTTCTTGATCTACCCACGCTCAAATCGGCGGCCTCCGTCCTCGTCACGGCAAGCGCGGGCCTAGGTGCGCACACGACTTCGGCCGTGCAACAGCTCATTACACCACGTTGGGCTCCCACTCCATGTCGGGTTCCTCCTCTGGCGCACGCACCTCCTCTCCTTCCAAAGGTGGCACCAAGAAGGCCAAGAAGAAGAAAAGGCTGCCCATCTTCCTCCTGTCCACTACAAGGTTTCGGCCCGCGGTCAATCCCTAGAACGGCATGGTCCAGGCATGGCCATTCCAGCCGCCACAAGCGCCAACACCCGGCATCCTTGGCGCTCGATCCCTGCTCCATCGCCACAGGGCTCACATCGCTAACGTCTCTTCTGCTGTGGATCCCCCATCATTTCGCCACCCTCAATAGCATGTCATTTGAACCATCCACGGTCCACCCCGGCGAGTGGTTCTTTGACACTTTGGAGCCTCCTCCCACATGTCTCAAGGCTCCGATAATCTCTCCTCTCTCTCTCTCTCTCTCTCTCTCTCTCTCTCTCTCCCAATTCCTCTTCCACTAAAATCATTGTTGGCAATGGCACATCCGTTCCTATCACTCACACTGGTACTTCCTCTATTCCTACGTCCACCCACTCCCTCTCTCTCAACAATGTTCTAGTCTCTCCTTCTTTAATTAAGAATCTAATCTCCATTTGTGCTCTTACACGTGTTAATCCTATTACTGTCGAATTTGACGCCACTGGTTTCTCCATTAAGGATTGCACTTCGGGGAGGTGATTCTTCAAAGTGATGTAGGGTGAGTCAGTATCGGCCGCACCGGATGTCTCCACCGTCCAACCACTGCTTCACCGCCCTCTCTATAGACCTATGGCACCAACGGCTTGGGCATCTTGGCACCTAGTCTTTTCGTCACTTTCTTCAGTCATTTGATTTCTTGTAATAAAGACCTCACTCATACCTGCCATGCTTACTGGGTCGGCAAACATGTTCGTCTTCCATTTTCTAGCACTCCGCACCGAACTATTGCACCTTTTGAATTGATTCATTGTGATGTTTGGACTTCCCCGAACGTGAGTTTCACTAGTTTTCAGTATTATCTTGTACTTCTCGATGATTTTACTCACTTTGTGTGGACATTCCCCTTGCGCCACCAATCCGAGGATGCAAAACACTTCATAACTTTTCATGCTTATGCTGCTACACAATTTGGGCGCTCCATACGTGCTATTCAAACAAACAATGGCCGCGAGTTTGACAACTCTACGCTTTGTCAGTTCTACACCGCCAATGGCATTTTGCTACGCCTTTCATGTCCCTACACATCATAGCAAAATGGCAAGGCCGAACGTGTCTTGCGCACCCTAAACGATGGAGTACGCATACTACTTCTCCACGCCACCCTGCCCACTGCGTTCTGGGTTGAAGCCTTGCACACATCAACATACCTTCACAGCCGGAAACCGTGATAACTATGCTCACTTTCCACCCCATACTCCCTTCTGTTGAATATGCTCCAAATTCAATGGTTGAGAGAGATGATATGCATGCACCATTTATGTGGGCCGCGGCGCCATGCGTGGTCTTTGTGCACACTACTTGCACACATCCATGGAGCATTTTGGTGGTCTGCATGCTAGCTCAACTAAGAATAGTGCTGTGCTACGGAGATCATTTATCTTGTAAGCCGCCACATGGCGTTGTAGCCCCGACACTCGAAAATAGTGCAGAGTTTTGCTGGCTGGCGCCCGTGGTTAGTTTTCCACATTAAAATTCTTGTGTCCCTTGTGTGAGTGTGTTTCGTCGTTCCTCGCCTTACGATCACAACACCTTCTATACAACTCAGCTCCAGACTACTCATACCTACGGGAAAAAGTCTACTTAACCTCCAGCTCTCCTACACAGTTACACTCTTTATCAAAATAGTTTTTTCTCATCCTCTTCGTCGTGGGTGTGTGGGGGACTTTTTGATGTTTGTTGGGGGTGAATCCAATGTGCGAGTGGAATCGCCGGCGGCATTGGTACGAGTCTAAACCTCGAATTTGCTGGTGCATGAAACTAACACGTAAAGACCAGAGAAATTCCTTGCGTAAGAGAAAAAGAACATATTCTATTCCATCTTTGAACCGCCGACGGTGGCATTTTTCTCGTCATGAACGATCGGTGACATGCATTTTTGCGTGTTGTGGGTAAAATACATTGATACTAAAACGATTGTGAACGCTTGCTCTACTTGTGCCGAGTATGCCATTGTCATGTGTTCCATACTGATGTGTGGGCTTCATGCTAAGTTTCATGAAAGCTCATGCGGAATAAGTGCCAAACAGCCATGCAAGAAGCAATCCACTTTGATGGTGTACCACACATGGACTTAGTGTATATATATTGTATAACAACACTGCAGTAGGTGCTATTTTATATCCTTTACCTCCTGCTCCACTCTCGGACGCACCACAGCTCGGAGTCGAGCGCAATGGCCTCACGTTAACCAAACCTGGGTATCGTTTTCTATTCCACTATGCAATCGGATGGCGTTACATTTTTGCGACCAAATGTTTATATGTTGTAACCCGATGTCGCCCCCTACTGCCATGATTTCCATGGAGCCCTGGCTAAGCCCCCTTACGACCATGAGGAGCAAGAAGAAGGAAAGGAGGGGTTGGAGGAAGAAGTGGAAGTCAGCCCTGCCTAACGCCATTCTTGGCTTAGTTCCTGTCTAGCATCATACTGAAAACTATACTACAATATGAATAGATACGAAAATTATGTTACACTTTCAGAATATGATAATCACTCCATTAGTGGACCTATATATAGAACTCATATGGGACATATGGGCCAATAGTGTTATGGGCTTTCACTTAACACCCACCTTCAAACTCAAGGTGGAAGTGGAGGATTTTAATTTTCGTTAATTCTAAACAAGTGCAACTGGCTGGGACTCAACCCACAACGTACTTTCGCCTCGTGTGTTACGTCCCCAACCACCACCACGTAGTCACTTGTGACTAGTTATACACCGAATGATGATGCTATCTATTTGTGCTCTAGGTATTTTTAAGGATGGTTAACTAAGGGTGGTGAGTTACATTGCTCCTTAGGATAGTTACAAACGGTTTGCTAATTAAGTAATTCGTCTTTAAAATAAAATAAGAGGTGTCATTAAAAACTATTTGTGTATGGACGTCCCTTCTCAAAAAGCATAACACCTGCCAATCACCCCTTCGAGCATATCGCTATAAGGATGTGTTGCCTGTCTCTTGATGGATTTTAAGTGTAGGGCTAGCTATCTCTCCCTTTGTACAGGGACGACAGGATAAAAGAGGTCAACATCTAATGCTACCTAACTAGCTACAGATGATCTTTTACTCTTATAAAAGAAAACACTACCCTATTTCTATGTGATTGCATAAGGCCACATCATCGCCAGAGCTCCACCTAGTCACTTAAGTATAAACACTACTACCATCCACCGAAAGTATAAACACTACTACCATCCACCGAATTAAGTATCACGCAGTTGTAGCCCGAGCGTCTCCTCATCAGCATTCCACAGATGAGATTCGCGGCTCTGTCGGTGTTCATCGCCGAGCCCCGGGATGACGGCGCCACGGGATGGTTGCAAAACGTGTTTCGGTGTTGTCCGTAGTGTGTGCGCCGAAGGTGCCGTTTTTGTTTCTTGCTTTTCTTTGCTTTCGCTCCGCATTTGTCGTTGGAGTGCGGGCTCGCCGACGTGTGACAGGGTGCCAGTTGTGCATTGTAAACACCTATTTCTCTTAATGTCCTAATGAAAGACACGTTCTAGAAAAAACAATGATTGTGAACCTTGCTCTGTTATGTCGTTGTCATGTGTTCCATACTAGTTCATGCCGGCTTCATGTGAAGACTAGTTAAATCTCATGTTAAGTTCATGAAAGCTCATGTAATATAAGTGTCAAACAACCATGTAAGAGGGTGCTGCGCTTTAGTGGTGCACCAAACGAGGACTTTGTGTATATTGCAGCCTGGTTGTGGATATATAGAACAACACTGTTGTATATATAGTGACTAGTTAAAGCTTAACAGTTCAGTGATGCTATTGATGCATATATTGCTAATTTGAGATATTAGAAGAAACCAAACCAAATTGGCGCCACCACCGGGAACGAGGCGCTCACCCGCTCGGCGGGGAACGCCTCCCACGGCAAAAGGCGGGAACGGCTCGGGAGAGGGCGGCACGTCTACTACGCCGCCGCCGACGGGCGATGTCAAGAATGGGGAGGCGGCTTCCCCAACGCCGACGAGCGGCGAGAACCGTGGACTCGACGACACGTCCAAGAACTCCATCGCAGATCACGCGTCCTGGAACGGCGTCGCCATGAACAGCGCGCCGACGGCTGCCAAGAACGCCATCGGCGGCTACGACCTGAACCAGCTCTTTGAGGATGGCAATGAAGCCGAGGATTCCGACACGGCTCGGCCTACGCCAATCTTCGCTGGGACCGGTCCAAGGCGCCGAGCGGCACCAGGAACCGGGAGCTATGCCCGATCTGCTACTTCCAGGACAGCAAGATCAAAATCTTCAATGTAGGTCGGGAAAGAGTTATCACTGCCGCTCGCACGGGCACGTCTTCACTTGCGAAGACTGTCAGGTTCCATTGGATTCAAAAGGCGCTGCCGATACTCGTGCCTATTATCTGCCCGGCAGCAGTGGCGGAGCCAGGATCTCGCGGCTGGGTATTCCACATGGAAAATTTTTACAATGCAAATATATACACAAGTACTAGCTTTATCCCACAATACAAATATGCTAGTGCTAGCACACTTCTTCTTCATGTACATTGCAATTTACAAACAAAATGTAAAAAAATTATTTCTAGAATTTCATCATCACGAAACTAAACAATGTAGCACGCAATAGCATCGACAAAAAAATCTTTAAATTGCAGTAAACACATAGACACATAGTGCTTCCCTCTAAATTTCATCAATTAAGATTGTGATCCATTTGCGTCAAAAAGAAGAAGATTGTGATCCATTCTAAATTAGAGGTGAAAATGGAATATTATCCTGGTGCAAGGGTTTTGAGGGGACTTGAGCCTGGCTGCCTTCAACACTTGGTTGCCGGCCGCCGGCGAGTCGACCACCAAGGGGCCGAGTCGACAGGCTAGGGAGCCGGCCGCTGCAGTCCGTGATGCACTGCTCGTCTACTCGGCTGCTGGCCACCGGCCGCTGCCGCCACAGTCCACAGCAGCATCCGCCTTTTCAGATGCAGATGCGCCGCCGCTCAGACCATTGCTGTCGCTAGATTGGGATGCAGAATGTGAGTTGCTGAACAAGCAGTGAAGGGAGCAACGCTGGTTACTAGGGCCATTGCTTGTGGCCTTGTGGGCCTGGTCCAATCGACGATGGGATGTACATGTATACTATGTATATTTATTTTTCTTGTTATCAAAATCTTGGGTATTCCATGGAATACAGGGAATACCCCTGGCGCCGCCCATGCCCGGCAGAGGGACAGATTTTGGTGGCGCACCCTTCTGAGGCGACATGGTTATGTTCTGTAGCTACCTGCTTGATTTGTTATGCTATCAGTTAGCTTGATTTGTAGAATATGGACGGAATAGTTGATGAATGAAACAGATGTGGATCAGATTCTTTGAGTCTTGCATTTAACTGTCACACAAGATAGGTACTGCTCCTAGGAAAAAAAAATTATAGGGTAGTAAAGAACAATTAATTGTGAATGAGGATATATAAGCACAAACACAAAATAGCATTCAGATGTTTAAAGGCTACAAACTCTTTAACACACATCAATAACATTATTCCTAACATAGCTGACAAAAAGTTTTAAAGCAAAGCTTATATGTTTGAGATTACAAAAAGATTCAGAGTCACAAGCTGAACATATGGTAATGCGCGTTCTCTGCCATGGCTTGCTATGATGGAGGTGATCTGGTATGTCATGTCTTGCTTGTAGAAGCTCTGTTTTCTGAGGACAACTAAGAAGGTTCAAGGGTACAAATGTTGTGTTATCAGGGGCAGTGTCACTGAAGGTCCTAGCTGACTCGAGATGCTGAACTGGCTTTCCAACGATCCGATGCGCAATCCCACCCAGAGCAAATCAAAGATTCAGCATGATTTTTAATATAAAATCCTCACAGCATGATTGCTGGTTGTCCACTGTATTATGTGTGACGGACCTTTAGAATCTGGCCTCCACCTGAGCTTGTTCTGCCCCATTGCTAAAGAGAGATGACGTCTCGCCCTGACTTGGGAGAATTATGTTGTCAACATAATCCAACCACAGGAGAGTAGGAGCGCATCCAACAGGAAACAAACCCTTTTGTTTGCCCATAGCCTGCATACATAGGAGCAAGGAAGCCCAATTAGTTGGATACATGGGGAACATTAAGTGGGAAACATCGTCCCCAGTGACAGAGCACAAATCCTGATGAAATCAGTGCCATTTAGTGGAAGAGGCAAAAAAAAAATGCTTGAATAAATACTAATGCTAATGAGGGCAGGAGGGGAGGGGTGTGTACTGCTCTCACCTGGCAAACCCAAAGTGGCCAATTTTCAGTACGATGGCATCACTGTTTGGTCCATAGGAGAAGGTTTCATAGCTTGATCAGTATTTGCAAATAATGTATCTCGGAAACACAAAACACTAATCAACCATAGCTAGCCAAAACAAATGAACATCCGGAAAAGTACAAGTACAATGTGTATTCTTGTACTTCCAGTAAATGTCTGTGGTCTTTCACATTAGGTGGAACTGAGATTGATTGAGGCTAACACATTCAATTAAATTTTAGTGGCTATTTATAAAACATACACAAGCAGCTATAAGAAAGATCTTTTAACTTCACACAGCCAAACACACTGTAGGTCCTCTGTACAAAAATAGGCAATAATTCATCCCAGATACCAATCATAGTAATAAGGAGCAAGATCCACCCATGGACATTAGGGCGTCCGCAGCGGTCCTAGACAACTGATAGCTAGGAGAAAAGTCCACGTCGGCCATTGAGGCGGTTCACAAATTCACCTTCCAATGGTTCCCGCATGCTAGAAGGTTTTAATCATGGAAAAAGTCTACATTCCCTCCCCCAACTATCACAGAAGTTCACTTTTCCTCCCTCAACTCTAAAACCGGACAAACCGCCTCCCTCAACTTTTCAAACCATGCATTTTTCCTCCCTCGAGCGGTTTTGAGGGCGGTTTTGCTACAGTAACCGCGGGTTTGGTACAGTAACCATGGTTTGCTACAGTACCAGCACCTTTGCCTTTTCTTTTTTTAAAAAATTTTGGTTGAATCTTTGAAAAAACATAGTAAATCATAGAAAAATCATAAAATAAAAAATCCGATTTTGTTGGACTCCACATGAGTAGATCTACACAGTGAATATATAATATGATATGTTTTAGTACAAAGTTTTTGCTATGAAAGTTTTGTCTTTTTCTTTTTCATTTATTTGGCTGAATCTTTGAAAAATCATAAAAAATCATAAAAAAATCATAAAATAGAAAATCCAATTTTGTTAGACTCCACATGAGTAGATCTACACAGTGAATATTTAATATGATATGCTTTAGTACAAAGTTCTACACGGTGAATATATAATTAATTAAAATAATTCGTAGCTGCAGCTTCTATAATTATTTTGTTGAACTAAAGTATACCATATTATATGTTCACTGTGTAGATCTACTCATGTGGAGTCTAACAAAATTAGATTTTCTATTTTTAATTTTTCTGTGATTTACTATGATTTTTTAAAAGATTGATCGGATTTTAAAAAAAAAGGGAAAGGCAAAGGTGGCGGTACTGTAGCAAACCATGGTTACTGTACCAAACCCGCGGTTACTGTAGCAAACCCGCCGTCAAAACCGCTCGAGGGAGGAAAAATGCATGGTTTGAAAAGTTGAGGGAGGCGATTTGTCGGTTTTGGAGTTGAGGGAGGAAAAGTGAACTTCGTGATAGTTGGGGAGGGAACGTGGACTTTTTCCTTTAATCATTCCAACCGAGTGAATGAGAGGCACCTGTTTGCATCTTTGGGCCATTTCGAAGGCGCGTGAAATAGACTAGCGAGATACTGCGTCGCTAGCTATTTGTGTTTTTTGGGCACCCTCTCTCCTCCACGTCGGTTGCAATGTCGAAAGCAACTCCTAGATAGCTTCTAGATAGATTGTTGGGGACGCCCTTAGAATGCCCAACCACGAAACCTGAATGAAGCGATTAAAATATGACCTGTGGTTTGAGGTCGGTGAACAATGTTCCTCCCCTCGGCACCTTTGACCCTTCCGCTACACAAAAACAATAGAGTAATGTCAAAAGCAAATCCGGACAAGTTCTTTTTCCTCGATAATAATAATAAATCCCTATTAATGCTGTTGGGTAAAGAATACTTCAAACACATATATCCCTATTAATGCACATTGGGTAAAAGAATACTTCAAACACATATATTGATGAATACTTGGTCACAAAGTATTCGGTACAACATGTCCATTACAAGAGATGTCGGGGAGGTATTTATAGGCCCCCCGGCTTCGTAATTCTAGATAATTGACAGGACTTTACAATGACAGGATCATCTATCTAACTCTTCGCGAAGCCAATCTCGATGTCTTCGCATGATCTGTTTTGAGCTTCTTTTGTGCTTCCTACAAACTTTGGCTGCGAAGGTCTTTCGATGAGTCGTCTCTTACGGATTCCTTATGCGAAGCTCTTCATCGCGAAGGTCCTCATATCCTCTTAGCACTTGACTTTGTGAAGACCCTTGCTTGCTTCTTCTTTTTTCTTGGGAACACCTTCGTATTAAACTCGCTACACATTTGAACTTCAAAGTTTGGGTTAAAAGTTTATGCAAAATAAAGTTGACTCCCAACTTGAGCCCCTCGTGGGCGAATGCCAACTTCAAAGGCATGAATCCACGAAAGTTTTGGTAAACTTTGTGGTAATAAACGTCGCCCCAAACTTTGAAGTTGGGATTTTGTTTCTTTTGATGTCTTCGCTAAAGAGCAACTTTTAAATGAATTATTTTTATTATTATTGTTTTTATTTTAATTTTGAATGGCTAGTTTGACCGTTTTGACCGGCCTGTGCTTATAAATAGCGGAGGACCCCCATTTTTTCTCACCTTTTCGAAGAGGGGACACTCTCTTTGGAATTTTCTTTGGAGTGCGAAGGTTTCACCTTGAAGGTGTTTTTGAAGCGAAGGTGTCTTCTTTGAGACTTGTCTTGGTATTCCTCTCATACGATCAAAGGTAATCATAAGAACTTTTCCTTCTTCTCTTTTTCTAAATATGAGAATGATTCTATATATAAGGAGGATTTTTATTTTACGTGAATTTTGCGGATAATGAGAGGATCGAGTGTTTCTTGTTCACATTGCAGTTACGAAAAGAGATTACGGATTACGATGGCGAAGGTCTCGAGTGGAGTCGGTCTTACGTAGAGGGTCGAGATGGGACTAGAGGGGGTGAATAGTCCTTATTAAAACTAATTGCGATGGCTAACCGAATACAATTTGTAGAATTAGACTTATCAGTCTAGCCAAGACTTCACCCCTCTAGCGATGACTCTAAATCACCTCACAAAAGATCCTACACAAAGCAAATGAGGTGATAAGCCTACTTGAGCTCCTAACAGTTTCTATTGCAAGGTCACACAAACCTATGCACTAGTACTTCAATCAAAGGTGAGCTCCTACACAATTCTAATGAGCAAAAGCACAAAGCCAACCTAAGCTCACTAGATGCACAATGGACAAGGCAACACACGCCTAACCCAAAGGCTCAAATTACTTAGCTACACAAACTAAGCAAGGCAATTAAACAAGCTACACAAGCTACCAATTGCAAGAGCTACTCCATAAGCACAAGCACAAGGTATATATGAATGTAAATACAAAGCTTGTGATTTGGAGAATACAAACCACCAGAAGAGTAGACAAGTTGACACCGGTGATTTTTTACCGAGGGTATCGGGAAGCTTGCCAACTTCCCCTACTCCTCGTTGTGTCGACCAACACCTTGGGTGGTTCCTTTGGTGTTTCACCTAGATGGTTCTTGGTGTGACTCTCCAATCACTTGCCCCTCAAGGCACGCCCCGCCAAGGCACCGCCAAGACACCACTCTCAAGTGAGCCTATCAAGGCACCGCAAGACACCACACTCACAAGTGAGGTAACTCAAAGACACGCTCTAGTAGTGATGCTCTTCGCGATCCCAGCGAGGTGAGCTCGAACCTCTCACAAATCCTCCTTGGGAGCACCGCACAATCTCCGTTGCGTGCTTCACGAAGTCTCTTGCTACCAAGCCGTCTAGGAGGTGGCAACCTCCAAGAAGAAACAAAGCACACCGGCTTGCAACACGATCACCTAGTGCCCGCGAATACGATCTCTCAAAGCGAATGCACTAGAATCACTCCTCACTTTGATTTGGATGAACTCTATCAATCACAAGTGAGTGGGAGAACTCTCAAGCACTCTCAAGCATGGACACAAAGTCCCCAAGGTGCTAAGCACCTGCCATGGCGAACACACCCTCTATTTATAGCCCCCAAGCCAAATAGAGCCGTTGGTGCTTCAAACCATGGTTTTACGCGCCTTGGCCGGACGCGACAGGCCCGGACTCACCCGGCGAGTCCGATCCGGCGTCCGGTCGCTCCATCCGGCGTCGGTCGAGCGGACAAGGCCGGCCCCCGGTGACACCAAAAGCCATGCGTCCGGTGCATGCTTTCGGTCAGCACGGAAGCTTTCCGGTCCCTGCGAGCCAAGTCAAAAACATGCTCTCTGGAAACTCCGGCCCGGACTCACGCGCGCCGGGCGTCGGTCAAAGGACCGACTTCGGTCGGCGTCGATTCGGCGCTTCCGGCCATTTGTTTCTGCGAAACTCCGTCGCCTTTCCCCGACATGCTACCCAACAAGTATACCAACTTGAGCACGAGGGCTAGCATGTTTTCACCTAATTTGCATCCGGCGCAATAGAAAATATGCATCTCATTTTCTCAGCGCGAATCAACCACCGCAACTCACCGCCGCCTTTGCAAATGTGCCAACACCACCAAGTGAACAACACCATGTGCATGTGTGTTAGCATTTTCACAATCATTGCAAAAGGCGGGTTAGCTCTTACCGCACCACTTTCGATTCTAACACGTCGCAAAGTTAGTCGCACAAGTGGCACTAGATGACCGATATGCAAACAAGTTTGCCCCTCTTGATAATACGGCCATCTATCCTAAATCCGGTCATAAACTTCTCTAAGCTCCAATGACCGGTGAAATGAAATGCCCTATAGGTTATATCTTTGCCTTGCGCATTTCCATTCCGCTCCCTCTCCAAGTGCCGATGCAACACATGCACCAACACGATCACCAAATGATTTGATCCACTTCATATCATCCGCGTGACACTATTGGTCCATCGATCTTGACCTCACTTGCTCTTCACCGTTGCGTCGGTCCGTCGGCGCCAAGTCTTGCCCAAAGCTTCACCACCTCGCGGTCCATCGCTTCTTGCCTCAACTTGCCCTTCACACATGCAAGCGGTCCATCAAGCCAAGTCTTGTCTTGATCTTCACCACCTTGGTCACATGACTCCATGTCATGTTTCATATGCAATAAAGCTCCTTCATTGCACCATCATGTGTGAACTAATCTCACGTGTATTATCTCAATCACACATATTAGTTCACCTAATGTTGACACTCAATTACCAAAAACCACAAGGGACCTTTTAGCTTCTCCTTGAATTGATTCGGATGATGGGTACTCTTACTTTTTGGAAAAAGTAAGATGAAGAAATCTGATTTTGCAGAACTTGAGAAAGATGGGATCTTAAAAAGTGGATACTACAGACCTGCTAAGCCTGATGAGACTGTGCCTTATCCAAAGAAGGATGAGTGTGTTGTTTATAAGGATTTCTTTTCTGCTGGCTTGAGGTTCCCTGCCAAGATTTTTTGGAAGAAGTTTTGAGGGGCTTATGATATCGAGATCCATCATTTGGCGTCAAATGCCATTGCTCGACTTTCTATTTTCATATGGGTCGTGCGAAGCGAGGATGTTAAACCAGATATTAATACTTTTTGTGATCTTCACGAGCTTCATATTCAGTATCGGAGCAAGGTTATTGATGGTAAAAGTGTGACCTACTATTTTGGTTGCTGCAACTTTAGAACTGCTAAAGGTGCTAGACAAATTTCTCCTGCTGCCAAAAATAAGTGGGTTGATGGCTGGTTTTAAGATGTGGTTTTACCACAAAGTTCCTTATGTCGAGGAAAAAGTTGGTAAAAATCTTGTGAAGAGGTACCCGCTTGCTACTGAGATGCATAAGTGTGAGTTCGTTGTAAGACCCCCTTCGAAGAAATCTCAGGCTTCTGCTGAATGTATGAAAGGTTTCAAGACGGTAGCTTCTCTTCAAAGTACAAGGGATTTAGTTGAAGAGTTTGTGGCTGCTAGAGTTTGGCCTCTTCGTCGAGGATGGAACATCCTTTGCTTTCATCTGAGAAGGAGGTTCGTGGGAAAACTTACAAATTTCGGTCGTGATATTGTTAGGCTGCGAGTTTAAAACAAGCGAAGAATTTGTGGCAAAATTTGTTGAGTTAAGGGCTTGTTACGTTCTTGGAAAATATGTCTCCAAAGGAGAAAAAGTTTATGGATGATTTGCTCGGTGAAGACTACTCTAGATTTAATAGAGTTTTTGATATTGCCAAAATTCACGATGAAGAAGCGCCCTCCTCCGGCGTATACTCGTGCTTGAGAAAAAAAAAGCTATCGAAGGCAATGATGCGAAGGATGACCCTACGAAGAGGAAGAAAAGGAAGGAACCCAAAAGGAACCCAAAATTTGGTAGGGGTAGAAAGAAAACTTTGGCTTTGAAAAAACAAAAAGAAGGCTAATCTTACCCCTATAGTTGATTTGGTTGATGATGAGGGTTTTGCTATAGATGAAGATCGATGGGAACTTAAACGACAATCTTGAGGTGAGAAAAATGTGTTTAGCTTTTGCATGTCTTGGCTTGACTCTGAGATGTTGACACCTCTTGCCCCAAACATGTAGAACTTGGCTATTTGTGGAGAGACAAGTAAGAAGTCTAGCGAAGATATTGTGAAGGATGTTTTACGCCCCAGTACGACTCTTTGCCGTCACCCGGGTTTTATTTGAATTCTCTGGCTGTTCTATACATTGATTACGATGCAAAAGTTCATCTAGGTCACGGGATTTGAAGACATTGGTGATGATCATAATAGATTGGCTTACATTTGCCAAAAAGTTCATTCTTTAAAGTCTAAGACCCGGTTTGAAGAGGGCGACAATTTTGTTTTCGAGACTATTGAAGTTCTTTGTTAAGGAAAATGTTCCTTTGAAAGATGTTAATTTATTCTGATCTTCACGACAAAATGCTTCGATGATATTGTTCGCGAAGCCACTAATGCTAAGGCTTGAGAGATTATTGATAAGGTCTTTTTGGAGACCGATAGTGAGAACTTGGTAGATGAAGGTAAATCTTGAGGAGCTAAAGCTGTTTTGAAAATTCAAGATGCTTTGAAAAAAGGGACAAATATTGCTACTATGACTTTTGAAGACTTTGAAGATGATATCTTTGACAAGGACGTTGAAGAAGAACAACGGCTTCGCCTTGAGGATTCAATGATTAATATTGATACTCAAGAAAAGATTTCTTGTCCTTTGAAAGAAGGAGAAATTATTGGTGAGTTCCCTTTTGATTCGAAGTTATTTTTATGCATTAATTTTTGTAATTTTAGTTTCTATGTTCTTTGCGGCTAACTATTTTCCCGATGCTTCGACTTCTTCAAAAGATAAAATTATTGATGTTGGAAAGATGAAAGAAGTTGCTCGGGATGTTTGCACTCTGTGGTGCCTTAGAAGGCCTTTCTTCAATTTCGACATTACCGACCTGAAGCTTCGAGGAGGGTTCTAGATTTACGTCATACCGAAGGTGTTAATCACGGATTCTTTTAAGTTTATCGGTGTTGGTCTTTGAAACTTCGGATGATGCCCGAAAAGGCGAGCTTCGTCTTGCGAAGTGCATTGATGATGCTTTTCTTGTCACGATCTTTGAGGATGAGTTAGCGAAGAAGGATCCTTTGGAACTTGCGATGCAAGTGTTGCTTTGATGTATAAGGTATTATGGATATCTTCGCTTAACTTCTATTATTGTTTTTTTTCTTTATTATGAATTTTGTTTTTAACTTTGTTTGCTCTTGTGCTTGTTAGGGTGCACTTCTTGCACGACCAACGAAAGTCAATGGAAGACAAGCTTGTTGCCTCTTCTCTTCGCGAGAAGAAACTTACGGAAGAGATTTCTTTGTTGAAGTCTCAACTTGTTGAGAAAGAAAAAGAAAGAGGCAAAAGCGATTGATGAGTGGCATGAGATGGATGGATTGTATCATGAGCCTTGTGATACTATTAAGGAAAAAGATGTTGAACTTGATCTTTTGCAAAAAAAACTATATCCACTTTGAAGAGGGAGAAGGAGTATCTTGAGAAGAAAAGTAAAAAGAGGGGGAGGAGTTTTTCCTTATGAAGTTTAACGAGAATGTGGGATATTTGTCGGGGTCATTATGAAAAGTTTGGAGCAAAGCCCGAAGATCCTAGCGGGAACTTGGACAATTTGATCCCTTTTTAATTTGGTTATGCCATCAATATGAAGACTTGGGTGTTCTTGTGAATAATACACGATACTAGTGTTATGTATGCCACAAGGGCACTTCTCCATTTGATGTCGAAAGCCAAGGACCCTTTGTATCTTTGAATTTGCTAAAAATGATTACAAATTTCTGCCGAAGGCGTAAAAAGCAAATCGGTTCGCGCACCGGTCTTTGTGCAAAAAGTACTTTGATCAATCTTGGTGTGTAGCGGCCGAGAACATTGTTTTGAGAAAGTGAAGAAGAAGATGGAAGCGATAAGTTATTTCTCTATCTTTTTTTGTTTTTCTATGGTTTTTGTTAGTTTTTTTTTTTCTAAATTTTGATAGATTGAGATTGAATATATGCGGGAGGAAGAGAAGAGGAAGAAGCTTTTGGAGGCGAAGCACGTCGGGCACCTTGACGATGATGTCCGTGAGAGAGATTTATAGTTGTAGATCTCCTTAGGTTTTTATTTTGAGTGATTTTGTGAGGAAACTTTGTAAGTTGGGTTGATACTTCATAATGTTTTAACTAAGATGCATCCTGCGCGAGGTGTTTGGCGAAACTGCGCGAGGATGTTGCCAATATTTTGCCTTTGATGATTGCCAAAGGAAACTATGTGTTTGAAACTTCGAATTTTTGGAATATCGTGAATCCGTTGATGATGATGATGTTGATGTTGATGTTGATTTGTTTATTGAAAGTAAACTTGGAGGTTCACAAGTTAAAGTTAATTATGGAATTCCTCGAGTTAGTGATTTTAGCAACTTTACACGGGTGAGACTTTGTTTGAATTTATGTGAAAATTATCTTTTCTTCTTTTTCCAAGTGAAGAAGATTTTAAAAGATGAATCTTATTTCGATTCGGTCGTCATGTTCAAGTGCTTCTCAAGTTATTTGTCCGATGGTGCTTTAAGGCAAGAAGTGGATAAAATAGTTGATGAAGTTGTAAATGAACTTTTGTGAGGATTTCGCAACGATTGTTGTTCGAAAGCGGCGATTTGTAAAGTATACTTTTGTAAAAACCATGATTTGGTTTTGAATGAGTGTATACAAATAATTTGTGATGTAATAAAGTATCGCTTTTTAAAGAGAGATGTTGTCCCTTTTGATTATTAAAAGGTAGAGCTATAAAATTTGCTTATGAGATTTATCTAATTTTTCTTAAGAAATGAAAACATCGTCCCCTTTTTTTTTTTTTTTGCGAAGGTGGGCGACAAACTTCGCTTACGAAGTTAAAATTTTTCCCTTAGGAAATGAAAACGTCGTCCCCTTTTCTTTTTGCGAAGGTGGGCGACAAACTTCGCTTTGGAAGTTAAAATTTTTCCCTTAGGAAATGAAAACGTCGTCCCCTTTTCTTTTTTGCGAAGGTGGAGCGACAAACTTCGCTTTGGAAGTTAAAATTTTTCCCTTAGGAAATGAAAAGCGTCGTCCCCTTTTATTTTTTTGCGAAGGTGGAGTGACAAACTTCGCTTTTCGAAGTTAAAATTTTTCCCATAGGAAATGAAAGCGTCGTCCCGTTTTCTTTTTTTGCGAAGGTGGAGTGACAAACTTTGCTTTCGAGTTAAAATTTTTCCCTTAGGAAATGAAAACGTCGTCCCCTTTTCTTTTTTTTGAAGGTGGAGTGACAAACTTTGCTTTCGAAGTTTAAAATATTTGTAGGTAGTAATTTTATTTCTAAAAATTGCACCTACTTTTTGCTTAACTTCGCCGATGTAAGAATGTTATGTTCTTCGGCGTTGCTTTTTATGAAATAAAAATGAAATGTAACGACAAATAATTTTGGGGAAACTACTTTCTCATTTATATTGATATGAGAATTTACAATAGAGTGCGCCTCGTTAAAAACCACTCACCTACTTGAAGGGCTTCCCTAAGTGAAAAAAGAGTGCGACTCTTTACAATTGCAATGTAAAATTTCCTTGAAAGTAAATGATACTTGCTATCTATTTACATATTTACAAGGTAAGCTCTTTTCTTCTAAGGATAGTACTACGAAGGTCTTGAATGTTCCATGTGTGGCTCAATTCTTCTCCCTTGAGTTTCCAAATGATAGGATCTGGTTTGTTTGACTTTGTGATGATAAATGGTCCTTCCCATTTTTCTTTGGAACTTTGCCACCATGCCTTCGTTTCTTTTTTCTCTTTAGCACGAAGTCTCACGGTTGGAGTTCTCTCTTGATTACTCTCTTGTTGTACCGGTTGCTTGTTTCTTTTCGATACTTGCTTAAGATTCTGCAGGGCTTCGTTTCTTTCTTCTTCGAGTAAATCTTTGCTTGTTTTAAATCTACTTCACTTATCATTTGTACGTTTAGCCTTGGACCTTCATATTGAATTTCTTACGGAGTCATGGCTTCATCTCCATATAGTAACTTGAATGGTCAAAACTTTGTAGATCTTGTGGTTGTTGTGTTATGACTCCATACTATTATTGGTAGTTCTTCAATCCATTTTCCTTTTGGTAATCCCACAAGATTTCTTGATATTCTGTGCAAATTATTCCATTTGCTCTTTCAAGCTGCTTTCCGTTTGATTGTGGATGTCTTCGATGTGAAGCATAGTTGGATTCCAAGATTTGAACAATACTCTTTGAAATCTTAACTATCAAATTGTGTACCATTGTCCAAGGTAATATGTCTTGGGACTCCAAATCGCAAATGATATTACGCCCACAGGGAACTTTTTCATTGTTCTTTGAGGACATGTTTATTCTTGCCTTCGCCTCAATCCATTTTGTGAAATAGTCAATTTGCTACTACTTGCATATTTGAAGTTCCCTTGAGTTTGTGGTAATTTTCGATGATATCAATTCCCCATCTTGCTAATGGCCATCTTTGGCTCTATTTCTTTGGATTGGGTTTTTTCCGGTGCATTTGTTTTGTTTCTTTGAGATTTGACAATTGTGACAAGTCTTGATTATTTCCTTGCTATCTTCTCGGTGATGGCCAATAGAATCCTTGCCCTGAAGGCCTTTCACGCAATTGATCTTGGACTAGCATGGATTCCGCAAGTTCCATTGTGGATTTCTCTGTTGACACCTGTTATAGTATAAAATTACTAGTCAATTAAGCATGAAAAAGGACTTAAAAAGAATATCAACATAAGTTTAGGGGTTTAACTAACATAATTCCACGAGTTTTGGTGATTTGTATAATTTTAGGGACTTAATGGATAAATGAGAGAAGAATGGAGAAAGTTAGGAATATACAAGACATATGATGACAAGACTTGACCGTGAAGTAACTCAACCCGAAAAGTGGACTAAAACATTCTAGAAGGTACCGGAGGACATCGGAAAAAGCGGAAGGCGGAACCTTACGGACCACGGCGGCCGCCCGAGCCATTTAGGCCGGCCGCCGGTGGGTCCCCATGTCATCCTCTCCTTTCTAGGTCGGTTTACCACCGACCTTGAAGTTGTATCTACACCGTTGCCAAGGTCGGTTTGATCCAATGGTCATCATTCATCGCCAAGACCTATATAAGAAGACCCCCTGACCCCAGGGTGAAACCCTAATTCATTACTATCTCATTCTATCTCATTAACTCTTAGTAGTAGAGGGGTCCCTTGAAAGGATCAACTCTCTCTAAGGGATTAGTGAAGTAGAATTAGACATGTAATTAGAACTAGATTAGATTAGATCTAATTAGATCTAATCAACGATGAATATCAAATGGAGAGATTAGATCAAAGAGACTTAATTAGAGTTCTAGATCTATTCTTGAGAGCAAAAGAGTGAGTGGAGGAGAAGAAGGGAAGCACTTAGGACATGTCGGTGACTCCTCTACGCTTGTACCTCACGGGATCAGGGCCTATGGCACTTGATCCTAAGACTTCTATGGTGGATCAACTTCTTATTTAAGTAAGTATCATATTATCTTCAGTGTTAGTATTCTTCTTAATGTTCATAACTCTTTGAGTACTTTTAATCTATGGGAATCTATAGATTAGAGGGGTATACTTAGGTGTAGGCGTGGTGCCTAGATCAAAGTTACTTATGAATGCACCCCCTACCTTCAGGCGTCACTATGTAAAAAAAGGCCTCTGATCACGCGTTGAGGGGCTTCTACGATCGTAGCGCGCCAGCGGCGCCTATTAGGGTCTCTAAATGTCGACTTTCTGAGACCAAAACCTTCACAGTGCGTAACACACTTTATCCGAGAGCGGTTTTCTGCAGTGCGTGACCTCGTTTTTTTGCTCGGCCGTAGTGCCGCGGTACCTACGAGACAAGTTTTTCCTATGAAGCGGCGTGCTTTACGGTAGCGTTCTGGAACCGCAGCGGCATGAATAAGCGGCTGTATCCCTTCCAAAGTTACCGCCGCACGGGCCCAATGTGTGACTGTGGCGACTTCACATGTACAAACCCCGTGTCAAGGGCGTGCGTAAGCGGGCCACATGTCGGACGGCTCTACGCACCGCGTAGCGCTATGCTTGTTAGATTCTTACGGACCGCGGGCGATAAAAGTGTATGTGGCGCTTTTTCTTAATATAGACATATTCGAAATGCAACCGTGCATCTGTTTCGTCACCCATACGGGCGTCGCCACACGCGCGTGCGTGGTTTGTACTACTACGAGACACGCCTTATTTTTATCCGTGCGTGCATGTGGATTTGTTTCTGGTTTTTGCTCTTGTACCCGGCGTGTTTTCTTATGTTTCTGAGGCGGCTTAGCACCTAAAATCGGTACTTGTGCGGAGACTACGGACGCTTACAACGACCCATCATTTGTAACTCTTGGAAAATTAAAGGCGCACCTGCTACACTTCTGGGTATGCGCAGCGGTGTTGGCGTTTGGGGCGGCAATTTTTCGGGGCCAGCGACGGAAAAATCTGCTAAAACAAGCGGCGGCGCATCGGGCGAGGCAGTCTGTAACTATCAGGAGGCTTGAGGCGCCTCTTAGATAGTTGATGCGTCGTGTCAATGATGGCGTTCGGACACACTGTACGACTTAGAATCGTCGACACCTCGGCATTGATATAATTAATCATTATATAATACATATACATAGGTCAAGCACAAACAAATGGGTGGCGGCGGCGGCATTAAAAATTCAAGTGTATCAGATTGTTCTTCACACGCGCGGTTGTTCGAGGGCACGCCCGCAGTTGTTCACAACACAAATAACACAGTTCACGTGCATGTATCCACCTCGGTCGTGATGCGCAAAGGGAGCGAAGCAACTCACGGTTTACGAATCAAAATAGTCGCCCGTCGGGGGTGGATGACATGTTCCATAAGAAACTTGGCGATCTTCTCTCTAATATTACCCAAATTGAGCGGTTCACTTTGTTGCAAGTCAAAATCCTAATACAAAGAAAAGGTAGCCATAAGTGTTTGTTGTACACATGGTCTTTATCGCCAAACAAAGATAGGCACAAGATGGGCTGCGCCGAGGTTACCTCGTGACAATCCAAATGAGCTTGATTCATCGCAACCATCAAGTGGTGCGCCGTGTAGAACCCACATGTCTTGTTATCGGGTTGCGTCGCCTTTGCAAACATATGAAACACGGTGGTTATTCGCTGAATGGAAACCCAAGTGGCAAGTGCACAACCGGGAGAAGCACAACAATTACTTTTGCATACTTGGCGTGAACCGTAAACTTTTGCGTCCTTGTCCCCTTCGGATTGAAAACATGCTCAACAAGGCTACACATGAGTAAAATGTAAAAAGGTCACATTCTTTTCTATTTTTAGTAACATAATTAAGAAAAAAAAATGCATGGGTCGGATGTAGGTTAGGAAACACTCACTCTTGTAGTAAAGTTTTTCAACGGGGGCGTTTACGTCTTTTAACATTGGGCTTGCGAGTCAACAAAATAGACTTTCCTCCACTTGATAGCTATGATAACGACAATCGGTGTTGGCACGGATTATCGCAAACATGACAAAGTCCTTGTCATGATGCTTCCGTAGGCCAAATTCTAGATATGTACGGCCCTTCTTTGAGAGGCCCATCATCCTTCGACCCTTCGAAGGTCAATGGCTCGGGATCAAGAAAGCCAGTGACGACAAAGACAAGGCCCTCGCTTCCGGGCGACAATCTAGGAATAGAGAAGCATGCAAAGCAAATTTAGTAAGCAATAGATGAAAGAGGCATCGAATGAGTCCACAATAGAATAAATTGTACTCACGGTGTCATGCGGCGAAGGATGGCCACATCCAATCCATCCGGTGTCATGAGGTCAAGCGGTCGTCGAAACCCACATTGATCTTAGCCTCTTCGTGCGTGTCACGCCAAAAGGCCGCTTTCGAGGCGTCGCGATAAAGCGCCACCATGTTTGGACGGTTTGCTTGCATGCACCACCCATGAAGCGACACAACAAGGCCCTACCGTACTATTTTGTTCGGCGTGAGCATTGGAGATCCATGCTTGTACTTAGGGTTGGCGGTCGTCCGAAGGGCACTTTCGAATACTTACGGTCATAAGGGGCGACCCCTTACGGGGCATTATCTTTGTCACCGTTGGATGCTCTATGCCTCTTGCACGAAACATGCTTGTTTGGAGCGATTCTTGTTTGCTTCCCCGCTTCTCGGCCCATTTGCACTCACGAGAGGCACTCGGACATTCTTGTCATGCGAGCCACTCCCGTGTTCTCGGCCCTTGCGGTCTGCGAGGCACTCTCATCATTCATGCCTTGAGAGCCGGTTTCGCATTGTTAGCCGATGCACTCGCAAGGCAATCCCGAGCGTCATTGGCATGAGTGCGAGTCGCGCATTCGATCCATTGCACCACGAGAGGCACTCGATCACCATTGGCATGCAAGCTAGTCATCTCATTCCCACCCATTGCACTCGAGTGCGAGAGGGACTACGGTCATTCTTTGTCATCCCCATTTAATAACACAGTGCGTGCCATATGGTCCTTTAGACCGACTAATACCACGAGAGGAAGGCAAAGGAGGGGAGGAGGTTTTGGTGCGAGAACAAGGCATTTGTTGGGGTGTTACTGGTCATAAGGTCTCTGCTCCCTTTGGATCCTCTTAAAAATAGCGGCCAAGAGTCTTAATTTCGCTGTCGGCGGATCGGTAGTGTAGCATCAAAACCGGGATTTACATGTTCAATCGTTACAACGGTATGTCTGCCCGGTATTGGTTGACCCTCAAGTAGCTCGGGTGATTCGGGTGTACCTTTCCCTAGCTACCTCAACATGATAACCTCGGTCTTTCGTTACAAGGGTACATCGTTACGGATTGGAAACCTCGGGTGCGACATCGGTTGGCCATCGGATTAGGTTGGCGCCTTTGCTCTTGATCCACTGCGGCGCTAGGGGTGTTGCTAGGCGGGGAACCTTGTGCTTGTGCTTGTGCTTGCTTGCTTGTGCTTTCAACGCCACCACGACCTTGGAGCTCATCAATCTAGCGAAAATCTCTTCTCTAGCTGCTTTGTGGCGCCGACTTCCTCTTTACGTACATGTCGGTTGCAATCCGGCCAATTCCTCCAACCACACGAACTAGACACCCCACGCACACGCCATACATGCGTTGCAGGGGTGCCGGGACCTGTGAGCAGATCTCTTTCCCTTACACCGGTGACCTCGGAAGAAGCATGGGCTGCCTTTAAAATCTGCTCACCTAAAGCTTTGGCTGCTTCATCGTTCCAAACAATTTGAGCCACTGTCACCTAACAATTCGGTGGCTGCGTCCCGCAAAAAGCCGTAGTAGCGGTCCTTAGGATATTCGTCCCAAGGATTACGGATTCCTTTGTCGACTAAGTCCCTGTCCTCCTTCGCCCACCTTTCGGACATTGCTTCATAACCTCTGTCCCGAGGCGGTGGTTATCTTTGGTTCTTCTGCCTAAGCTCCTTGTATCTCGACTTTTTGCGGTGCCTCTTCGCCCGATTCGCTTGAACAAAAGCTGTCCAATCCTCCTTGGGGATGTATGGGTGCTTCTTTGTGGCATCCCTCCCTTGTTGGCGTAATTGCGCACTAGATCGCTTTTGTGGGTCCTAAAACTTTTTTCCTACCACACCCACGACCTTTTAAATGCTTTGTCCTTTGAGCTCAATGGACACTCCAACTCAATGAATTACGGACACACTCCTCAAATAATTCTTTCTTGACTTGAGGACTTAAGGAACAGGTGAACTTGTGAGCAAGGGGACCCTTTGTCTAGCAATCGGACCAACAAGTCTCCTCATTCTTAGCTTGCCCTCCTTAGTAGTGGGAAACCCGTCCGAAGTGAGCTCCGTCACAACTATCTTATTCTCGGCCACTTTGTGATGGTCGACCCTCCCCTTTTCGCACCGGCCGGCCCGGATATTTGCCCCTCTGCGGTACAAACTCCTGAATTCAGCCCTGTAGTAGCGTCATTTGTCTCATCTTATTTGTCTCTTCATATGTATCTCTCGACCATCCTCTAGAGAATTAGTTGTTTATTTGCCGGATGATGTTGCACATGTGTCATCATCGGGCGCCTATATCAAGCAGTTGTAGTTACACGAGAGAAGTCAACGGCTAGCACTCAAAAAGCTAACCATAAGCAAGGTTTGTATATCACATAGCGCGACTTACCATTTTCGGCGTCGTCAAGCTGCCCGGCACACCACGACAAAGCTTCACCGGCGATCTGAGGGGGTAAGGACAGAAGCGATCATTGTTCTATCTTGAACAGCGTATATTCATCTATAAAGAAAATAAGCGGCGAGAATTTGTTGCGGTTTCCTATGACAACAACACATGGATGACAACATTATAGTAGCGGTCGGTGTCAAGTTCGGTATCTACAACTCGATATATCCATCGAGGATAAAATAATACAGTTCAATTACGTAATAGGCTTTTTTTTTCCAACGCAAGCTGTAGTAGGCTTTTTTATGAGGACTAAACAAACCCTTTGAGGCGAGAGAACAAATAAAATGTAGTTCGGGAATATAGGACTATAAACAAAGCGTAGTGCAGTTCATTTAATAGGCACATTTTTGTAAGACAAGATAGTAGTAGTGCTCGACGGAGGCTTGATCATTGTTCTTGAGCATGTATATTCACCTTTCCTCCCCGACCCACCAACCCCCCGGTCGGTGTCAAGTTCGGTTTCTACAACTCTATATATCCATCGAGGATACAATTCACCTTTCCTCACATATCTAAATATTTCTATTCGATATTGGTTCGACTTGGAGTTTAAACATAAGATTAAATAATCTTTATGCCAATGAGTATGTACTCTGTTTCATACATTTAAGTTCTTCGTTACTAACTCTGTTTCTAACACGGCACAAAGTAATTACGCTCAATAGCTAATTGTGATCAGATTTCTTAGCGATTACAATTCTTCTTCGTTTTTGAGATTACACGGTACAACAATTCAATCCTTTAACAATCCCTTTCCTACCCCAGCGACAGCGCGGAAAAATTCGCTAGTATTTATACAGTTCAATCCTATAATAGGCGGTCTATGAGGACTACACAATCAACGAGAGGTACAGATCACAAAAAATATAGTGTGAAAATAGAGGGATATAAACAAATTGTAGTTTAGTAGCAGTTCATTTAATAGGCATTTGTTTTTGGTTGTAGTTTCCTATGACAAAACACACGGGTAATGACATTATAGTAGCGGTCGGTGTCAAGTTCAGTTTCTACAACTCTATATATCCATCGAGGATACAATTATCACCTTTCCTCCTTTGGCGGCGAAAAATTCAGGCATTTGTGTTGATGCCCATTTGTTGGATGGAATTCACTCAAGTAGCCGTCACTGAGCAGATTTGAAAATTTTAGTCACACGGAAACTAGCAAGCCCCTAATATTTTATACAGTTCAATCTGTAATAGGCGGTCTATGAGGACTACACAATCGAGAGGCACAGATCACAAAAAATGTAGTTCGGGAATAGAGGGATATAAACAAACGTAGTTTAGTAGCAGTTCATTTAGTAGGAACATTTTTGTAAGACAAGATAGCAACATTATAGTAGCGAGTTAGGTGTCAATTTCGGTATGTACAACTCAAAATATCCATGTGACGATTGAATTATACAGTTCAATTTTGCAATAGGCGGTCTATGAGGACTACACAAACCAAAGGCGGAGAACAAAAAAAATGTACTTGAGGAGAAGAGGGATACAAACAAACGTAGTTTAGTAACAGTTCATTTAATAGGCACATTTTTATAAGACAAGATAGTAATAGTGCTTGAGCATATACAAGGTCCCATGGACTTTGGTCATTGTTCTTGAGCATGTATATCTACTACACCTATGTAGAGAACCCCCACTAAGGAGTTCTCTCGACTTGCAAGCATGCCACCATGATCATCAATGGCGGCCCCTTTGTTTGAACTAACTAAAATAATATTGTAACTCACAAACCAAAAAAACAAATTAAATTCTGATTATACCATTGAATTCCTTTTAATAAATCCTTCAAAACAAGATCTCATATGGATATATTTTGATAAAATTATAAGTGGGTCCTAGTAATAGTAGTTGGTATATATAGAGCAAAGTAAAAAATAAAAAATAATAAGAAAAAAAAAAAAAAAAAAAGAATATGAGGGTGATAGTAATATTTTAACTCATAGATTTCTCCTTCATACCAGCGACAGCGCTTGCGGAAGCTCTAGATTATACATATTCCCATTAGGATGGATTTGGTCACATCGTTCACAAACTAAATTGTTGATTGACTTTATATATCATTAGGAATGTCTCGTTCATATGTTTTCTCCATTGATCTCTAAATATACATTATCCAAAATAACTTTAGATTATCATCTATATATCATAACCTTAAAATCTTAGTGATTAACATCATAACCTATTTATATTCCACCTTCATACCCGCGGCAACACGCGGGAATCCTTCTAGTTCATCTATAAAGAAAATAAGCGGCGGAATTTGGTTGCGGTTTCCTATGACAAAACACGGATAACGACATTATAGTAGCGGTCGGTGTCAAGTTCGGTTTCTACAACTCTATATATCCATCGAGGATACAATTATCACCTTTCCTCTTTGGCGTGAGAAAAATTCAGGCATTTGTGTTGATGCCATTTGTTGGATGGAATTCACTCAAGTAGCCGTCACTGAGCAGATTCAAAAATTTCAGTCACACGGAAACTAGCAAGCCCCTAATATTTATACTGATTCAATCTGTAATAGGCGGTCTATGAGGACTACACAATCCACGAGAGGCCAGATCACGGATCACAAAAAAAATGTAGTTCGGGAATAGAGGGATATAAACAAAGCGTAGTTTAGTAACAGTTCATTTAGTAGGAACATTTTTGTAAGACAAGATAGCAACATTATAGTAGCGGTTAGGTGTCAATTTCGGTATGTACAACTCAAAATATCCATGTGACGATAGAATTATACGAGTTCAATTTTGCAATAGGCGGTCTATGAGGACTACACAAACCAAAGGCGGAGAACAAAAAAAAATGTACTTAGGAGAAGAGGGATACAAACAAAGCGTAGTTTAGTAGCAGTTCATTTAATAGGCACATTTTTATAAGACAAGATAGTAATAGTGCTCGCCGGAGGCTTGTCATTGTTCTTGAGCATGTATATCTACTACACCTATGTAGAGAACCCCCACTAAGGAGTTCTCTCGACTTGCAAGCATGCCACCATGATCATCAATGGCGGCCCCTTGTTTGAACTAACTAAAATAATATTGTAACTCACAAACAAAAAAACAAATTAAATTCTGATTATACCATTGAATTCCTTTTAATAAATCCTTCAAAACAAGATCTCATATGGATATATTTCGATAAAATTATAAGTGGGTCCCAGTAATAGTAGTTGGTATATATAGAGCAAAGTAAAAAATAAAAAATAAGAGACTGAAAAAAAGGGAAAAAAAAGAATATGAGGGTGATAGTAATATTTTAACTCATAGATTTCTCCTTCATACCCGACAGACTTGCGGAAGCTCTAGATTATACATATTCCCATTAGGATGGATTTGGTCACATCGTTCACAAACTAAATTGTTGATTGACTTTATATATCATTAGGAATGTCTCGTTCATATGTTTTCTCCATTGATCTCTAAATATACATTATCCAAAATAACTTTAGATTATCATCTATATATCATAACCTTAAAATCTTAGTGATTAACATCATAACCTATTTATATTCCACCTTCATACCCGCGGCAACACGCGGGAATCCTTCTAGTTCATCTATAAAGAAAAATAGCGGCGGAATTTGGTTGCGGTTTCCTATGACAAAACACACAGATAACGACATTATAGTAGCGGTCGGTGTCAAGTTCGGTTTCTACAACTCTATATATCCATCGAGGATACAATTATCACCTTTCCTCTTTGGCGTGAGAAAAATTCAGGGCATTTGTGTTGATGCCATTTGTTGGATGGAATTCACTCAAGTAGCTTCGTCACTGAGCAGATTCGAAAATTTCAGTCACACGGAAACTAGCAAGCCCCTAATATTTATACAGTTCAATCTGTAATAGGCGGTCTATGAGGACTACACAATCCACGAGAGCCTGAGATCACAAAAAAATGTAGTTCGGGAATAGAGGGATATAAACAAAGCGTAGTTTAGTAACAATTCATTTAGTAGGAACATTTTTTGTAAGACAAGATAGCAACATTATAGTAGCGGTTAGGTGTCAATTTCGTATGTACAACTCAAAATATCCATGTGACGATTGAATTATACAGTTCAATTTTGCAATAGGCGGTTTATGAGGACTACACAAACCAAAAAGGCGGAGAAAAAAAATGTACATTTAGGGAGAAGAGGGATACAAACAAAGTTCATTGTAGTTTAGTAACAGTTTCATTATAGTTATAGTAGCGATTCGGTGTCAAGTTTAGTACCTACAACTCAAAATATCCATGTGAGGATAATTATACGAGTTCAAATTTGTAATAGATAGTCTATGAGGGACTACACAATCCATAGAGGCACAGATTACCAAAAAAAAAAAAAAAGTTCACGAATAGAGGAATATAAACAAACGATAGTTTGGCAACAAGTTCATTTAGGGCATGTTCGGTTTGCGTTTCCTATGAGAAAGGCGAGAGGAAGTCTATGAGGACTACCCAATCCGAGAGGCACAGATCACAAAAAATGTAGTTAGGAAAAGAGGCACGAGATAAGATTGATGGGCTACATATCGAGCAAGTAGAATCGCCGGGTGGAGGAAGAAGCCGTCGGAGAAGGTGGTCGTGGGCGGAAGCGGCGTCGGCTTGAATGGCGCGGGAATGGAGTCGGCGGTGGCGGTGGTGGCGGTGGCGGGCGGATGAGGCGGCCGGGAACCCTAGAATCGCTTGTGAGGAGGAGGGACGAGGAATGAAATGAATCGCTGTGAGGGGGGATGAAGAATGAAATGAATTGCCTGTGAGGGGGGAGGCGGGGTTTTCAATTTCGCGAAAGCTCGGCGCGAAAATTTCGCGAAAAACGCAGAAATCCGATTCTGACCCGTCTGGAAAGGAGGAGTCTCGATCGTCGCCTTGTCGATGACGCCGCGGTCTACAGCGGCGTGTGTAGGATACACAAAGGATTCGCATTCATTGCAAAGGCGTGGATATATGACCGGCCACATGTCGCGGAGACAAAAGTCAGTTACTAATTTCAAAACACAGGCCGCGCATTATATAACTTCTTTTTAATCTGATTTTCTTTTTAATCTGTGGCCAAGACTTGTGACTAGTCTTTCTCCCTCATAGTAACTCCAAATGTGATGGTTTTTCTTACTAAATTTTTTAAAATCATGGTGTGTCAAGCTATTGTATTCTTCTTTGCTTTTACTTTTTGTTGAAAGCGTGCACCACTCATACTAGTACTACTCCTACTACTAAAAATCCGCATTTTACGCCCACTAATTTGATCGGCCTTGAACTGTTCATCTTCCTTTTCCCCGGACCAAGAGCGCGCTTGAGATCCTCGCGAGGAAAACCGTGCGGCTGCGCCTCGAGCCATGGAGAACCTTCGCGAGGAGGTGCTTGAGCACATAGCGCTCAGCGTCGCCATGTCATGAGCATTCTATGGAGGGCCTCATGAATCTAAGGGCCACCTTTCCCCGGGCACGAGAGGCGTGCCGCCTCGCCATAGTGGGGCCGGAGCATCCGGCTTGGACCTGGTCTTTGGACCGGCGAGATGAATTGGGGGCGCCGTACTACTCAGCGCCCGGTTTCGCGCGAGTCTCATCACCGACCTCGCCAAGTTCGGCAACACGGGGCGTGTTTCAAAGCAGGCATGTCTGCCGTGTTCGTGGAAGGCAGCGGCACCCGTCTCGCCGCCCTTTCGACTTCTTTGGAACAAGCCGCCAACTTCGGGGCATGAACTTCGCTCGGTATGTGCACGCTCTTGCGCTCTGGGCGGAACGCCCGCCGCCGCCGATGATGACCATGCCGAGAGGTGTTGCGCGAGGTGGAGCGCGACACGGCGGCGGCGATGGCTCCCTGGAGGACCGAGAAGCGTGCAATGCTCAGCGGACGAGGCGTGCGGTCTTACCCGCGGCGACTGGTGGTGCCCCATGCGGTGAGCCGCATCTTCCTCCTCTGGCCAAACCGGCGCCTCGCCCGGGACGGGCATCGGTCTGAGAAGGGCGGGCGTGCGGCGCCATGAACACGTGGGTGGAGGGGCGTGGCGGCGGCACTCCCTATCTGCGGCGAGGAGTGTAGGATCGCGGCGAGTGTAGGAGGTTGTTTGTGCAAGCACAAGCGGGGTGGTGGGCATGAGTAGCGAGTGGACTCGCATGAATCTATGTATATGTTGATGATGATGACAATGCACCCATGCATTGCATTATGTGATCTATCTTACTTTTGGTGCGTGATGGATGATTATGTGGTAATTCGTGTTATATTCATTCATGTTTGCGATGACCGCCGCCCGCGACCATGCAGCCATGGCGCCCGCGAGCACCTCGGCGTTGCTAGCTAGCTAGCCGCCTCCCGTTCGAACTCTCTCCCTTCTTTCTTACCTTGCCACCTCGAGGCTCGTCGGCAGCGGTTATGCTGTGCCGTTGGCGGCGCCTTGGTTGCCCGTGTCGCCGGTTCCACGCCCGCCGCGTTCAATCGTTCTCCACGGCGGCAACCCCTCTCGGACCCGTCCCGCATCGCCCGAGTCTTCAAAAGCGTCTACACTGCGTTTACGATGCTTTCCATCCCGTCCATTTAACCTCGGCCGGTCCTCGTCGGCGGAGTGTCGCTCCCCGCTCCGCCCGTGCCCGCCCGCCACCGTCGGCGTCAAACTTCGGTACCGCCTAAACCCGCTCATCCGATAGCAAAGATAGGGCGCTTGGTTCTCACGGGGATCACGGTGGTGGTCCTCCCGTCGCTAGAGGCCTCATCTCCGGTGACATCCGTGCGCGCCGGTGTGCGCCATGTCGGAGACCTCGGGGCTCAAGAACCCTAATTTTTCTTTTTCTTTTTATTATAATCTATGGTTACAACTTGTGGCTGGTCTTTCTCCCTCATCGTAACTCCAAATGTGATGATTTTTCTTTCTACGATTTTGTAAAATAATGATGTGTCAAACTCTTTGTATTCTTCTTTGCTACTACTTTTGTCACGTTTGGTGGATAACATTTGAAATTTGAATTTCAAAAATTACAACTTCACAAAACATTTTTGGAGCATCTAATGATTTCATAAGAAGTCATGAACATAAAAGTTGAAGAATAATTCTTAAGCGCACATCTTTTATATTGGTTATTTCTTCATCCCCGGTAACATTATTCACAAGATTTACACATGTCTCGTAGAGTTGACAAACCTTGTAGAGATATTTCTAAGATTTGTGAACAATGTCACTAGCACTATGTCGGATGGGGAAACAACCAAAATAAGAATTGTAGATCTTGCTAAGTTATGAAACACTCTAATTTAAAACTTTTGATTTGTATTATCTTGTAAAAAAGGAAAACTAGGTCTCAATTTCAAAAAAAATGAAAATTGAAATTTAAATGTTTTTAGTGACCTCATATAGACAAGAAACCACAAGATATAATGATTGCGGTTCTCAAATATCCATGAAACTTTGTAGTTTACAACTTTTTGATTTGAGATCATATGCATGATGTATAGCGCATGATGTAGCTCTAATGATCTCGATTGAACAAGCTTAATTTGATTTTGATCATATGCATGGTGAAAGTTGAAAAGATCGGTGAGTATGCATGGCGAGATATTTTATTAGTTATAACCCTACATTGTGTTATATTTTTCCAAATTTGTGATGTTTGGATGTTTGATTTCAATTGAAATGATTAGGGAGCGAGTCTTTGGAAAAAATACAACTCTTGTATAGTAAGTTTTACATACCCGTCTTTGGGGAAAACGTTTGGCTGGTGTTAGGCTGGTCGGTCTTGATTTGTTGTGAGAGAAAAAAAAAAAAAGTAATCTTTGGTCTTTGGTTGGCGATCTGGATAGGTTCTGGACTGTTTCTGGGGAGAATTATCTGAGAAAAAAGAGCATACGGGTTCGGCCTCAACTTTGGATGCGTAGGCGTGGGTGCAGACATCGGGACTGGGCCACGTCGGACAAGCAAAGGGAACAAGTATGCGCACGGGAGGCAGGGACCACCAGTGGTGGGCCCCATGATTTCAACTACCTACAAAATGTTATACTCCAAACCAAAAGCGAAATTAAATTTTGATTACACCATTGAATTTGAATAAATCCTTCGAAACAAGATCTCACATGGATATATTTAGATAAAATTATAAGTGGACCCCACCGATGGTAGTTGATATAGTAGAGTAGAGATATATCGGCACTCATATGTTCCTTTATTTACTTGGAACAATTGTGCAAGCGCCCCTTTTACGGAGTCTAATTGCTCGTTTGCCCCTATTTGGGGCATTTTTGCATAGTGGAAAACCAAAAACAGGGGAAAACGAGCAAAGTTTAAAAAGCGAGGGGCAAGCGGGCAATTATAGACTCGAATAGGGAACCTCTAAACATCTGGTGTGGTAAGATTCTCTCCTTTCTGACACTTTCTCCGCACCCATCTCTTCTATATCTCTATACCAATAATTGCTAGGTCCACTTATAATTTTATCTAAATATATTCATGTGTGATCTGTTTTGAAGGATTTATTGAAACAAATTTAATTTGGATTTTTGGTTTGTGAGTTATAACGTTTTTAAGTTTGGTTCATGGGACTAGGGACTAGAGATTAGTCCCTAGTCTCTCCCAAGTCTTTTTTGGGACTAATTGGGACTAAAAATTAGTCCCTACTAGTCCTCATGTTTGGTAATTTAGGGACTTAAATGAGACTAAAAATTACAGGCAATACTTAAAATCGTGGAGCCCTTCTTTGGCGCTCTCTCTCAACCTTTTCCCTCCTCCCTCACGCATGCGCGAGGGGACCGGCGCGGGCCCGCGCTTCGACATGAGTGCGGATAGATGTTGTGAGAGAAAAGCAGCATTGAACCGGCCCGGCCGAACAAATTTGGGGCCGGAACGGCGGTGGTGCGGGCGTGGGCCCTATTCTAGAACGAGGTGCGTAGGATACTTGAGAGGATTCGCATGCAAGGGGTGTGGTGTGGTGTGGTGGGGGCGGCCGAGGAGCTCAGCGCTCGCGTCGTGAGGGCGCCCGTGGAGGAGCGGCGTGTGACATTGTTCACAAGATTTACACCTTTTTTTTTTTTGCGGGAGTTCACATTCACAAGATTTACAATACTACACTATTTTTTTGTCCGTATTTGTCGAATCCCGTTTTTAAATGCGTTAGTAGATAACAAGGGTTTTCCGTCCGTTTCGGGTAAGCCCATTTCCACCGAAATTGACCCGTATTTAATCCGTTTTTCAAGGCGTTTTTAATCTCCATAAGTTAGTAGTATGTCTAAAAATTTATATGTTCAAAAATATTATAATCACTGATTATGCACGTTAACATGCTAACACAAAGGCGTACCATTGAATATTGGACTAATAACTTCGTATGTGTACATTATTTTATGAATTTGTCCATGTATACTCGAGAATATTTGATCACGTTATTCTTTCGGCTCAACTTCCGTATTGGTTCGTTTCCGTACTTTACGCATATTCGATTCTGTTTCCGTACCCGCATTTTCGAACTTCGATCCCGCCCGTACAAATGAGGTTTTTTTCCGTCCGTTTTTCATCGTAGGGCCAACACCGATGTTTGCGGGGAGATCGGCGACCACCGAGCGAACCGGCGCTAACGACTCGACTCGATAGTTTCATGTGTATGCGGTATGCGGGACCCGTTGACAATTAAAAAATCATCAAAACACATTTCTTCCAAATTTATAGAATCTGAAACCTCCCGCTACACCATTTATAGAATAAAAACGAGTCTGAGTAGTATTGTCGTCCACCCGTTTCCAAATTTGTCTTTGTTTGGATTGGAAAAAAAATACTATAGTAGTATAGTACAACACTAGTTAGTACTACTCTTGTCTTTGTATGGAGTGCTAAAAGTTCTGAACTCATCTTTGGGAAAAAGTGCGTATCTGTAGGAATCTGATAGTACTAAGTTTGTAGGCGTCCGTCGCTTCGTTCTCGTCTTCCCGGTCGATGCCTCGTCATTCGAGACGGGCATCCATCACGGTGCGGGTGCGGTCGCGGATGCGATGCCGTAGCACCACCGCCTTTGCACACGTGGGCCCTAGTCTCTGAAGGATTCGCATGCAAGGGTGTGGATATGATCAAAGACGTGTTATAGAGGCCCTTCGGCGTAGGTGTACACCTAGTCACGCGCCGCAAAGAAAAGGCGCCGCCCTAGTTTTTCGATGCGACGGGTCGTGTCGCACTTGGCCGGGAGTGCACCGCCCGGCCCTCCCATGGTCCTTCCGCAAGGCCTTCCCACTCAAGAACTCTAATTTTTCTTTTTAATCTGTGGCCAAAACTTGTGACTAGTCTTTCTCCCTCGTAGTAACTCCAAATGTGATGGTTTTTCTTTTTATTTTTTTAAAAAAATGCTTTACGAGGATATTATATTCTTCTTGCTATTACTTTTGTCATGTTTTATTGGAAACATTTGAAATTTGAATTTCAAAAATTACCACCACTTCAGACAACGTTTTTGGAGCATCTAATGATTTCAGCAGAAGAAGTCAAGCACATAAAAGTTGTATAACTTCTTAAGATGTACCCTCCGATTTCGAAATTATAGTTCGTTTGACTTTTTTTGACCCTAAGTTTGACCACTAGTCTTATTCAAAAATTTGCACAAAAAACAGTCAAATTTAAGTCATTCTTAAATACCATTTGTTAATAAAGCAAGCTATAACAAAATAAGAGATATTTTGCATAAATGTTTGAATAAGACGAGTGGTCAAAGTTTGGGTTGAAAAAGTCAAACAAACTACAATTTGAAACGCAGTTTAGTACACCTTTTATATATATTGGCCATTTCTTCATCCGACGATGTCGCGGTAACATTGTTCACATGATTTACACATTCTCATTATCTCATATATAGTTGATGAAACCGAGAGAGATTTCTAAGATTTGTGACCAATGTCACTAGCACTATGTTGGATGGGGTAGGAAACGACCAAAAATAAGAATTGTAGATCATGCTAAGTTATGAAACTCTCTCGGTTTCAAACTTTTTGTTTTGACATTACTCCATCTTGTAAAGGAAAACTAGGTCTCAATTAAAAAAATGAAAAATTTAAATTTAAATGTTTTAATTGACCAAGGATGCACAAACCACCAATATAATTAATGATTGTGGATTTCTCAAATATCCATGAAACTTTTCTAGTTTATGTACATCTTTTTTGATTTGGGATTTGAGATCATCTTGTCATGGAAAACAAATGTACTAATAGTTTGAAAACATTTATCTTACGAGACTTCGCACTTGGATAGCGTGTCGCCCATTTCCTTCGCTCCACCGCCGCCGGGCGTCTCACTTTTAAAATCACCACGTCTCCCTACATCGGCTACGCACTGCATTATTGCCGCTCACATCGGCGCGGTTTCTTTACGGCCGTCGCCCGGTGACATCGACGGGATGGAGGAGGGCCTTCAAGTGGAATCGCCCTTTGGACTTTGCTACTAGCAACCACAATGTTTGCCATAAAGTAGTCCATAGGATTAAAATATTTCCTACACCTACGAAAACATTGTGAAAGGTACCCATAAAGCAAAGTCCATAGTATCGGGGTAACCATAGCCTTATGGGCAGCCCATAAGGAATAAAAATATTAAACACACTCTCTCTCCTTTCCCCCGTTGACGGTAACCAACTACATAATTTAAATGTCAACATTCTACTAAAAAGGGAGTGAAACTCGACCTTATCATGCTCATATACTTTTACTACTAATATATTTCCACTTGTAGTGTCCAAATTATTATTATGCAGATATTATACAAAAACAAGTGGAAATATGGCTGGAATGCGCAACTCGGAAAGCGCACTATTGGAGATCACAAGCCCGGGGTGTTTGGGCCAAACCGACCAAACCCGGGCCGAGCAAACATCACACCACGACTTTTCAAGACAGGGACACGACGGCTGCCAAAACTTGGGCGGGTAGGAGCCCATAGGGTGCGACCGCACCCAAAGGTGCGCCCGCACCCTCCACGGGGCGGTTCGAGCCCGGGTTGCTCGAGGCGGTTCAATTAGTGTCCAAACGGTCGGTTTGGGTGTTGATGGCGGTGTAACGCACTGACGCCCGCTTAGGTCGGTTTAGGGGTAATTAGGTCATTTAGCCCTCTCCCTCTTGTGTATAAATAGGTCCCCTCTCTCCCTCATTCCAAACACCAATTCCACATACAACACAAGGAGGGCCACAATGTAGAGAAGAGAGGAAGCTCCACTCTTATTCTTCTTCCTCCTTCTTAGTTCTAATGGAGAGTGAGAGAGGGAAGGCTAGAAGAGGGCTTGGCCTCTTCTCCATGGAGTCCCGGTGTACCCGGTGCATCGCGGATCTCGGGTGGTCGAGTCTTGGGACTTGTCGGCACCCACCACGCTTTGTACCTCTACAACCTTCTAATCAATTGGGTAAGAATGGTTGTGTCCCTCTTCGGCTTATTACTCTTAAGCATATTATCTAGTCTGTTATAGAATTGCGGGATTGATAGTCGTTCCTTCGGGCGTGCTCGGTAGAAGGACCCGGGGACGGGTAAGCCTTGTTAACACGCCAAAGTAATAATCACTAGTGTAGGCGTGGTGTCTAGACTAAGGATTTTCTATCTTTTTGTGGCGCATCCCATGGTTGAGGGGTAGGCGGGTACGGGTTGTGACTTGACCTTGTCCGTCCTTTGTAATCCCCCACGTTCGGGTGTGGCGCAGTGCTAAATGCCGGTCTCCATCCCGGTTTGGGCGATTGCGGTGCGTGAAGTGAGGACATAACAGACCAAGAGATCCCCGCTAGAGAGTTTGAGTCCATAAAGATACCTCACCACCCATAGATATCCTAGGGTGACTCTGTTCAGAGAGAAGTCACACAAACCGTTCCTCGTGGAAATACGATACCACGAATACTTAGGGTGAAATGCTATAACGACAATTCCGATGCGCTTGCGGATTCTTACGCATACGTTAAGAAATGTCAACAAGCATTTTCGGCGCCATTGCCTGGGAACGGTAGTCGTAATCTCTTTGAGCCTAGAGCACCCGTGTGTTGTATCCAAAAAAAAAAACAAAAATAGTTATTTATTTTTCTTTTTCCAAATTGAAGCCAACTATTCCAATTCAAAATCTATCTTCTTCTCCAACGGGGAGTTCATGGGCCAAAATCTTTTTAAAAACCAAAATTTTCATTCGGCCATGAACTCCTCCCTATTTTTTAAAAAAGGACATTTGGTTCGGGCACTCCTTCTATACGGTGACTATTTTGAAAACCCTTGTTGCCACCTACTGAGATTTTGAGGAATTATGTGCATGCCTAAGCATTCCTGGTATAGCACAAGAAATTCGCATGTGGAATTTGTTTCTGCTCTCCCTCATAGGGAAAGCAAGACAATAGTACACTATTGTCGTAGAAAGTTTGAATGGGGACTGAGAAGAACTCAAAGACAACTTTTGTCTAGCATTCTTCCCCATCAACTCTCTACCAAGGACAATCCTCGATCTCAAGTAGGATGAGAAGAAGTCCATAGGTGCAGCCTAGGCCAGGTTTATAATGTTTATACATGTTGGCCTAGACTTGTCATTACCCGATAATATGCTTTTGCATATCTTTTGTTCGGGTCTTGACATAGATGCTGTCCTATGCCTTGACATAACCGTTGGAGGGCTGTTTGCACGTAAACCTACAACAGAACATAGGAAAACCCTTGAACACATCCTAGAGAAGCTTGCTTCTCCCGTTGTAGAATCTATCCCCCTCCACAACAAGGGCATGTCAAGCTTTGAGGAGCCCTCACCAGCCGAACCATTCCTCATACCACCATTAGAACCGACTGTTGAGCCCTCTCCCGAACCACGAACACTGAAGGAAGGAATGCTTCGTCCTTCGAAGTTCGCGATTGAATTCAAGGATGTCGAAAAAACCTCGTAACCTGAGGTGCACTTAGACCTCCATATCTATCCCATCCTTGGATTCAATCTTCTCATAGGCTGCCCTCTAAAAAAAACCTTTTTTTCAAAAAAAAAACCTATAGAGGGGAGCCGTGATGAGAAGTTGGGAAAGATTGCTTCCGCCTCTCACACCTAGACATCCTAAAGGCGAAGTATCTTCCCAACCAAAACCCATTCGAGGAGGCGAAGTTCATAACTCTATTCGCTTCACCCTAGTTGCTTTTTGCATCTTAGTGAAACGAAAACGCTTGTCGCCCTCACTTTCGAACACAAGTCATGTCCCCTGGCCGATAAAACATTGTTCTTGACAATGGTCAAGATTCAATGTTCGTCCTTCATGTCACATCTTTTTGAGGATAAACCCTCATGTGCCATGGACATGCACGGCGACAACTCTTGAGACCAAGTGGAAATTTGTTTTCGATCATAACAAGTTGTCAATTGAGACTTCTTACATGCTCACCTTTGGGTCTTCTTGAGTTTGTCTTGCTTCTAGCCGAAAGTGCTTCGACGAAGATCACAACCATCTCGTGGTTCTCTTTGTAAACTTTTTTTTAGAGAATGGTTGCAAGTCTCGTAGTAGCATGATGACGCTAACCTTGCAGCTTGAGAGTAATGATAAATTCTTAGTGGTGAAACGGGAACTTCACCACCATCACCGGCAGGATGTTTTCCCACCGGTCAAGCTTACGACCATAAAGAAAAGCACCGCCGGGAGATACCCCTGGACTATCATAAAAAAAAAGAAGCACAAAAGTCTTTCTCTCTTCTTATTAATAAAAGCAAGAACATGTTATCAAGTTAGTATGCACCTTCGGGTATTCTTGTCGCTAACCATTTCAGGTGGAGATCGATTAAGAAGAACAAAGAGGCATGCGGCGCTCGAGAACATCGGGGCTACATCACCAAAAAAAAAAGTTATGATGTTCATAGGTGATGGAACATGCTCAAGAGGAGACCAGGACCTTGCACACTTGACTTTTACACAAAAGTCTAAGTGTGGGGAAGATGGTGATAATCCCAAGTTCCATCCACCAAGGATCATACAAAAAAATTGATGGTGAATAAAAGGTGATGTCACCGCCTTGCTAAAAAAAAAGAATTGAAAAAAAACGGATGGAGAGAAAAGATTAAAAAAAAAAAGAAAGAGATATAAAAAAGAAAAAAGAGAGAAAGTGAAAAAAGGAGAGAGATAAAAAAATGGTAAAGAGTGATAAAAAAAAAAAAAAAATAATAAGAGAGAGAGGAGTAGGTTGGCCCCACATGGCACGATAAATACCAATGTGCTTCTGCTCCACCCTTCATGGCTTCAATAAGCAAGAAGGCCCTCCTCTCATCCTTTGCGGCTACCATCAAGACCCATGGCCCATACACATGTGTGGGTGGCCTAGCCTTGAGGTGCACCCCGGCAGTAACCACGATGCAAACTGCAAAGAACAACTTCAATACTACATCCAAAAATGTTGCTTTAAGTATATCCGGTATGCAAAGGAAATAAACGTTCACTAACCCATTCACTCATTTTATTTGTCTCCATGAAAATAAAAATTACATGCTTCCCTTGTTATGACACATACTTTGAGTTTGGGTACGTCTACATATGCATATGTAAATGTATTCATAGGTCTTTTTTAAATTGAGCATGGTGCTTAGGTTAAAAAAGATCTCCTTTAATCAAAATTCGACATGGTGTTGAATCTTGGTTAAAGAACCTAGAGTTTTGTTTTTCATGATCTTTTGAGAGTATCATATGTTGGAGATAAATCAAGGCTATGTTTTTCACTTTGCTTCTTTATATGAGCCTTGCTTGAGTGATGTTTTGGTGAACAAATAAAATAAAAATAAAATAAAATAGAGTTGTCATAATAAAGGCTCCACGGTGTTCATGCCGTAGAGCCACGTGTTTTTCTTCTTTTGTTTTGTTTTCTTGTTTTCAAATAAACCCAGGTACAAGACCAAGTGTGGGGAGATCTCTCAAACACAATAAAAAAAACTTCCGAGATCTCCCCAACACAATGCACAATCATCGAGCAATTCACGGTGGAGAAGGACGAGATGAACGACTACCATGAACTCCTTCCTCTTCAAACGATGGTTTGTGCAACTCTCACCCTCACATCTCACAATAATAATAAAAGGGGGGGAGAAGAGGAGACGAAGAAATGAAAGAAGAGGAGATAAACCTTTCAACCCCAAGTTCTTTGTCTGTTTTTGTGATGACATCAAAAAGACAAGCTTGGGGGAGCCTCCAACCACGCGACCAATCACAACTCAGATCATTGCGCGCACAAGCTAGCACAACCATGAAAGGTATGTAAAAAGCTAGCTTGGGGGAGGACTCCAAGAAAGGTAATGTGAATCTCACATTTTGATTATACTTTCTATCTTATAAAATGATGAGATTTGCTCAATGAATTTTCATGCCTATACATATGAGCTATGGAAATGTTTAGTTTTAGTCCCTTGTTGAAATGATGAATAGTTGCTCTGTCTTATGATTTGCCTGTGCTCAGCTTATACCTCGAATTTCTCTAAAGTTTGGGTTTAGTGGCTAAGTCTAAAACCTCATCTGAAAAGCCCTGATTTATGTGGGTTGCATAAGCTCTATCCAGTCTAGGTTGTTGCCAAGTATGATATGGTACAAATAGATTTGCTATGATTTCGTCAAAAGAGAAACTTGACATCAGGGAATCTAATTTGAAAGAAAAGAGAAATGCTACGGGCTATGCTAAAAAAAAAAAAGAGAAAAAAAGAGAAAAGAGATGAAAAATGGACATGTGTCCGAGGGCGAGTAGAGCCCACATCTCCAAAAAAAAAAAAAGAAGAAAGAAAGAGAGGAAATAAAAGACAAAAGTCTAGGGCTTAGTAGAGCCCACCTCTCTAAAAAATATATATATATAGCAATAAAGCCCATACTTTCTCGAAAAACAAAATATAATCTAAACAAATAAATCCCAGGGATGCGAAAGTTGATCAAAAGGATGAATGAAAAGCATTTCATTATAACCGTTCTATCGGCAACCGCCCAAGTCTTTGAGAAAGCTAAAAAGCCCGCTATGATGAAAGGAAATAAAGGGTGAGAAAAGATATGCCATTTTATTCAAACTCTAGTATAAACTCTTGTTATAAGCATGGCACTTGTGAAACGTAATCGGCATAGTAGCAACTCACGATCAACAACCAAGTACTTATCTTTTGCTCGAGGACTCGTAAAGGGGTAAGCTTGGGGAGTTTGTTGACGGTAACCAACTACATAATTTAAACGTCAACATTCTACTAAAGGGGAGTGAAACTTGACCTTATCATGCTCATATACTTTTACTACTAATATATTTCCACTTGTAGTGTCCAAATTATTATTATGCGATATTATACAAAAACAAGTGGAAATATGGTGGAATGCGCAACTCGAAAGCGCACTATTGGAGATCACAAGCCAGGGTGTTTCGGGCCAAACCCGACCAAACCAGGCCGAGCAAACATCACACCACGACTTTTCAAAGACATGACATGCCTGCCAAAACTTGGGCGGGCCGAGCCCATAGGGTGCGGGCGCACCCCAAGGTGCGCCGCGCACCCTCCGGGGGGCGGTTCGAGCCCAAAGTTGCTCGAGGTGGTTCAATTAGTGTCCAAACAAATCGGTTTGGGTGTTGATGGCCGATTGTAACGCACTGACGCTACCTCGCTAGGTCGGTTTAGGGGTAATTAGGTCATTTAGCCCTCTCCCTCTTGTGTATAAATAGGTCCCCCTCTCTCCCTCATTCCAAACACCAATTCCACATACAACACAAGGAGGGCCACAATGTAGAGAAGAGAGGAAGCTCCACTCTTATTCTTCTTCCTCCTTCTTAGTTCTAATGGAGAGTGAGAGAGGGAAGGCTAGAAGAGGGCTTGGCCTCTTCTCCATGGAGTCCCGGTGTACCCCGGTGCATCGCGGATCTCGGGTGGTCGGAGTGCGGACTTGTCGGCACCCACCACGCTTTTGTACCTCTACAACCTTCTAATCAATTGGGTAAGAATGGTTGTGTCCCTCTTTTGGCTTATTACTCTTAAGCATATTATCTAGTTGTTATAGAATTGCGGGATTGATAGTCGTTCCTTCGGGCGGTGCTGCTCGTAGAAGGACCCCGGGGACGGGTAAAGCCTTTTTAACACGCTAGAGTAATAATCACTAGTGTAGACGTGGTGTCTAGACTAAGGATTTTCTATCTTTTGTGGCGCATCCCACGGTTGAGGGGGTAGGCGGCGGGTTGTGACGACCTTTGTCCGCTTTTTTGTAATCCCCACGTTCGGGTGTGGCGCAGGTGCTAAATGCCGGTCTCCATCCCGGTTGGGCGACATTCGCGTGCGAAGTGAGGACATAACGACCAAAGAGATCCCCGCTAGAGAGTTTGAGCCCATAAAGATACCTCACCACCCATAGATATCCTAGGGTGACTCTGTTCAGAGAGAAGTCACACAAACCGCTCGTGGAAATACGATACCCTGAATACTTCGGGTGAAATGCTATAACGACAATTCCGCGGCGCTAGCGGATTCTTACGCAGATACGTTAAGAAACGCCAACACCCCTCTCTCGCGGTTTGTTATGACAAGTGGGTCATGTCTTATAGACTACTTGGTCTATATACATTGTGACAAAATCCATAGTACCAAATCAACCGACATCGTACCCACCCTTATGGACTTCTTGGTCCATATACATTGTTGTTGCTCCCAAAAAAAAAAAAAAAAACCGTCGTCTTTGCCAAGTCCACGGACCCATTCCACTTCATGCCCCTCCGATACCCTCGGCGTTCGGTATGCGCTGACGCTCGATTCTAGTCTTTCTTTGGCAAGTCGGGCGCGTTGTAGTCTACATCCACTCGTGAACGCCGGTGATTGGGTGGCCTGCGATGTGCAGCGCCCGACTCAGCGTCCAACCCACACGGACGTCGCCGGGTCGGCACACCACAGGGGCTACCCGATCACCGGGAGTTCGTGGAGAGTGTAGCCCTCTCGAATGTTGAGCAAATGGGCGAGTGTAGATTCGCCGCTTGAAGGTCTACTTGATTGTGCTGGCTTCCGGTCATCTTTTAGTGATCACGCCCGGCGTCTTGGGCCGTCGTGTCGTGGCATGAAACCGCTAAATATGCTCTTACTCGAGGCAACGTAACACTGGTGCAGTGACGCCGATCGTGTCTGTGGGGTGTGTTGCGGGGAGATCAAAGGCAACCACCGGCGACGGCGGGATGCGGAAGAACATCCATTGTACTCTACACATCATGGAATTTTAGGTCGGGCGATTTGGCGGGCGATATGATCCGTGGCGGCGACCCGCTCTATAGCCCAAATGGTGCCTCGCCATGACGGGCATCGGTGATGATGAAAACCGACATGCGTTTTATTAGTTGTGATAACTTCGTGTAATATTGTTGTCAAAAAAAACTTCGTGTATACTAATACGTATACATGTGTGCATGTGTGATTCTTTGTTGTCAATTTGATGGAAGTCGTTCTCAAGACGATCACGATCACGCATGCACGCGGAAGTCAAAGGCTGCCATGCCATGAGGCCCCACTCGCCTTACCAACGGGACATGTGAGGAGGGGGGAAGCCGCCGACTTCGGCGGTTTCGTGTGTGCATGAACAAGGGCTCGCGTCCCGTCCATCCGCCGTCCTCGACCGCCCATCAATCGGTGCCTCGCCGATCGAGACCCGTCGATCGATGACATCGGGCGATGGCGCGCGTCGCGTTGGTTTGCGGCCAGGTGTGTAGGATACGCAAAGGATACGCATGCAAAGGTGTGTGCATGTCTCATGGAAACAAAATTATAGACTCTAGTTTAATTTGGAAACGTACGGAGTAAGTATTATTTCTATTGAAAAAATACTACGCGGTAGTACGATAAATGGCGCCGCCCTAAATTCTTATTTAAATAAGCGTTTCAAGGGTCATGTCGCCCCTCGATCTCTCTCGCCCACCGGACGCCGCACCCGCATTTGATTGCCGCTCGCCCACCAATTCCGGCCGGTTGCTAACAAAAACAACCGACGGTCACATGAAGATGCATATTACGTTCAACATAAGGAAGACATAAACACACGTACTAGTACATTACAATATAATAAATATTACGTTCAACATAATGTAAACACAAGTAGTAGTATATACTATACATTACAATATATACTATCAAATAAAGTTGAGGAACTAGCTAATGATATCAAATCGACCGCTCGGTAAGCGCCGCCGCCGGGCCGGGCGGCGGCGCGTCGTCATCGATCACATCCTGGCGGACGGCGTACATCACCGTGCTCTCAAGGCCCCGCGTCAGAGGTCGAACTCATGCATGATGCGGCACCGGCGCTGCGATGCGGGACGACTTTGGGGGTGACGGGCTCCGGGCCCATACCTCTTGCATCCTCCGGCCATGTACGACGTGGCTATCCTTGGCGGCGGCGTGACACCGTTCCGTGGTGGTGAAACCTTGGGCGCGGAGCGCATGTCCTCGAGGTCTGCTTGACCTTGGAGCGCGCGTGGTCGAAGGCCCTCCCCACCGCCGCCGGGGAGCGGGCGGCGCCGCCGATGATTCCATGGAGCAGCACCGGTAGCGTCGGGGTCCGTGGGGTTCCGGCGGCACTTTAGCATCGCCAAGAAGTAAGCCCGCCGAGGTCCCCCGGCGTCCTTGGCTTTGCTTGCCCGAGCTTCGCCATTGGCGGATCCGCGGTCTCCACCCGCCAGGCAAGCGACCGGCTTCGCCCGTCGTGTCCATCAACCGCATCGGCGTAGCATATGGCCCTCGGATCACCGGCCTCGAGGAGCGCTTATCCAATTGCTCCGGCTCGAGGACTTCCAGCGTGGTCGCCGCCGCCGGCGTGAATTCTGAGCAGGGGAGGCGACACGAGGCGGATCATGTCATCGATCGGTGAAGAGGATCCGCAACTTCAGCCGGACTTGGCGAATGTACAAGTAGAGCCATGGAGAAAAATCCGTCGGGCTCCCTTCGCGATTGCGAAGATCTCGTCTGGCGGATCATCGGCGGCATCAAAAAGGAAGCAAATTAGGCCGCGCGCGTCATCTTGCCTTGCCTTCTTTGCGTGGCCTTTCCGCCATTCTTGGATCAATTGACTAGCGGGCTAGCGGCTTCAGCCCCTCTCGCCCGTTCTTTTGCTTGTATTTAACATCTATCTACTAATAGCTAAACGGCGCCTCCTCGAGAACAGCGGGGAGGTGTGCGTTCCAAGTTTAACCGGCGGGCGGTTCGGGGGCAACCAACCCGGTCAATGTAAGGTGGATTTTTTATAATAAAATAAGAAACTAAATTTACAAAAGGAAAGATAAAGTAAAAAAGAGTTGGTTCCCATCTCTACACCATGTGTTTACAAAAAATAACCGTCTCTACGGTCATGTTTTGGAAACAAATTGCAACACGTGCATCCCGCTCTACCGTATCGTAAAGAAAGAAAGAGTGATGCCGCTTCTTGCAACACATCCCTCTCCACTCCAAACACAAGTCGTGTTTCGTGCTTATTCCCTCCGTTCCACAAAACATGCAACTATGGCCGGGTTGTACTCCCTCCGTTCTAAAAAAGCTTGCCACTATGGGAAGCGTGCATCAAACTTTCTCGGCTTTGACTAGGTTTACGTAAAATACACCCTCCAGCCCCACAAATAAAAGTTCATTTTTGACCTCTACAATTCTTGTTTAATCATTCGTCTTATTTTAAATATTTATCCAATTAATAAAATAAATAAATTATTATGAAAGCATCTCTAACGATAAAACAAGTCATAACAAAATAACAAAAAAAAATTAAACTTTTTTTTGAATAAGACAGACGGTCAAACAAGGATTGTCGAAGTAAAAAAATGGACATTTTACGTGCAACATTTATATCTCCAAATAAATTTATTAAAAACTAGACTTAAAGATCTTTCCGATGATACTAATTACTCGGTAAAATATTAATATATTTTAATATATAATTGCTTGTAGTTTAAATACATTGACTTCTTGGGAAAGCAGAATTGCATTTTTTTAGGGTGCGAAGGAGTACTAAATACTACTCTATTGATCACATTGAATTAATTTATTAAAAAAATACATCTCATAATCAATCTAATGATATTTATTTCATAACATAAATAATAACAGATTTGTTTGATCGACCGATCTTATGCACTTTTGGCGCTATTATTCAAGCTAGCTAAGCTCAAATAGTGTCATATCGCTATTTGGCGGCCTTGACAAATTGATCAGCTAAGCGTAGCCCAATTTTATTGATTGAGTGATTTTTAGTAACTTTATGGTTGTTTGCTTATGTACTTGACTTGATGCTTTTATGGTTGTTTGCTTTGAGGATAAGAACTTTTATTATATGGTTATCGTAAGTATCACTTATCAAATTATCACTTATCGATTATAATTATACACTTGTCCTGATTTCCTATTTTTGAAACAAATAGCGTGCTATAGCGGCGCTATTGCGTGAATCGCATCCGACCTTTACGCCGCAAATAGTGCGCTATAGAGGCAATAGTGACGGAAACAGCCGCCGCTCAATTTCATAGCGCACAATCTAAAAGCGTGGGTTGTGATATGCCGTATAATACATGTGTTATCGTTTCCAAATTTGTGTGCATGTTTGATTGTTGCTGAAATGATGAGTGAGCAGAGGCCGAGGGGACATGCAAGCGAAATATGTCCAAGTTTTTTAGTTTTTCTAGATTTTTAAAATTTAGATTACGGATGGATTTCCAAAATCCGGACTCTAAATAAAATCAAATTTCCTATTGGGATCCCGGATTCTAGTAGCCGATTTCATCTCTTTTTGTTTACCCAGATTCCTTTTATGTCCTTCATTCTCTGCACTTGCTACAATATGGACGAGGGGCAAAATGGTAAAATGAAACTTCGAGATCTATTTGAAGCAGCTCATGTTTCTACATTGTTTTTTTTTTCTCCAGGATAGAATCCAAGGTGATTTGTTGTGAGAGAAAAATACCTGGCTGGTTTTTGGATGGTCTTGATTTGTTGTGAGAGAAAAGCTTTGTTGAGTGGTGGTCGAACCCGGCCCAAACGAACAAGCCGCCATCCTTGTGCAAACGATGGCGGACGCGCCGTGTTGGCGGCGGCGTGTGGGAGGCGGGAACTAGGATACGCATGCAAGGTGTGTGGATATGATCAGCACGTCTCATGGAAAAAATACTAGTATACTAGTACTATATGGAAAAGGCTGCGTCGGTAGTAAATGGCGCCGCCCTAAATTCTGGCTAGCTCTTGGCGTTTTTCACCGGTGAGGGTCCGTCCATCTCTCTGCGCCCACTCATACTAGTAGTACTACTAAAAACCCGCATTTTACGCCCACCAATTTTGATCGGCCTTGAATCTGTTCATCTTCCTTTTCCCCGGACCAAGAGCGCGCCGTAGAAAACCGTGCGGCTGGCGCCTTGAGCCATGGAGAACCTTCCGCGGGAGTTGCTTGAGCACATTACGCTCCGCGTCGCCATGGCCATGAGAGCATCCTATGGAGGGCCTCATGAATCTAAGGGCCACCTGCACGGGCACGAGAGGCGTCTTTGCCTCGCCTTAGTGGGATGGAGCATCCCGCCTGGACTGGTCTTTGATCGGGCGCCTGAGGCGGGGGCGCCGCACTACGCGCGAGTTTCGAGCGCGAGTCTCATCACCCGACCTCGCCAAGTTCGGCAACACGGGGGCGTGTTTTAGAGCAGGCATGTCTGCGGCCGTGTTCGTGGAAGGCAGCGGCACCGTCTCCGCCCGCTCGACTTCTTGGAACAAGCCGCCAGCTTCGGGGCTTGACCTCGCTGCGTATGTGCACGCTCTTGCGCTCTGGAGGTGAACGCCGCCCCGCGATGATGACCATGCGAGAGAGGTGTTGCGGGAGGTGGGCGCGACACGGCGGCGATGGCCCCCTGGAAGACCGAAGCGTGCAATGCTCCACGGATAGGCGGCAAGGGTCTTGCACGATGACTCAGTGGTGCCCCATGCGGTGAGGCCGCATCTTCCTCCTCCGGCCAAACCGAGCCTCGCCGGGACGGGCATCGCATGTAGAAGGGCGTGAAGCGTGCGGCGCCATGAACCCGTGGGTGGAGGGAGCGTGGCGGCGGCACTGCATCGCGGCGAGGAGTGTAGGATCCGCGACGAGTGTAGGAGGTTGTTTGTGCAAGCGGGGTGGGCATGAGAAGCGAGTGGACTTCGCATGAATCTATGTATATGTTGATGATGGCGACAATGCACCCATGCATTGCATTATGTGATCTATATCTTACTTTTGGTGCGTGATGGATGATTATGTGGTATTCGTGTTATATTCATTCATGTTTGCGATGACCGCCGCCCGCGACCATGCAGCCATGGCCGCCGCGAGCACCTCGGCGTTGCTAGCTATGTCTGTGCCGTTGATGGCGCCTTGGAACACCGCCGTGTCCGCCGGTTCATGCCGCCGCGTTCAATGGTTCTCCACGGCGGCAAACCCTCTCAAACCCGTCCCTGTATCGCTCGAGTCTTGAAGCGTCTACACTGCGTTTACGATGCTTTCCATCCCATCCATTTAACCTCGGCGTCCTCGTCGGCGGAGTGTAAGCCCCCGCTCCCCGTGCCCGCCCGCCACCGTCGGCGTCAAACTCGGTACCGCCTAAACCCGCTCATCCGATAGCAAAGATAGGAACGCTAGGTTCTCACGGGGATCACGGTGGTGGTCCTCCCGTCGCTAGAGGCCTCATCTCCGGTGACATCCACGCGACGCCGGTGTGCCGCCATGTCGGAGACCTCCGGGGCTCAAGAACCCTAATTTTTCTTTTTCTTTTTGATTAATCTATGGTTAAAACTTCTAAGCGGTCTTTCTCCCTCATCGTAACTCGGATGTGATGATTTTTTCTTTCTACGATTTTGTAAAATAATGATGTGTCAACCTATTGTATTCTTCTTTGCTAATCCATTCCAAATTGTAGGTTGTTTTACTTTTTTCAACCCTAACTTTGACCACTCGTCTTAATCAAAATTTTATTCAAAATATCACTTCTTTTTGTTGTGGCATGCTTTATTATCAAATGTTCTTTAAGAATGACTTAAACTTGACTGTTTTTGCACAAATTGTTTGAATAAGACGAAAGTGGTCAAACTTGAGGTAAAAAAAGTCAAACGAACTATAATTTGAAACGGAGTACTACTTTTGTCACGTTTGGTGGATATTATTTGAAAGTTGAATTTCAAATATTTGAAGAGTTAACATTTGAAATTTGAAGTACTAGTATGGAGATAAGTAAGATGCAAAACCATGGGTGCCCATGGGGCCATATGGTGTCACGAACACTCTGCGAGTAGTAGTAGTACTACTACTAGTACACATATTGTCTCTCTGTTTCTCTCGCGGTCTCTCTAGCCTCTTCCTTCTCCCATACTCCAACTATACTAGTAGTAGTACTACTACTCTTCTCCCCTCTTACGCTCACATCCAAACTCTTCGAGAACCAAACAAGAGTAGAGAGCGGTCCGGCAGTGTCTGCCTCGCCTTCGGCAAACCGTCTCCATCCGGGTGCACCTCTTTTATCACATCCATTTAGCTAGATTTGGTTTTTCCTGTGGTTCTAGAAACAACAAATACAGAAGTTTTTGTTCGGTGGTTGCGAGATCTTGGGTCCGTCGCGGGGGCCTCCCCGGTGGCGACTTACGGCGAGGTCGCGCCATCGTCTTGACTTCCCCGAGGGGGATCCCGACCGGCGTGGGAGCACGGCGGTGAACGAGGCGTTTATCACGGCGTTCGGGCCGCTCAGATCTCTAGGTGTTAGCGGAGGCGAAAAAGATGTTGCAAGAGAAGCACATCTTGGGTAAGCACCGAAATCTAGATTGTAAAGTGCATTATCCTTCCTTTTTGAAGGGTTTTTTGAATGGCTCTAAAAAGGTTTTGTTTTGTCTCGCATATCCGTGTGACTCGTGCTATCTATAAGCTTGTACAACATTGCTCAATAATTTTGTTGTCTTATACCTTTTTCGATTCATCCTAGGACACCTAGGTACAAACACAAAGACCTACGCGGGAGATTATAAAAAGGACGGGGAGGAGGCCGAAGAAAATGTCCACATCTTCGCCTCATCGGCTCTTGTTGAGCTTGGCAACCACTGTGGCGTGTGTCGTGTTCATTCATGAGCTTGGCAACCACGGGGCATCTTCCGGTGAAGAGGCGGCGGCGCCACCGCTTCCCGAATCCGGCGAGGCGTATCGGATGGGCTTGAAGTGAATCCACCCCCCGGGCTTGCCTTTCGGTGAGATGTGAAACAAAGCAATATCCGAATGTTGTACGATATTGAAGGTATGCAAGACGTTGATATCTACCCAATGGTGCACTTCTTCATGCATGTAAACAACTATGTACTCGATCGAAATTTGTCCTTTGTGTTACTTGGTGACCATATGTATTGCTAATGGGCCGATCATTAAGAAGTATTGCATCTAAGAATATTCCAAGGCCATATTTTACGAGCCATACCATACAAAGAGATTGCTTTTTCGAGTTTTTCTTTTTTATTCTATCTTCACTCACTTAGTTATCTAGGATTAAATGTGGCAAGTATTGAAACAATTGCATATTCTTGGGGTATTGGCATTTAGGATCTTGATGAGAAGTTGGTCCTATGAAAAATGCCGACTAAGTGGATGTTTAATTCAACATTTAGGCGGGCTTTCATTTTTCATATGTATGCCCTTTGTTCATTAGCATTTTTGTTTTTGTATTTTGTTTTATAGCGAAGAAATCTAATGTCCAATTCATGAATTGGTGTCAACTCTTTTGTAGGTTTTCATGTGAGTATTAAGAACAATTCATGAATTGGCATTAGCTTTTCTGAGAACACTCCCATTTCAATTTAAGGTTACGCAACAAGGTAATAACCTGAACATTGTCACTTTTGTGGTTTGATTTGTAGTTACCTATGAATTAACCTAACATAGCATTGCAAAAAATATGACAAATTTTAGTTGCCTAATATAGCACGGCAAAATATATGACCAGTTACGCTATTCTTATATAGCTTTGGGTCCGATTTTTTTATGTGTAGTTACCTAATGCTTAAATCTCATTTCTTGAAGGGGATCCAAGGGGTGCTACATGTATGGTGTGGAGGAGGCGTGCTGAGCCTACAGGTATTTGTACTGCCGGTATGGTTCCTCTACGATTGGCGAGTTCTACATATAACTAAAGCTTTTAGTTATTAGATTGCATTTCTGGTTTAGTTGAGTTATTTTTCGGTTGCTTCTGGGGTTAGGTATTGTAAATTGGGTTCAAGTTAGTTTTTGTTTGTTGCGGTGTGGGGAATAGTTACATTGGATGGATTTGGTTATGTTTATGCCAATTAGTTTTATTCGACCTCTTGGTAAATTTACCACTAAGCTTATGAAAATGGCTTAATTTCGAGTTGCAAACGGTGACAAAATTATAGTCCTTTCACATGTGCGGTTTTGGCTTTTGCTTGCTGATTTTTTTTTTGTTGGACGGTAAGTATTAGCAAGGCGGGTTAGCAATAGCAACAAGGAGGTGTTTGGGACAGTCTAGCAAAAGCAATTAGGTCATCACGCATTATTTATTGAGATGGAATAGTAGCAAGGTAGGTTAACTATAGCGGGAAGAAGTGGGTTTAATAGCACAATGACTATTATAAGTTTATTTTGCTATACTTCATACATAATGATTTACATACATGGAAATTTGTCGAAACGACAATATTCGGTGTTGCATAGATAAACTATGTCTTTGGTACTGCGAGACACTAGGTCCTCAATTTTAAGACATCTGTTTTTACTCGTGTGGCTTTCCTTTCTGACAATTTGTGAGCATTAGATTCACACCAACAGGCAAAAGCCATATGGTTGAACCTCATTTGCCCGAGTGTAAATTTGCGAGAATTAGCTTTTCACATATATATCGTATCCATGCGTTAGTTACATGTCTTCTCTAGAGGTAGTCAAACCATTTTTATTCCATTTATTTCAAGCGAATCGATAATTTTGGTGAGCCGATCCACATTTGCTTGTGTTTGTGTTATGCGCATTCCGTGCGGTTGCAAAAATAGAATCTTGTGTTTCACGGCGCACGAGGACACAAATAGCTATATTTAATTCTATTGTTGCATACATGCCTTTCTTGTTTTACATCGGCCCGGTGACGCATCATGCATGTTAAGATGAAAATTATTTACATACTAATTCGAGAATTGTAATGTGCTATGACGGCCTACATTCTCTACCATTTATAACATACTTTTAATTTGGTTCTATGCAGGTAGATCCGTTGCTTGGTCTTGAGAAAAATGGCTACGGTGCAATGCGGTATGGTAAAGAGATAGCTAAAAAAATCCCTCGGAAGTGTTTCGTCTCCATTTGTGAACTTGCGCGGTCGGGTTATGTGGGTGTGGGATGCTTCATGGTCTACTTTTTGTATGCCTGTAAGAAAATTGGGCCCTAGATTTGTTTTTCAAGGACTTGATTACGTGCCTGCCTAGCGACACTTGCTTCATCTTCCACGACTACTACCTAACACGCTCCCTAAACTGAAGATTCTGTTTTTGCATCGAGTTGTCATGTGAGGGATGCCCCATGATATGAACAATGGTATATTGTTTGCTTGCGAGATCAATGTATCTGTAATGTATTATATTTTGTATCAAGTTGGTCGTATCCATCCCGGCATTACCAATTGGAGTTGCAATGATTTCATGCCCGCATGACTTTATCTTTGTTGTGGTTCGCTAGATTTAGGTTATGCAAGAACAAAATCTTTGTATCATCATGCGCGCGGGGGTGTGCCCAAAACACTTGTTGTGTTGAGGTGAAACCGACTTAGCCCTTACGTATGATAGTTGTGTTCGGCGTTTGGGACCTTAGCGATCACGGTTTGTATTTTTCTATGTATGCACAATATCAATGCTTTTGGTAGCACCCAGCTCTATCACAAACCGATAAGTTCATGTTATGCAAGAACAAGAACTACTATGGCCCGTTTGGATTGGATTATAGATTTCCAAAATGCGGATTACGGGAACTATTATAAAATCCGAATTTTTGGTAAAATCCATAGTGAGCCGTTTGGATCACGGATTTTGAAAGCTGATTTCGTTTCTCTATCCTCTCCTATGCGTTCGTTCGATGAAAAAAATCTGGTAGAATTTGGTCTGAGCCGATTAAAGGGATTTTGGAATGCGGATCAAAATGCGGAATAAAATCTACCCGTTTGGATCAAAATCCGATTTCAGATTTTGGATTTCCAAAATCTGAAGGCTTCCAAAAGCGGGGCCTATGAGACTCTCGGTGCCATTACACACCTGTCGGTCCATTGTTTCCCACCGGGCGTGCAAGCGCCCTAGCACTAACACTAGTATATATATATATCGTCGTATTAAGTCGCCTATCTTGCCCGGCTCCTTCACTCCGCCTCTCCACCACTCTGCCGAGGGAGCCTTCCCGTCGTCGTGCGCCGCCGCCCGCGCTCCTAGACTCTTCCATGCGTGCCGCCACCTCCATTCCTCCTCGCCCTCTCCCCTCCCCCCCGCCGCCGTCGAAGATGAATGCGGGGAGGTTCGCCCCGGTTCCTCGTCGGGGTGGAAAGCGGTGGTGAGGACCGCCAAGGTTCAACAAAGGGCGTCCGGCCGCCTCCACGGGGTACAAGAAGCAAGGCATCCCGGCCGCCTCCACGGGGTACAAGAAGCAAGGCATCCGGGCCGCCTCGTTGGGGAGCGCAGGATTTGGAATCGCCTCGCCCACTAGTAACTTGGAAACCCTAGCGACGGTGACGCGAAGGGTATCGTTGGGAGCTTAGCGATGGAGGAAAGAGGACATGCTGCGGGTTCCTGCCTTCAACGGCGTCATCGTCCGGTCATCCATCTTTGCCCTCGGGGCGGCGTCGTTGAGTCCCGCTTCCTCGCTCGGAAGAGGCGTCGTCTAGGCGGCCTCGGGCCGGGGAAGTTGGCGGAGGCGGGCGAAGGAGAAGTCCTCGGCGGCGGCGTCGGGGCAAGGAGCCAGGAGCGGGAGGCGGAGCGGGGGCGAAGGAGAAGTCCTTGGCGGCGGCGTCGAGGCAAGGAGCCGGGAAAGGCGGAGCGATCGCGAAGGAGATGGAAGCAAGATCGTCGTTTGGCGCGGTACTAATGCCACATGATTCTAGATTTTTTACAATCGACCATCGATTCTAGAATCTAGGGTATGTTTGGAAGCTACACATATTTTTTTTTCTCAAGGATTTTAGAATCCTCTTGGATCCCAAACAGGGCCTTAATTAGTATACCAGTAGCTTTAGTTATACTACTAGTTTCAGTTTCAGTAGCGACAGAATTGAGAAAACCCATTTTGGCTTGGCCAAGGCCAACTGTTTTGGCATACTTCGAGAATAATGGTAGTTCGGCCAGCAGTTTTTGCAGTTTTGGCATAGTTCACTTACATGCATGCTTTGTTTAAATTGAGAAAATCAATTTTGGCCATTTGTTTTGGCATAGATCCGTGAATATAATGGTAGTTCTCGGCCTCCAGTTTTGGCATAGTTCACTTTGCATGCATGCATGCTTTATTTCACTACATCGGTTTCTCAATGACCAAATATATGAACCGATGCTTGTGATTTGACAGCGATGACTTGTTTTTGTTGGAACGATCGATCCGGATCCCTCATATATATGTTCATGCAGAAGCTCTTTGAAGTTGTTTGGGCTGTTGAGGGTCTCATCAAGAGGAAGGCTGAGAGCGAAGACGAGAGGCTTATGATGCATAGGCTCGCTTGCCAGGCTGTTGAGGCTGGTGTTGAGTACCGAAGCGGGTGGCATGCCTACGATGCCGACAACACACTAAATAATGTGATTGATGTTATCTTTGTCTTGACTTACTTTTGGTGATCATGTACTAGCTAGGGTAGTACTAAAACAACACTATGTAAAAAGGCTAATAACCGCCCGGTGAGCCGAGAGGCGTCACTAATAACGGCGTACGTGTTGTGTCATTATCGACGTGCGGTGCAGGCGACCGTCGATAATAGGCGTCGGATGGTCCCACAAGACCAATGCGGCGTCGATAATAGGGGTGATTAGAGACTCGTGTTCGTGTGACTCGTCTGTTTTCTTAACCCGAGGCGTGTTTTCCTTGGTGAGCCACGACGCGGCTACGGCAGGCGCTTTTTGAAACCGAGTGTCTGCGAGAATTCAATGTATCTCGAACACGCGTTTCATTACGGGCGCATTTTGAGACCGATCGACTATGGATACAACTCCTAATTGACAGCGTTTTTGCTTCTGAGAGACACCTTTTGGCGCGCTTCCGTGCATGCCGATTCACGGGTATCGCGAGTAGCGTGGATTCACAGAACTTCGTGTGGTCGATACCCGTCCGTGTTGCTTGACCGCCGCATGCACTGGCGGCGTGCGCGGATACCGGCGCTTGGAGCAGTACAAAGTGCGTAGCGGCCCGCGTAAATTAAAGTCGCGCGTTTATTTTCGAGGCGAGTTGTGTTACGAGGTGTGCGTACATGTGCCAACCACTACCTGCGGCAGCGTTTTTATTTGAGCGAGGTTGTGTTAGGAGGTGTACGTACATGTCCCAACCACTACCGCCGGCGTTTATTTTTCGGACAAGTTGTGTTAGGAGGTGTGCGTACATGTCCCAGCCCACTACCGACCCGCAGCGTGTATTTTCAGGCGAGTTGTGTTAGCGAGGGGGTCGTACATGTCTCGACCACTACCGTGCGCGACTATAGTTTCGAGCCGAGATATGTTAGCGGGTGTCGTACGTCGCATAACCGCTACCGGCGCGGTCATTTACTGAGCGTGTGTTGTCGCCCGGTATGCGTCTGCATTTCTTCGGTATTGCGAGACACATGTCGATGAAACGCCTTCAGCGGGTGCAGCGCTTTGTATCTGTCTCGCGAGTCTTACGATCGCCCGAAATCTGCTAGAGATGATGGATGTTGACGCGGCGTCGTACGGCCGAATTTGGCCGGGCCACGCATCGGTTTTGAACGGGCCTCCGCCGGCTCCGTGGCCGGCCCGTCCTTTGGACGCATGTTAGGCCCGTTCTCTTGTGGTACAACGAGCTGGGCCGTTTTCCGCTGCGTAGGTTATAACACTGCGGACATATTATTATTTACTAGGAAAAGTGCCCGTGCGTTGCAATGGAATGCGCACCACGTGAGCTCATTCAACGTTTTGCCTTTTGTTTTTGCGAGGAGCCTATTTTGTTCCCAAAATCTAAATCAAATAAATTTAGGATTATTTCTATTACAAATTTACAATAAGAGTCTTATATGTGAGAATAAGTAAAGACAAAACATTTGCCCCAAGTAGTGTAGGTCACACTTGCGGTGATTGCCGCTCGCCACTCTCCAACTATGGCGGTGCGCCGTCACCCGGCGTAGGCTCGGATTACCGCTGCGTCGTCGTCCCCGTGTACAAAGCGAGATATCGCCGGTGTCCTCGCAAGGTTATATATATAATGCGTTGCCACACACTTGAATTGGTGGTGGCGGCACATCGCCAGGGGTGTTGGGGGTGTGGGTGGGTGTGTGTGGGGGGGCAGGGAGGGCGCGCCGCAGGGGGCCGGCGACTATATCCGTTGATGATTGATTTGCTACGCTCGGCTGCTCACGGAATATTTACTGCGTATTTGGATCGCCTCCTTGGTGTCCGGGTGTCTTTGCCGGAACTGCGGCGAGACGCGACCGAGCTCCAAGTTGGAAGTTCCTCTGTTGGATGCGTATTTGGAGGATCTTACGCTTTCGGCGAGGTCCTCCGGCGGTACAGCAAGGAAGCACGTCGTCCACGACATCTTGAGGCGGCATAGTTTTTCGGTTGAATGGAGGCTAGGGTTTTTCCTTACCCATAGTTTCCCAAGAAGCAATCTCAACCGTTGAATCCAACCGAGATCAACGGTGCACAAGCTCTTGGGCTTGTCGCCGGTTTGGGCTGCTTTGATGGGCTCCAAATTCATCCTCCATGTGGAAGGATAGCCCAACAAAATCTGTTCCTAATCATACACAAGGCGAGGCTTTACGCTTTGCTTCATTTCATTGTAATCCAATCCACAAGCATCTGCAAATTCAGCATAGGTAGCCTCGGTTTTGCAATGCTTGTCCTCGAGTGTGGGGAAACAATAAAAAAAATAAAAATATAAAAACCCCTTTCGAATGACCCTTCCATTCAGTCTTGCTTCATTGCCATGGTAAAAGCTCAATCCGGACACGCGAGAATGCATTGACAACACTAGCCTTCACACAACCAAAGTAATCGCTACGGATGTGTACACAAAGAAATCAGTTCCAAACCACAAGCGGTCATCCCGACGGCAAAGTTTCAATAAACTATAAAACTGCACTATCACCCGTGCGGCGAGTGACACAAATAAACAAACAAGCTCTGACATTAGTCTTATGAAGTCAGCATCTCAATTTTTAAAATATGATAAAAGAAAAAGATGACAAGCTAGACGTTCATGAGTAGAAGTTCCATCCATTGTAAACTCTGGACAATGTACAAAATACGACACAAAGAGTTTACAAAAAATGTTGGTCGTAATGCTCGGTCACACACAACGCATGCTCAAAAGATCAACAATACTCCTATCATGCATATCCCTGATGTGCACAATGTCAAGGTAGAGCACTGCCACAAGGCAAAAATGTTACTTTTATGTCCTTGGAAGCCACGACCTCTAGTTTCGGTTTAAACTGGCTGTTCATCCACATATTGAGAATCGGATTTGCCATGCTCGTCCGAAATTCTATTTTCTCCGAACTTTAGGAGATATACAGCACATCATCCTACTGATATACATCATTATTAGCTTTCAAACCAAGTGTGGAATAATAGAACTGCCGAGTAGGGCTCAAATAAAAAATAAAAACTTCGGAATGACCCTTCCATTCCATCTTGCTTCATGCCCATCATAATAAAGCTCAATCCAGACAGGCAGAATGCATTGACAACACTAGCGTTCACACAACCAAAGTAATCACTTACACTTGTATATTAATGGAATGGCTAGCACTTACACTAGGTGGATACATCATGGGGAACCATTGGAGGTTATACTATATAAAAATGAGGGCCTTGATGATGAACCAGACTAGTATCAATGATGATCTTTGCATGAGTGTGGATGAAGAATATGACCATGATGATGGAATTTATGATATGGTGCACGAGGGAATTGTATACAACTGAAGACGAAGATAAAAGAAAAAGGTCTATGTTTGCAATTATACTGGAAGAGATGAAGCAGCAACTCAAAGACGATAAGGGTGACATCTCCATTGATGAGGACGAGTTTTTCCTCCAGTTTTTCGCCCAAGTTTTTCTCTCTGAAAAAAAGAGTAGCCAATAAGATACGACTATGACAGGGAGCTGCTAAACCATTACTTCCTAGCAGCTTCATGTGTACAATTTAAAATGACAGCATATCCAAGAGTTTGCTAAACTAGTTTGCCATCCTTGGATTTTTGCAAACGAAAAAAAAACTTGGCTCCAACGAGAAGAGGTAGTTACTGGACGGCCCAATAATCGTACATGGGAACAGAACCGACGAGAAGAGGTAAAAAGAAGGGTGGAAATATAATTTAGTTTTACTCTCAAGGCTCTCGATGCAAGTTTGCTAGAGTGGGAAGTTTGTAAATGCGGGATTGGTTTAGTTAGTGGAAAATGAAATGCGCTTTGGGATTAGATTCGGCATTTACGCAAGAAGATGTGCCTTCGACAACGCTATATCCTGCTGTGCTTCTTGGGACTCCTCATCCTTTTATAATCTCCGCGTGGGTCTTTGGGTTTGTACCTAGGATCAATCATCGAAAAAGGATTTTAAGGCGACAAAATTATTAAGCAATGTTGTACAAGCTAGATAGCAAACCTTTTTAGAGCCATTCAAAAAAACTTCAAAAAAAAAAGGAAGGATAATGAACTTTACAATCAATATGCCATCACCGACCATTGTACTAGTAACAAATTAAAAAGTCATGAATTAGCATAGGGCACCAAATTATACGTGTCACTCTCAAAGTTTTCAAGTGGAGCGTGGACCAAATTATTCTCTTTGTAATGAATTACCATAGGGCCACTAATTGTTTGAAATTCATATTCATTCATATAGCAATAAAAGTACCGGATTAAAAACCCCAAGGAGAAGTGCCTAGGCAATAAGTTACATGTGGATTATGTAGCGTAAAAGCAGTCTTTCTATGTGATGCAAAACAAACTATAGCACCTTGGAGCCAAAGCTCCAGTTTATTGCTAACAAACAAAGCTCCGGTGAACACATCCACATATAGCTAAACAGTTAGCCGTAAAGAACAGTCAACCATTTTTAATTTTCCCTAAATCAAACTAATGAGATGTCATCACCTGTATGCAAGCTAGAAGTGTTGCCTTTGTATATATGCGGCGACTTTTGCATCATCAACCAATATGCTTACACAAGAGCACGCATATGTATGTTAGCCATTAAAAGGATCGATAGCATGCAAGACATCGAATTTGAGGATCCCTACGACTCAATCAATATGCTTACACGGTAGCATCAATATAACACACACACAACTGAATTTGAGGATCCATACGACTCTACACACATCGAGATTGAGGATGCAAACCTTCTCGGGATGGTTGGATGCGGAAAGTGCGGGGAAGGAGCGCTGCCGGCGTTGGGCAACCAACGGCGTCTCGTTTGGAGGAGCCGATGGACGGGCGGCGCCTCTGCCGGCCAGCAACGGGAGGGGCACCACCTCGCGGCCGCGGCCGAGTCTTTGGATGGGCCGGCGTCGAGCGGGGACGGGCTGCCGGTCTTGTGCGTCGTCGGCGTGGACGGAGAGCGGGCGGACGCGAGCCGCCGGGGCAGCGCGTCAGCGGGGGACGGGAGCCGCGCGTAACGAAGTGGGATGGGCCGCCAGCGCCGCCGTGTCAGCGGGGGGGCCGCGGTGTGCGCCGCGTGGGAGCGGGGAGGGCCGCCGGAGCTGCCTGTCGCGTCCGTCGGAGCGGCGGCGTGTTGTGCTGTGTTCTCTCTTTTTTTTGATAGAAGGTGGCGGCTGCTTGGGAGAGAATGAGTGAGCTTCTAGGGTAATTTGGGGGCTTTTATTTGGTGGCAACTAGCGGGCTTCTACAATATTTGGGCCCAAATTTTGGCGCCCACGGTTTCAAAATTCGAAATTTTTACGCGGTAGGAGCAATATACTGGGACCCTAGCGGTAGAGCGATATTTCGAAATTACGGAAATTTCGGCCCAATTTTTTTTTCAGATGCTTCACCCTTTTTGACTGGCCTTCAAAGATACACGCAAATGAAACAAACAAAAATGTCTCGAAATGAACACACGCAAAATGTAGTGACAACGATTGCACAATTTGACTAAATAAACTTTCATTCGGACATAATTCGGATTACACATAAACAAATTCAATTCATAAATATCAACAAATATCACCTACATTTGAGCGTGTTAAAAAATCTCTTCAAGCAATATAAGCTAGAAAATAAATGTGGAATGTAAGGTACATATAAATTTTTGATCCAAATGTTAGTTACCTTCACATAGAGCTTTTGGAGGCGGGAAACATTTCGAAGACCGACAACATCATTAATGTCGGGAGATGGCATGCACACAACCAAAACTTTAATAGTTCCCATCGGAGATGACATTGCCGGGCGCAACTCCGCCGATGCCGCCATGGTCGCCGGCGAGCATCTCATCGCTAACCCTCGGCGAGCTCTCATCTAAATTTCTAATAATTATATTACTGACTCAACACGGGGAAACAAACACATGTTACAAAATAAAGCGAGAACCGATGTTTACACAACAATATGACAACAAAAACCAAATAAAAGCTAGTTTAGGGACATCTTGCACATCCTAATGAAGGCGTATGCCGCTAAAAGGCGCTCAATTTGAGCGGCAAGAGTATGAACTCAAAAGCGGAGGCGGCACCCGGCGGAGCGGTGCGGACGACGCGCTCCCCTCGCCCTCGTGGGTCATGCATTCTTCCGGCCGCACACAGGCGTGTTTGTCGCCGACGCCGCAGACTCTACACCGTGAAGCGGTAGGGACACGAATCAAGGTTGGGTTGAGGCACACAACCGCGCGTTGAGGTCCGCTGGGCCAAAATACGGGCTTTCGGCGGGGAGATGGTTCGCCCACCGCGTCGGGTTGCGGGCCGCCGGTGATTCCATGGAGCGGCGCCCGGCGCTTCTTGGTCCGTGGGGTTCCGACCGTACAACAACATCGCCAAAAAGAAGTAAGCGCGGCCCGGAGTCCCCGGCATCGGCGGCTCTCTTGAGGAGCTCCGGCCCCTTGGGATCCCACGGCGCCGCCGTCATCTTCACCATCCCCTCGTAGCATATGGCCTCGGATGCTCGGCCTTGGCCTTGCGAAGCGCCGGCGAGCTCCCGGGGGAACTCTTTGTTTCGGTAGGGGCAGCGCAGCCAGACAAATCTGGCGGAGCGACACGGCGAGATCGCCTCTTTGGTGTCGATTGTACTACGGGAACTTGCCGCGAGCGCGACGAAGCTCCATGTACATTGCATCGGCAACTTGTTCCTTCTACTGGAGGCGGCGGAGGATCTCCTGCTCGAGCAGGTCCTCCGGCAGCTGCAACAAGCAAACACGCGTCGTCACGGCATACGCCACCATTGCCGGCTTCTTCTCCTTCATCGCCTGGGGGGGCGAGGAGGAGGGGCAGCGGCGGTGCGTGTTGTGGGGATAATAACGAGGAGTGGAAAGCGAGTGGAGAGGAGTGAACTAGTAGTAATGAAGACAAGATGCGGACGGGGGTTAGACACGAGGACATGATGGACCCCGGGCACCTATTTTATATTTCCTTTGCACTTGGAGTGTTGGTTACCGGCAAAGGACACAAAACTGTCTCCACTCCTTCAAGATCTACCACGGCGGACAATAATGGTAAGCGCCGGTTGTGGAGTCCAACGAGGACAACTCTTCCCGTCCTCGAAGAAGCATCAAGGAGGAGAATGTATTAATGGGGTGTTTAGTTGGTGAAATATTTTGGGTTCGGAATCTTTGTAGCACTTTTTGTTTGTATTTGGTAACTATTGTCCCACCATAGACTAATTAGGCTCAAAAGATTCGTCTCGTACTTTTCACCAAACTATGTAATTAGTTTTTTTATTTATCTACATTTAATACTCCATACATGCGTTAAGAAATTCGATGTGACAGAAACTGTAGCACTTTTTGGGTTGGTGGTGGGTATGGAATATTGTAAACATATTATGTTTGCCTATACTAGTATGCTTCAATGTTGATGCAGTTTGATTTCTTATCATAACTCATACTCCCTCGGGATGGTATTAGAAGTCGTTTAGGACAGCGTTACGGTCTCCAAAACATAACTTTGACCGCTTATTATTATAAAAATATTTATGGAGATGTGATATATGTAAACTTTTATCAAAGTATTTTTTAAGACAAATCTAATCATATAATTTTTACATTTACAAACTCAACAACTTAAAAGTTATTGATGATTTATATTCCCGATGTTTGACCCAAACCTTGTCCAAAAATGTTTAGATACTCATATGAACGCTAGATCTAGACTTTACTCTGTGAAATTTTTTTGAAGGAACCCATATTTTTTCATATAATACAAATATATCACTTTGTTGTATATAAACAAAGTATATCCACATATTCTACGTATCCACCTACCTAGATAGTCTAGTATGATCATATACTTAATCCCCATACACTCAGCCAGACCTTACCATGATATCCAAATGCGAGGCCCCCTCTTTGTTTGAACTAACTAAAAAATGTTATAACTCACAAACCAAAAAAATCAAATTAAATTCTGATTACACCATTGAATTCCTTTTAATAAATCCTGCAAAAGAAGACCTCATATGGATATATTTCGATAAAATTATAGTTGGCCCCACTTGATGATAGTTGGTAGTAGTATAGATTAAAGTAAAAAAAACGAGAGAATGGTAAAAGGGACAAACTCCATGAGACGGATGATCAAACATGAAGTTCAAAAGTTAAAAGCGACAAACTCCATGAGACGAGGGAGTAGTGATATTCTAACTCATCTCGGACACAAATAAAAACTAAAAAATATAGCTAGTTTTTGGGACGTACACATCTGGCGAAGGCGTGCATCGGCCTGCGACATCCAATTCCGGCGGCCAGGAACCGGATTACGAACTCAAGATCGATGCGGCACCGAGGCGCTGCGATGCAGGGATGACGGTTCCTCCGCCCTGGTAGCGGTGGTGCGCTTGCATCCTTTCGGCCATGCACGAGGCGTGGGGATCGACATCGACGACAAAGCGCCGCTCCGCACCGTCGGGATCAACCAAGGTTGGGTTCGCGGCCGCAGCCTCGATGAGGTCCTCCTCGGCCCAATAAGCGCTTCCCCGCGATTATGGTTCGCCCACCGGCCGTCGGGCTCGGGCGCCGCTGAATCCATGGAGGCGGCGCCCGGGCTTCTTGGTCCGCGGGGGTTTCGACGGTACGGCGGCATCGCCAGAAGTAAGCGCGTCGAGGTCGCGGCATTAGCGGCTTTCGGAGGAGCTCCGGCCCCTTGGGATCGCACGGCGCCGTCGTCATCCTCACCATCCCCTCGTAGCATATGGCCTCGGACGATTGGCCTTGAAGAAGCGCCCCGCCGAGCTCCCGGGGAAACTTTGTGCATCGCCGGCTTAGGCCGACGAATCCGACGGAGCGACACGAGTCGGATCGCCTCCTCGGTGTCGATTGTGCTTTGCGAACTTGCGGCGGCCAGCGGCGAAGATCCATGTACCTTACTTCTTGAGACTCCTTCTTGCCCCGCATGATGATGCGCCATTGGAGGATCACGCTGCCCGGCGAGTTTCCTCGGCGCCGCAGCTGGAAGCTGCGTCATCACGGCATCGCCGCCATCGCCTCTAGCGGTGTTGCGGCCTCTTGCCCTTCATCTTCCTCGCTCTGCCCTCCGGTAGCCGGCCTGCGCCCTTCCGCACCACGGCAGCGGGAAACCGCGCGCCGCCACATGCAACCCCCCGAAGCAATAATGAACCGCCGGCCGGCCGCGCCGAGTCCCAATAAAAGTAAGGATGTTTTGGTCAAACGATTCGGGAATATAAAAATCATCATCAAAAATACCTCGTCGTGGGCGGCACCTGTGTTACTGTAGAACACGAGAGCCTTTTCCACCACACGGCTCCTTAACTACAGACGCGTGTATAGATGCGAATCCTTGCATGCGAATCCTACACACCTCGCTGTAGGATAGGGCCCATGTCTGGCCTTGCATGCGAATCCTTTGCGTATGGCTCATTTTGTAGGATAGGGCCCCGTACGCCATTGTCGTTCCGTCCAATCCTTGGTGCAGGGCCGTGCTCCCCGATTGCGATTGCCATCCGCACCCGCGACGGTGCTTTCGAACGGTGAGGCACCGACAGGGAAGACGACAACACGCAAAAGGACGCCTACTACTCCTACAGGCTCCTTATTTCTTCGGCTTATTTCAGCTTATTCTCTCTCATAGAATACTATTAAATCACGAAATGGCTCAACTATATTTCAGCGCCTGAAAAAAAATAGTGTCTGATACTCCCTCCGTCTCAAAATAATTCACCATATTGACTCTAAGACATCATGTTTGACCGCTCGTCTTATTCAAATTACTTATACAATTTAGGAAATAAATAAATTATGAGTAAAATCCACTCCAGGTCCCTGAACTTGTCCTCTAGTCTCATCCAGGTCCATGTACTTAGGAAACTAGGAATCCAGGTCCCTGAACTTGTTTAAGTGTGTCATCCAGGTCCAAAATACATGGACACGAGAGAACATCAGGAGTGCGGAGAGGCACACGAGAGAGTGCGGAGACAGTGCATGCGCCACGGGCGGGGCCCACTATGCTAACTACTGTACCTTAAAAACTAGATTACACCATTGAAGAAGAAGTACTACTAGTAAATAGAGAAACACGAGTGCGGATAGCCCGGTGCATTGTTTATCTTCTTCGTGTCTCGCCGCCCTCTCGTTTCAGCGCTCCCGCCACCGGCCACCACCCCGCCGGCCCTAGCGAAGCTCCGGCCAACCCTACCGCCCGCGGCGGCCACCCGCTTCCCCACGAGAGAATCACATATCACGTAGCTTTCTATAGGAAGAACAACTCACGAGGGGGGGGATCGGAGGAGGAAGAGAGGAGAAGGACATCCAAACAAGCACAAATTTGGAAAAATATAACACATTGCATGATTACGACTAATAAAATATCTCGGTTTTCATGCATACTCCTACTCGGGATCTTTTTCAACATAAACCATGCATATGATCGATCAAATTAATCCTGTTCGATCAAGAACATCAACCACCACGTGCGCACCAAAAGCTATCCAATTCAGTTTGTTTGATCGACAACACCATCCGGAGAAAGAGGAGGTAGCAATAGATCGGTGCCGCCTAGCACTACGGATAGAAAGTTTGATTGTGTGCAGATCACAAACCTGAAGACAACGTGAATGATATCCGTGCTCGCTGATATCTACCGCAAAAGATTGATCGACCAAAGAACCTCATACACTCGTCGCGGATCCTACACTCACCATTTGCGAGAACACGGAGCACACCACACCACCCGAGACGAGGGCGGACGGCCGCACCGTTTTGGTCGGCTGCGACCGATGCCCATCATGGCGAGGCACCATTTGGGCTATAGGATGGGATGTACGCCACTCTTTTGGTTTATGCTCCGCCAAGTCGCCCAACCTATAACTCCATGCATGTCGGGCGGGGCCGAGTACACTTGATGCTCTTCCACGCCCCAAAAGCCTGGCCGCCAAAGTTGTCACCTTCGATATCCCCGCAACACCCACCGGGCATAGTCGCCGCCCCGCGGCACCGGTGTTAGCCCCGTAGAGCACAAGAGCAAGAACATAGTCGGCTTCTTCATGCCCTAACGCGGCAAATGCGCCGCAAAGATCGAGTGACGGTTTGTCGGTGCAGCGCCTTCGACGAAGACGGCATACATGCCGCTCGGGCACGCCTCCGGGTTGCCGACGGCGCAGGAGGCCGGTGCAAAGACTCTCGCGATACTTGAGCGAGTAGTACAGCGGCCCGCAGACGCCGACCCGCCCGGTGCAGCACCGGTCTAGTCGGATGATCCGTCCCACCGTGGGTCGCCGCCGCGGTGCTTTCATCTGCCCGAACATGTGGCTCGCAGATTGGCGAGGGCCTCCATGGGATCTGCAGCTTCCTTGGCGACTCGAATCGCAATCTCTCGCAAGCATGTCACGCGGAAGGTTTTCCATGGCGCGAGGCGGCGACGCGGGCGGGCTTTTGGTGGAAGCTCGGCGCCCTCTAGCTATTGTCGCCGCCACCGGAGGCGGTGGTGAGCCGGCTGCGGTCGGTTGGTGAGAGCAATAATGCGGGTGCGCGGCTGGTGCGAGGGCGTCTTGTACTAGTAAACTAGTAGTACTACTAGTAAAGAGCAGGCCGGCTCGCGGGCTGGTGCACTATCCCAATGCTCGCTCTGAAGATACGGAGTACAAAATGTTTTCAAAGCGCTACACCCTCCGTCCCACAAATAAAAGTCCGTGTTTGACTTCTAGAATCCTTGTTTGACCATTCGCCTTATTCAAAATGTTTTAAAATTCAGATATTTTGTTTTGATTTGTTTTATCGTTAGAGATACTTTTATAATCATTTAATTATTTTATTATTTGCATAAAAAAATTAAATAAGACGAATGGTCAAAACGGGGATTGTAAAAGTCAAAAACGGACTTTATTTGTGGGACGGAGAGTGTACATGTTTTCCATGACAAGATGATCTCAACTCAAATCAAAAGGTTGTAAACTACGAAGTTTCATAATTGAGAACTACAATCGGTATATATGTTGGTGGTTATTTGTCTATATGACGTCACTTTAAAACATTTAAATTTCATTTTTTTTTTTGAATTTGAGACCTACTTTTCCATTACAAGATAATGTCAAATCAAAAAGTTCTAAACTAAAGAGTTTCAGGACTTAGCAAGATCTACAATTCCTATTTTAGTTTTTTTCCCCATCCAACATAGTGCTAGTGACATTGTTCACAAATCTTAGAAATGTCTCTTGTAGTTTCATGAACGCCGAGACATGTGTAACTCTGTGAACAATGTTACCGCGACGTCGTCGGATCAAGAAATGACCCTTGAGAACAGCTACAATGGAATGAGCAGACGGCTTTTTTTTTCAGGCGTACTATCCCAACGGTCGCCCTGTAGAAGATTTCTTCGTTAAAATCACTAGGTGGTCCAAAATTGATGTTTGGAGTTGTAATTTTTGAAATTTAAAATTGAAATGTTATCGATGAAACATGACAAGAGTAATAGAAGTAAGAATACAATCGCGATAGAGCATGATTTGACAAAAATTTAGAAAGAAAAACCATCATTTTTGGAGTTACTATGATGGAGAAAGACTAGTTATAAGTTTTGACCCGCAGATTAAAAAGAAAAATTAGGGTTCTTGAGCCCTGAAGGTCTCCTAAGTGGCGGCACACCGGCATGCGCGGATGTTAGCGGAGATGAGGTCTCTTGCGACGGGAGGACCACCACCGTGATCCCCATAACCTAGCGTTACTAGTATGCGCTATTGGATGAGCAGGTTTAGGCTCCTACCGAGCTCGACACCGACGGTGGCGGGTACGGCGGAGTGGGGATCGACGCTCCGGCCAATAACGACAAGCCGAGGTCAAATAGACGTTATGGAAAGCACCAAAGAACGCAGCGTAAATTCCTTTGAACACATGGTCGAGGAGGGGACGGGTCGGAAAGGGGTTGCCGTCGCGGAGAACGATCGAACGCCGGCGGCGGACATGGCGTGTTCGGGCGGCGACAACGGCACAGCAGGCCAAGGCGTTCGAGGCGACGTCAACGGCACGTGCATAACCTCCAAGCCGACGAGCCTCGAGGTTCCAAGCTAGGTAGAGAAGGGTGTGACCGTGTGAGTTCAGCCCGAGGCGGCTAGCTAGCCACGCCGAGGTGCTCGCGGCGGCCATGGCTGCGTGGCCGCCGCCGGCGAGAATCGCAAATAAATTTAACACCCCGCAAACATGAATACACCATTGTCGCTCTCATTTCAGCTGCAATCAAACATCCACGCAGCACATGATATAGAGAAATACAACACATATATTAAATCACAAACACCATATCACACAATTAAAATATAACACAAGATTACAATGAATTAAAACATCTCACCAGTGTTCATCACTGCATGCTACTCAGAGGATCAATCGAACATCAACCAATCCATGCATGCACACAACCAAAAGCTAGCAAAAGCTGTTTCATCGATCTAGATCATCTAGCTAGAGCTAAGCTAGATAGATGTACACACAGACAGACACACACACACACCGGCCTGCTCCTTATACCAACGCTGCAGCAAGGAAGAACATACCACACTCAACGCGGATCCTACACTCCTCGCTGCAGTACACCCACCGCAGCGGTGGGCCCCATTGCTCCAGGGCGCCGCAGTTGTCTCCCAATATGCACTGATGCCCGCCCCGGGCGAGGCTCGGTTGGGCCGAGAGGAGGAGGATGCCGCCACTCTTGATAGCGTGGCACAACGCCGTTCAACACTTCTATTGCTTGTCCGGTGCTCCCGGCAGCTACTCCAGAGTCGAGGCGTCGCCGCCGCCGCCGCCGTGTCGGGCTCGGCAGGATCTCCCGCAACACCGCTCGGGCATGGTCGCCATCAGCGGCGGTGGCGTTCCGCCTATAGAGCAGAAGAGCGTGCACGTACCGGGCGAGCACATGCCCCGAGTCGGCGGCTTGTTTCAGCTTGTCGAGAGGCGGCGAGACGGTGAGGCGACCTTCCATGAACACGGCAGACATGCCTGCTCTGAAGCACGCCTCCGGGTTGCCGAACTTGGCGAGCTTGCTGATGAGACTCACGCGGTACTATTGGTATTTTTTAACGCACACAGATAAATCCGCAAGCGCACGGAAAGTACCGTTGTAGCTTTCACCCGGATGATTCAGGGTATCGATTTCCACGGGGAACGAGAAGTGAACTAGAAGGGATCAAGTACGTCCAAGAGAAGGTAGGATGATATTTTTGTAGGTAGAGAGGGGTTCTCTAAGGTTTTCCCAAGATTACTAAATACCAAGGTTCAGGCTTACTAGACTTTACTTACTGAGTAGCGGAACCTTTCCGATTCTCGAAAAGGCGGGAACGGTAATCGGGGTCGGGCCGCCAAAAGCTCTACGAAAAACACCAACCCGCACGTGGTGGACTACAAAGGTCTGATCGGAGCTGTCACCCCGGGGCTACCACAACTATTCCGTAGGTTTGGGGCGCAAACCGGGTAATACACTAGCCTAGACACCACGTCTATGCTAATGATTACTAAACTAGCCCGGATCCTGGACTAGAGCACTCGGTCGAGCGGAGTTCCAGCAAGTAAAATAAAGCAATACTGAATTAAGTCAAATAATAAACTTGGAAATACCACAAGATAACCCCGGACGTTACTCAAATTGAGTCGGCTCGGAGAGGTACAAAAGTTGAGACTAAAACCGACAAACCCGGCTTCTCCTCTTCTCTTCTCCTCTCACTCTCTCCTCTTTTCTAAGTATACAACTAGGTGAGAGCCACCTAGAGGGACACTACTACTTGATATAAAATGTGGAAGTGATGCTCACAATGTAGAATGGTGTGTTCTAATGTGTAGTGTGCCCCTCAATTTATAGTGGAGGGAGGAGGAGAATGGAGGGTGCTCCTTGCTTCGAGGGAAATTTGGCGGGAACGCAAAGTCGCACCACATGCAACCGCCCCTTGGCCATCGGACAAAACCGCCATAGAAAGGGCGGAAGCCGCGCCACTTTTCGGGGCCGGCCGCCCCTTGCGCCGGCCGCCCACAGGCTGGGCCTCCCCGCCTCGGCCTTCTCCTCAAGGCGCGCTTTTGTCCCTCATATGTTGGGCCTATGGTGGTGCATGGGCCAGTTTCTTGGGGTTTGGTTGTCTTGCTTGATCCTCTCCTTGGCGTCTTTTATTCGATGCGCTTTCGACTTATTTGGCGACTTTTGTACCTGCTTTCCACTTTTATACCGCAAAACATAATTTCTACGAATACAAGTGGAACTAGGTTAGAAGTAAAGGTATATGTAACATAAGTTTACTCCTTTCTCATGCATTGGATATAAGTTGGCGGTATAATATACTCGATAATGGCCGCCAACAGTACTAGCGGAAGTGGTACAATGGCCCGCCCAGACGTAGCCGCCGACGTCGAACAGCCACCGTCGTGCAAAGACCGGCCTAGTGGGATGCTCCGGTCCAAGATGTCGCCGCGCACGCCCGTGTCCGTGCAGGTGGCCCGTAGATTGTAGAGGTCCTCCATAGGATCCTCTCGCGGCCATGGCGACGCGGAGCGCAATGTCCTCAAGCAACTCCCCGTAAGGCCGTCCCGTGTTCTCCATGGCTCGAGGCAGCGGCGCGGTGGGGGGCTTTTTTTGTCGGAAACTTTGAGCGGGGCGGGGCGGAGGTGAATAGCAAAGAATACGGGTGGCGCCGGGCGGTGCGTTCCCCGTGCAGCCACGTGTTTTTTTAGGGAGCGGCCGAGAGAGGCTTGCGGCGACATGACCGGTGTGTACAGCTTATTTTTCGAGACCACGCCGCCGCGCGTAAAATTCATCTAGAACAGCTTATTTTTCGACATCGCCAAATTTTTATTTTTTCAAGAGCACGCCTAGGCGCGCTTTTCTTTAAGCGAGAAAAGAGTGTTACGCCTAGGGCGCCAATGAATACCAACGCCTTTTGATAGAGCGCGTCAGAACCTTTGCACGGTGCGCGTGCGTGTGTAGGTGTATCCTTTTGCGTGGAGAGCTCGCGGCGAACGTCCCGCCATCCCCGGATTCCGTGCCATCTTTTTCGATGCGTCGCCTTATTCAATTTTTTTACATAAATATAATTTATTTTGTTATTTTATCAATATTGATACTTGAATATTGATTAATTTATTTTATGATTTACATAAATATTTTAAATAAGACGGATGGTCAAACATATGAAATTCAAAAGTCAAAAAAAGACAAACTCCATGGGACAGAGGGAGTATATCACAAATTCACAATTAATCACAACTAATAAAAGTTCTCGTTTCTCACCATCACGCGCACATATGTGGGATCGACATCAAGCATCACGTACGCACCAAACCAATTAAAAGCTATGGAATTAAGTTTGTTCGATCGAGGTCTCCATCTAGAGCACTAGAAATAGAAAGTTTGATCGTAAGAAGATCACCAACCACGGCAAAAGATTAAGTTGAGTGAAGAACCTCTGACACTCATCGCGGATCCTGCACTCCTCGCTGCAGAACACACAACACACATCACCCGAGCCCTCACCCGAGACGGCACTATGGCAGCACCGTCCTGGCTGGCTGCACAGATGCCCGTCATGGCGAGGCACCATTTGGGCTATAGGACGACGGCACTCTTCTGGTATATGCGCCGCCAAGTAGCCCACCATATCGCTTCCATGCCTCTCGGCGGGCCGAGTGCGATTGATGTTCTTCCACGCCCCGGCCGTTGCCGAGCGGTCGCCGATCTCCCGCAGCAGCCGCCGGCATAGTCATCGCCCCGCGGCACCGCTTGTTGGCCCCTCAGAGAGCACAAGAGCAAGAACATACTTGGCGGTTTCATGCCTCGACGCGGCGCGCGCGCCGCAAAGATCTCGAGCGACGGCGTGACGGTGAAGCGGCCTTCGACATAGACGGCCTTCATGCCGCTATGAAGCACGCATCCGGTTGCCGACGGGCGGCGAGCTTAGTGACAAGACTCGCGATCCTCGAGCGACACCCACCGCGCCGGCGGGTACGTAAAACATCCGGGTCTACTCGATGCTCCGCCCCACCAGGGGGTCGCCGAGACGCCACTTTCATCTACGAACAGGTGGCCCGCAGATTGGCGAGGTCCCCCATGGGATCGGGCGCCCTTGGCGACTCGAATCGCACCGTGCAAGCATGTCACGCCGGAAGGTTTTCCATGGCGAGGCGCGGCGGCGCGGGCGGGGGCTTTTTTTGGTGGAAGCTCGAGCGCGCAGCTATGTTTTTGTGCGGCGGGAGCTGAACAAAGAAGTTGGTGAGCAAAGTGCGTAGCACGGTGCACGGACGTGGGATTTTATGGGAGCGGGCGGGCAAAGTGCACTCCGGCGGCGGTATCGAGCTAGCGACGTACTATTCCAAGGCTCGTCTGTAATATTTCTTCTGTTAAAATCACTAGGTGGTCCAAAATTGATGTTTGAAGTTGTAATTTTTGAAATTTAAAATTGAAATGTTATCGATGATACATGACAAGAGCATGATTTGACAAAAAAATTTAGAAACAAAAACCATCATTTTTGGAGTTACTATGAGGGAGAAAGACTAGTTACAACTTTTGACAACAGATTAAAAAGAAAAATTAGGGTTCTTGAGCCCTGAAGGTCTCACCATCGCAAACGTGAATATAACACGAATTACCACATATATACATCAACCATCACGTACCAAAAGTAAGATAGATTCATGCAACTCCACCGCCCATCGTGCAACACGGAAGAACTTGCTACACTCGGGCGCGGATCCTACACTCCTCGGTGCGTAAGCGGGGTTTGTATGCCATAGGCCGTGTCCCCATTCGGCACGGGTGTCGCAGTATTCTCCCCATGTGCACCGATGCCCGCCCCCCGGGCGAGGCACCGGTTGTGCTAGAGGAGGACGAAGATATCGCTCTCTCTCGCATATGGCGCCACCAACAAGTCGTTCGCAACACTTCCACGCCCGTTGTCGGAGTTCTGCGCATTTCGCGGCCCTCTAGGGTGCAGCCATCGTCGCCGCCGTGTCGCGCTCCAGCTCCCGCAACACCGCCCGGGCGTGGTCGTCATCGGCGGCGGCGCATTCCGCTCAGAGCGAGAAGAGAATGCACATACCGAGCGAGTGCATACCCCGAGTTGGCGGCTTGTTCCAAAGAAGCCAAGCGGCGGCGACGGTGCCACGGCCTTCCACGAACACGGCAGACATGCTCGCTAAAGCACGCCTCCGGGTTGCCGATCTCGGCGAGCTTGCTTTGATGAGACTCCGCGGTACTCGCGCTGAGTAGTACTGAGGGCCGGCGCAGACGTAGCCGTCGACCGCTTAACGCCGTCGCAGCACCGGTCTAGTGGGATGCTCCGGTCCAAGATGGCGCCGCCGCACGCTTTTTCATGTCCGTGTACAGGTGGGCCGTAGATTGTAGAGGGGCCCGCATAGGATCCTCAGGCGGCCATGGCGACGCGGAGCGCAACGCCCTCAAGCAACTCCTGCGGAAGGTTCCGCAAAGATGGCTCGGGGCTCGCCGGCACGGTTTTCCTCGGAAGCTCGCTGCCGGGGGGGAAAGGAAGATGAACAGTGTTCTCGCCGATAATGCGAGATGGAGGGCGAAAAGTACCGCCGGCCGGGCCGGCCTGGTGCTGATTTGTTGTGACTTGTGAGAGAAAAGCACCGCTGGCGGCGAACGACCGAGAGTGGAGTTGGGATTATTACCGAGTACACCAGTGGCCGGTGCTTTGTCGGGGCGGGCGTAGAGGTCGAGTGACAAACATGACTTGGGACGTGCTGATCATATCCACAGTTCCACACATGACACACCTTGCATGCGTATCTTTGCGTATCGCCGTATCCATGACGGGGTTTCGGTTTTTCGGGTCTCGGGTTTCTTGGTATGGGAGGGCGATTTTTTTTTTGACAGAATAGAGGGAGAGGGTTTGATTTTTTGGTTGGTGTGTGCGTGGAATGGGGGTGGGGCCGGGGGTGGTAGTGCAATCGTGTGGACAATTTGGGTGGCATGTGTATATGGCTTGGGTGGGGTAGGCGGGCCCGGTGGGAAATGAAGGAGAAGGGCCGGTTAACTCGTGAGTGGTTCCCGGGTGGTATGTGGTGGTGAGTTGGAGTACTAGATTCGAAACGTAAGAAAAATAGAAATATATATATACCCGGGTGCACTTTCTATACACCTACACCCATATTCAAAAAATCACATTCGGTTTGAGTATGTTTAGATACTCATTAAGATACTTTAGATCTTCTACACGAAAAAATTTCGAAGGAACCTATATTTTTAATATATTACATAAAATGCTACTACTCGCAGTATATAAAAAAGTATATCCATATACTCAACGTATGAATACATGCTTAACATATATACCACCATGTATGGTCTAATCATATACTTCATCCACATGCACTTCGTTCGGTCATGTACGGCAACGCGCAGGGATATGACGCGTGAAGGACGAAGTTCTCAAGAGATTAAATCATCTACCATGGATTTCCTCAAATAAATTATTATATATGTTTTATTACATTACCGTAAGTTGTCACTCGTCCAACATATCTAAATATTTCTATTCGATATTGGTTCAGCTTGGAGTTTAAACATAAGAAGAAAGTATCAGAAAGGAGGGAAATCTTGATGATCAAGATGTATAGAGGAAGTAAATAGAGAAACATTGCAGACGGGCGAGGTGCACTCGCTAACTCCATGCGCACAATATATTTTTTGTACAATATTCGAAGATATATGGATAATGGGTTACACGATGGGGTTAAAAAAACCTAGGAAAGCTACTCATTTCTCAGGTAGCAAGGCGGTAGCAGCAGTAATCAGTGACGAAGCCAGAAAAAAAAAATAGGACGGGCTAATCAATCTCAAATACATCTTAGCCCTCCTAATCTATGTAATTACGAATAAAAATTTAGGTGGGGCTTATTAGGTAGGGCTGCGGTAATTTTGATCGATAGGGGGGGGCTATAGAGCCCAACCTACTCATTTCTCGGGTAGCAAGGCGGTAGTGGGAGTAGTCGATAGTGTGGAGTGATTGCCTTGTGTACGTGGAGGAGAATAGATTCATGTTGCGCGTGTGTATAGCAAATATAGGTTTCAAATTTTTTTTCCCATGACCTTGCATGCGTATCCTTTGCGTATCCCACACACCCCTCTCGCCAAGAGGGGCGCACGTCCGCCATCGTTAGCGCAGTTCCATCAAGATCGATGCCCTGTCTCGATCGGGCGAGGCACCGATTGAGCCGAGCGGACGAGGACGAAGGACGGACGCGAGTATACGGGACTCGCTTATCTTTCAGCCTTATTCTCTCTCACACGAATACTATTCAATCAGCCATCAGCCAAAATCAGCCGAACAGGTCCGTTTTTGACTTTTATAATCCCCGTTTGACCATTCGCCTTATTTACAATCTCCGTTTGACCATTCGTTACAAGTTTTTGACCACGATTAAAATTCTTGAGCCCCGAAAAGTTCTCCGACATGGGCAGACACCGGCGCTTGCGGATGTCACCGGAGATGAGGTCTCTAGAGACGGGTGGACAACCACCGCACCCAGTAACCTAGAGCGTTGCTATCTATGCTATCGAATGAGCGAGAAGGGTGAGACGTGAGAGTCCAGCCCGAAGTCGGCTAGCTCGTCACGGCGAGGTGCTCGCGCGGCGCCATGGTCGTGGTACGCCGGCGGTGAGAATCGCAAATAAATTTAACACATGGATTACAACGAATTAAAAACATCTCGGGGTTCATCTCATCGCTACTCGAGGAGGATCGATCGAACATCAACCAATGCATACATGCATCACCGCGTATGCATGCACACAACAGACGCCGCCGCACCGCATCATCATCCTCTAGATCGAGCCCAGCCGCTCTGCAAAGAGAGATTAACCTATAACACTCGCCGCGAATCCTACACTCGCCGCAAGACACCCCGTGACTCTCACGGCATTGTGGATACAATCTGTTAGCACTATACTCATCGTTCGGCAATGCCGCGCAGCCGTAGTAAAATCTGTGTGCCTCATCTTCCCATCCGCACCGATGCCCGTCATGGCGAGGCACCGGTTGGGCGGCAGGAGGAAGACAAAGTCGCTTACCTTCAATGGCGTCCGTCACCACCGCCATTGCATTGTTGAAGTGCAGCGGCAGTTCAAGCTCCCCAACATTTTTTTGCCACCTCGCCAGTATCTTCTTCCTCAATCTCCCGCAACACCTCTCGGGCATGGTCGTCATCGGCGGCGGCGGCGCCCGCCAAGAGCGATAAGGCATGCACATAGCGAGCGGGTGCATGCCCCGAGTCGGCGGCTTGTTTCAGCTTGTCGAGGCGGCGACGGTGTCGCGCCTTCCACGAACACGCGCACATGCCCGCTCTGGCACGCCTCGGGTTGCCAACCTCGGCGAGCTCGGTGGTGAGACTCCCCGCGATACCTTTCGCGCGAGTACAGTACAGCCGGCCGGGAGCAGACGTAGCCGCCGCCGACGTCGACCCGCCGCCGCCGTCGTTGCAAAGACCCGGTCTAGAGGGATGCACCGGTCCACAAAGGCGCCACGGCACGCTTCTCGTGTCAGTGTACGTGGCTCGCAGATTGTAGAGCTCCTCCATAGGATCCCCGCGGCGCCATGGCAACGTGAAGCGCAATGTCCTCAAGCAACTCCCGCGGAAGGTTCTCCATGGCAAGAGGCAGCGGTGCCGGTGCGGTGGGGGCTTTTTGCTTGAGCTTTGAGCGGCGGCGACGTGAACGGCGGCCCTCACTGGTGAGCAGCAATAATACGGGTGCGTTCGAATATATAATGCAAGGCGTTCGAGGAGCTGGGCCGGCCGGTGAGCACTCGGCGGGAGCGGTCGAGTACATGCATGGCCCGCGGAACGCATCAAAGCAAGTAAATCCACAGACGCGCTCTTTCCCAATACGCGATCAGTATGTCTCGAATCGATGCATGTTTATCCATGACAAGATGATCTCAAATCAAAAGCTTGTAAACTACAAAGTTTCATGGATATTTGGGAACTACAGATCATTATATTGGTAGTTTGTCGGAGGTCATTCAAAAATTTAAATCTCCAAATTTCATTTGTTTTATTTTATTTTAAAAAAATTGAGACCTAGTTTTCCATTACAAGATAATGCCAAATCAAAAGGTTTTAAACTAGAAAGTTTCATAACTTAGTAAGATCTACAATTAATTCTCAATTTGGTTGTTCCCATCGACATCCATGCTAGTGATTGTTCACTTAATCCGCTTAATTATACACCACAAAGAAACATGAATATACCACTGTTCATTCATCATCTCAGGTGCAATTAGAGCACTCACAATGCAGACTCTACCATGGTTTCTATCCTCATTTATTACCCCTCTATTTATTGTTTTTTGCTGATGTGGCGCTATATTTATTGAAGAGAGAGAGGAAAAACACAAGAAACCAAGTCTAACTAAGAAACCAGGTCTTCACGTAAACCAAAACAATTTGTGAGAGTGACAAGTGGGCCATATGACATCATGATAGAAAATTGTACTGTGGGAGATAGTTTCTTGACACAATGTCCAAGACTTTAGAAACCATGATATAGTTTTTCTAGCATTGTGAGTGCCCTTAATAATCAAACATCCACGCAACACATGAGAGTAACACAATGCCACCTCACCACCCCACTATCACCCCACTAGCATGCCACCTCACCAGCCCCCACTCCCTTCCTTGTGCCACATCATCAACATGTCCCACATGTCTATGGGCATAAAAAGGGTTATAACTCTTGAACCAAAAAATAAATCAAATTCTGATTGCACCATTAAATTTATTGTAATAAAACCTTTAAAATAAGATCTCACATGGATATATTTTGATAAAATTATAAGTAGGACCTGTTAGTATAAAGAAAAGTAAAAGAAAATTAAAAAAGGAGAAAAAAAGAAAGAAAAAGAATAGGAGGGTGATAGTAATATTGTAACACTGTTTGTAAAAGTAAAAAAATTGCATTTATTTTGGGACGGAAGGAGTAGGCTTTTTTTTAGGATTTTTTTAACTTTTGCCACTCTTATGGATGCCCCCCGCTGTGTGTCAATGACAAGTGGGTCCATCTCGAGTCTATGACATGTGGGGTCATGGTGGCAAATCTGTTGGAACCCCTCCGTAAGAGTGGCATTGTGTGGCAAAAAATTAAAAGTCCCTTTTTTTTAGGAGCGGGCCGCGACCGGTGAGGCTCTGCGACGACATGACCGGTGCTAGTCGTACTACAAACGTAATGAATGCCAACGCCTTTTGATAGAGCGCGTCTCTAACATTTACACCTTTCGTGCGTGCATACCTTTGCGTAGAGTAGCTTAGGCCGCCGCTCAGGCGTCAGTGAAATCGCCATCGGGCGCGGCGATCATCATTATACCGATGCCCGTCTCCATCGGCGAGGTACACCGGACGAGGACTAAGGGTGACTCGGTGTAGTACTACTCCTACTTCTATACTGAGACCAGCTCAGACGCGTTACCCCGAATACTTCCCGATTTGGTTTGTCGGTATCGAGATATCGTACTATCGACAATACGCAGATATACAAAGATCGTACTCCTGCCGCCGCAGAAGACGCCCGCCTTTCAGAGCAAGTATGGTAGGTCTGTAAAGCTGGTACGTAAAGCTTACAGCCGGCTTGGGCACAAGAACAATATGTGAGATAGACAAGTGGGTCCTATATTAATTAGAAAAGAAAGAGCTAACTACTGTATGGGTGGGGGCTGGGAGAAGGCTGTACAGCCGGCTTGCTGGCTGTATTACTTGCTCTCAAGCAGCGGAGCAGCCTCGTGGCCTCGTCGCATGGACGACCGCGTCCTTCTTTTAGGTGCCACCTGGGACAGGCGAGCGTTGAATTCTGCCGCAGGCGGCGGCAAGCGCCGTCCGCTCGTTGATCCTCATACATACATTTGTCTATTCCTCGATTCTCCCGTGCATGCTTGGTGAGGTAGGCCATAGTGCCAATGTAGCCCGTCAGGACTATTTCTATTTTTTTAAATTTGTTTCATTTTTCCAATAGAAAATAAAAGGAAAACGCCCTCAAATGCTTCATAGGAGTAGCTAGAGATGCCTATTTTTATTTGCTCGCTAGAGTAAAATTGTCCTAATTATACTAGTGTGCAACATACTGTATATATGCTTTCAAATTGACAGATAATTTGGATAGATTTCATTAGAACTGTCACACTGTTCAAAGAGCAAACATCCACACATATTTGAGAAATAAATATATAGCACATGGATTATGTAGTTAGTACTATATATCACAACTAATAACACACATGTCTCAAATCGAAGTGTGGCAAGATTCTTATGCAAAACAAGTGTGGCAAATTACTAAAAGGCTTTAGAACAGCCTTTCAAGACCTTTGCTAGAGGGATGGCTCCGGCGATGTCGGGCGGCGTGCTCGTCATATCGGCGAACAACGACTGCGGATCGGTGTCGGTTCGGTTATTGGTCTTTGAAGCCCGTCGGGTAGCGGGAGAGGTCTTCCACCGCTGCGTCGCCATCGCCGCCACGCCCATGCCCGCACCGATGAAGAGGCCGTGAGCGCCGTGATCATCGATGCGGTCGTTTACGCGGCCGAGGCGGTGTCGCACCGTCGCACCGCTGGCGTTCACCTTGTCCGCGATCACGGTGCCGATAGCCGTCATCCCGGGCGTTTTTCGCAGATAGCGCCTGCAATTGTAAGATCAAATTCTACCGGGGGGAAAGCAAAGTGTTGAATCGAGATAGATCAGGGTTTTTGAAGCCAAACCACCGATGCGCGGCGTGACTTAATTGCCGTCGCTGCTCCTCCCATTCCAGCTCCTTCCCGGACATCTTTTGAGAGTACCGAGTACTCATTCTCGAACCCGCCCGTCTCCGCGCGGATGCTCTCGACGTAGGAGAGTGAATAATACTCCAACTCCGATCCCGATGAAGAGGATGAAGAATCGGAGGAGGCCGAGTTTGCACCGCACCGGGATGACCGGGCGGAGCTGTTTTCCTCACATCGGAAAGTACATGCCCCCTACCTCTACCTCCGCCGAGGAATCTCTAAACAAAAGCGAAGGGTTGCGTTAAGAACAGATTACAAGAAAAAAACAAGAAGCAGATCAAAGTAATGAAACTCACCCAACTCGGCGATGAGGACCGCGGCTTCCTCTGTCTCTTCCTCGGCTCGCGCTTGCCAAGGTTGAGTATTGGACCGCGGCCATCGGTGAGCTTGATATTTTAGTGAAGCGAGAGGGCAAGAAGGCGAGATGAAGGAGTATACAGGATTGAGGTAAAGGAGAGAGCCTAGGCCGAACAGGGGGGATCGTGGGAAACCATGAATGAGATCGTGGCGCGTATCCCGAAAAACAGATTGGAATGCCGAACGCACGTTGGGAAGTTTCGGAACAACCGTTCAAGTGGGCTTGATTTCTTCTTGAAATGCCCCGGTCCATTAAAGGTTGGAAAAAGTCGAATTACCTCCCCAACTATCACAAAGTTTATTTTTCCTCCTCAATGCCAAAATCGGACAAATCACCTCCCTTAACTTTTCAAACCATGCAAATTACCTCCCTCGGCGGTTTTGAGAGCGGTATTGCTACAATAACAGCGGTTTCCCTTTTTCTTTTTAAAAAATTCGTTTTAATCTATGAAAAATCATAGTAAATCACGAAAAATCATAAAATGAAAATCAAATTTTGTTAGACTCCACATAATTATATCTACACACCGAATTTATGAAAAAGAAAAATATAAAACCTTCGTAGCAAAAACTTTATATTAAAGTATATCATATTATATATTCTTTGTGTAGATCTAATCATGTAGAGTCCAACAAAATTAGATTTTTCATTTTATGATTTTTCTGTGATTTACTATGATTTTTCAAAGATTGAACCGATTTTTTTTAAAAAAAAAGAAATCACAAACCGCCATTATGTAGCAATACCGCTCTCAAAACCGCCGAGGGAGGTAATTTGCATGGTTTGAAAAGTCGAGGGAGGTGATTTGTCCGGTTTTTGGCGTTGAGGGAGAAAAAATGAACTTTCGTGATAGTTAGGGGAGGGAATATGGACTTTTTCCTTAAAGGTTTGGTTCAGGTTTTTATTCGAAAAAGAATTCGGTGTTGATTCTCGAGAACTATGGTCAATTTTGGAGAAAAAGGTACTTCTACCCAAAAATTGAGGAGGCATGTGTTAACACCGAAATTTGGTAGGCCTCGATGCAAGATGCTAATATCGGAACTAATATACCAAATAAGTACAATATTATACCAAGTATATGTACAATATTATACCAAGTATATGTACTCCCTCAGGGATGGTATTAGAAGTCGCTTAGGACAAATGTACACGGTCTCCAAAATACAACTTTGACCTCTTATTATTATAAAAATATTTATGGAAATGTGATATATGTATACCTTTATTAAACTATTTTTTAAGACAAATCTACTGATATAATTTTTACATTTATAAAATTAATATCTTAAAAGTTATTGATGATTTATATTCCCGATGTTTGACCCAAACCTTATCAAAACGACTTCTAATACCAGCCCGGAGGGAGTACAATATTATCACCATTATATTTGCCACCGAGCCTCCCCTTTCTTAACGTGTCGGGTCAGTGCGTGCGCCGTGCCGGGTCGCCCCAAGCACGCACTTTTGCCCCGTGCCATGACAGGGGTGTGTCATGCTCGTAGTTTCATCAACTATATGAGACATGTGTAAATCTTGTGAACAATGTTATTGTGACGTCGTCGGATGAAGAAATGACCAAAAGATGTATACATCTTAATATATAAGAAGTTATACAAAATTTTCATGTTCATGAATGATTTCTCATCTTTGAAATCATTAGGTGCTCCAAAAAATGTTGCTTAAAGTTGTAATTTTTAAAATTCAAATCAGAATGTTATTGATAAAATTTTACAATAGTCGTAGCTGTGTAAGAATACAATAGCTTGATAGAGAATGATTTTACAACATTTTAGAAAGAAAAACATCAATTTTAGAATTACTATGAGAGAGAACGAAATTGATACGATCTTATACAACTTTTTTTTTTGAACAAGACGGATGGTCAAACACAATGTCTAAAAAGTCAAAAACGCCATTCTTTTGGGACGGAGGGTAGTTTCCAAAAATACTGTGCATGTTGGTTGTGTGTGCCCCTGGATTCGTAACCAACGGAAATTACCGCTTAAATACGGGAATTCGGAAACGATCGGAAGAGGGCAAAACTGTTTCCACTTTCATTTCCATTTATTTTTACCATTATCATTTTCATTTTTTCGCGGTTACCACTTCCGTTTCCATTTAGGCAAAGAATCGGAAAAAACTCGAAACGACTCACGGAAAATCGGAAACTACCATTTTCGCTTTTTTTTAGAGAAATATGTATTCATACGAACTTTTGAGAATACTATCATTTTCGTTTTTTTCCTCACAGGCGAATCATTTCACTCTTCATCCCGCCTCCTCGAGTTTTTCATGCCGACAGAAGGTCCCACTACGTGCCTTCTCCCGTAGCAGCTGAAGTGGCGATCTTTTACCTTGTGCCCGCCCAAAATTTTCTCCGAAAATTTGCGCGCCCAAAGATTCGCAAAAGCCTATCCGCCTCCTCACAGCGATTCATTTCACTCCTCATCCGCGTCCTCACAGCGATTCTAGGGTATACAGCCGCCGCCGCCGCCGCTGACAACCACCACCGCCGCATCCAACCACCGCCCTCGCCATTCCGGGTTTCAAGCCGACAAAGACATCCGCGCGTGACCACCGCCCAACCCACCTCCGATCCATCCGCGCGAGCGATCTACCGGGATAATGCGCTCACGGCTACGACGAGGCCGTCCTCCCCCACCATCTGCAACTCAGTCCGCCAGGGTACGAGGCACCATCTCTAGGGGAGACCGCAGGTCCGCCAGCCACCTTCTACGCCGGCTTCATCCTCCACCCGAGCGAGCGGGAGCACCGCTTCGTCATCTCCAACAGCGCTGGCCTCCTCCTCGATCTCCTAGCCTACATTTTGTTGGATACTGAACTACACTTTGTTTATTCCTCTATTTCTTAACTACATTTTTGTTCTCTGCCTCTTTGGTTTGTTTAGTCCTCATAGACTGCCTATTACATAATTTATCTCAAGCGTAATTATCCTAAGATGGATATACCGAGTTGTACATACCGAATCGACACCGACCGCTACAATGTTGTTATCTAGTATTTTTGTCGTAGGGAAACGCAACCATCGGGCCGCATATTTTCTTGATAGATGATTATGCGTGCTCAAGAAACATGACATGACAGACTATCTATAATACTATCTTGTCTTAAAAAATTGCCTATAATGTAGATACTTGAACTTGACACCGACCGCTACTATAATGTAGTTATTCGTGTATTTTTGTCGTCATAGAAAACTCGCAAATACCGCCGCTTAATTTTCTTTATACATGAATCTACGTGCTCGAGAACAATGACCGCTTCCGAGAGTACTTAAACTATCTTGTCTTACACAAATGTCCTTGTTAAAACAACAATTACTAAAGTACGTTTCATTATATTCCTCTATTCCCGAACTACATTTTTTTTTTGTTTTCGCCTCAGTGGTTTGTGTAGTCCTCATAGACCGCCTATTACAAAATTGAATCAGTATAATATTAGGCCCTCGCTAATTTTCGTGCAACTGAAATTTTCAAATCTGTTCAGCGATGAAGCTACTTCCGTTGATTTCCATCCAACAGCCAGCATCAACGCATCATGGTGGATAGATAGAGAGCACGCAGTGTCGGCTGAATTTTTCGCCGCCTATACATGAGAAAAGGTGATAATTTTGTCCTCAGATGGATACATGGAGTTGTAGATATCGAACAATACACCCGACCGCTACTATAATGTTATTATCTGCGGTGTTTTTGCTACTATAATGTTATTATCTGTGTGTTTTTGTCATAGGAAACCGCAACTACCGCCGCTTGTTCTCTTCATGGATGAATATGCGTGCTCAAGAAACACGATCGCCTCAGAGTACAACTATCTTACAAAATGATCCTATTAAACCAATCGTTGCTAAACTACGCTTTGTTTATATTCCTCTATTTCTAAACTATTTTTTTTTTTGTTCTCGCCTCTTTGGTTTGTTTAGTCCTCATAGACTCCGCCTATTACGTAATTGAACTGCATAATTTTATCCTCGATGGATATGTCGAGTTGTAGATCTCGAACCCGACACCACATTGCTACTATAATGTTGTCATAGGAAACCGCAAATACTGCTCCTTATTTTTTTTATACATGAATATACGTGCTCAAGAACAATGATTTTCAGAGTTCTTCAACTATCTTGCCTTACAGAATGTCCTTATTAAAACAACTGCTACTAAAGTACGCTTTGTTTATATTCCTCTATTCCCGAACTTCATTTTGTTGTTCTCGCCTCAATGGTTTGTGTAGTCCTCATAGAGTGCCTATTACGTAATTGAACTCGTATAATATTAGGCCCCGCTATTTTCGAGGTGACTGAAATTTTTAAACTGCTCAGCGATGAAGCAATTTCATTGATTTCCATCCAACAAGCAGGCATCAACGCATCATCGCAGAAGAGATAGGAGCACACAATTTGTCGCCTGTGAGGAAAAGGTGATGATTTTGTCCTCGATGGATATATGGTGTTGTAGATACCGAACAAGACACCCGACTTCTACTATAATGTTGATATCTCGTGTGTTTTTGTCATAGAAAACTGCTACTACTCCTGTTTATTGTCGTAGCGCCAATAGAGTAGCTCGTGCTATGTTATTGAACTTTTAGCGCTTATTGGCGCTTATAGCGCACTAAGCTCAAATAGCGCCATAGCGCTATTATGGCGCTATTGGCAAATTGATCGCCCTAGCCTAATTGTTAGTGATTGAGTGATTTCAAGAACTTTATGATTTGTTTGCTTATGTACTTGACTTGATGCCTTAATGGTTGTTTGCCTTCATGGTTGTTTGTTTTGAGGATGAGAACTTTATTATATGGTTATCATTATCACTTATCAAATTATAATTGTATACTTGTCCCGATTTCTGTTATTTGAAACTCAGTTACTAAACTATAGTTTGTTCATATTCCTCTATTCCCTGAACCACATTTTTTGTGATAGGTGGCTTCGTGGGTTTGTGTAGTCCTCATAGACCGCCTAATACAGAATTGAATCAGATAATATTAGGGCCTTGCTAATTTCCAAGCGACTGAAATTTTCAAATCTGTTCAGCGATGAAGCTACGTGATTTCGATCCAACGGCACGGCGACAACACATCATCATGGGGAAGATACGAGCACGCAGTTGTAGCCCCGATTTTTTCGTCGCCTATTAAATGAGGTGCCTTGGGATAGTTGATTATGCGGCACTCTCCAAAGAGTGGGCGAAGGAGGACAGGGAATTGGCCGCCAAAGGAATCCGTAATCCTTGGGACAAATATCCACGTAACCTTGCTCGGGCTTTTTGCGTGCATTGAGCATCCCGCCCAAGTCGTCGTGACAAGGCTGAAATTGTTTGGACCTGTGAAGAGGCTCGGCCTTTATCTCGAGATAGTTTTAGAGAAGGCAGCCCGTCCTTCTGATGTCATTGGTGTAAGGGAAAGATATGAGCTCACGGGGCCCTGGCACCTGCAACGCATTGCGAGGGCGTCTGCGTGGTATGTCTATATTGGTTGATTGGAAGACAGATGATGGTTCCAAGGGGGTGGCTTACGGGAGATGTTACTACAGAGGGGCAGGCATCCGGGCATGTGGGTGGTATGTACAATTCGGGTTGGTTGGAAGCCTTGGTTTCTGCGACATGTGCATAGATGAGCTCGGGGCTAAAGCCGAGGAGATGGAATTACAAGGCCCTTCGTTCAACGCCCGCCAACACCTCTAGCCTCGTAGGTGGTCTGCAGAATAAAGCCTGCGCTTTAGTCATTGACGCATTTTAACAGGATGTTGTAGCTTGAGATGGAATTGGAGGCCGGGCGGTTAGAGGAGGTAACCACGAGTTGCAATAGATGAGCTCGGGGACCTGCGGTTTGGGAGTGGCTTCTAATGCCCTTCAGTTCATACTTGCCCAACCCTAACTACCAGCATGGATCTCCAATGCTATCACCCGAAGAGCTTCAAAGGCAGGGCCTTCTTGTGTCGCTCTTCATGAGTGGTACATGCGACAAGCGTACCACAAACAGGCAAAATGTGGCGTTTCGCAGATTGCCCGCGAAAGAGGTTTTTGGCGTGACAACGCAGTGCGAAGATTTGTGATCAATGTGGGTTTCGACGATTTGTTTGACCTCATGGCTTTGGATGTATTGGATGTGTCCATCCTTCGCCGCATGACACCGTGAGTACAATTTCTTCTCTTCTGTCCTCTTCATCTATTTGCTTGCTAAATTTGCTTTGCATGCCTCTATTCCTAGATGCCTTTCGGGGAAGCTAGGGCCATGTCTTTGTCGGTTGGCTTTCTTGATCCCTGAACCATTGACCTTCAAAGGGGCTGAGCGGCGGGAAGGGCCCGACAAACTGGGCACTACATATCTAGAATGGGGCCTAAGGAAACATCTTGACAAGGATTTTGTCATGTTCGCGCATAACCCTGGGGTGGACACCGGATTCTTTGTTGTCATTGCTATCAAGTGGAGGAGAGTTTATTTCATTGACTCCCGCGCCCGGCTTGAATTGATACGCTTCCGTTGAAAACCGCAATAAAACAAAGGAGTGTTTCCTAACCTACAACCGACCTGCATTTTTTTTCTTAATTATGTTACTAAAAATATAAAAAAAGAATGTGACATTTTATATTTTACTCATGTGTAGGCTTAATGAGCGTGTTTTCAATCCCACGGCTAAGGAGGTGACGAGGACCTTAAAAAAGTTTTTGGTTCACCCCAAATATACGAAAGTAAGTAGTGCTTCAATTGAAGTTGTGCGCTTATGTTTCCATTCAAATGAATAACCATCGTGTTGTTGAGATATCAATATATCCCTCTAGCACAATTTGGGTGCCCTAATAGTGAATCATGAATCCCATAACTCATTGTACCTTTAAGATAGCATAAGGCCCTTTCTGGTCTGGTTGCACTAAATAGATACATGAGTGGACCAACAATTTCGAGCACGAACTTCAATTGATCTACGGTACACTTCTTATTCTTTTTTGCAATGTCACACTAGGATCATAAGGTGTTGGAGAAGACTTTCTATCCATAAAGCCAAATCGGCTCAGACCTTCTCAACATAGTGAGATTGTGATAAAGTAATCCCACTCTCTTCCACACCTTTTGCTCTACACCTTTTACTACAAACCCATCAAGCCGATCCATGTAAATCTCCTCATCCAACTCTCCATTAAGAAAAGCCGTCTTCACATCCATTTGATGAATGATCAGACCATATGAGGCAACCATAGCCTTCACCAATAATTTGTCCATGCTTAGACATAACTTGGTGATTGAAACACTGATAGTACGGTAGGAACATTACTGTACTCATCATCAGCATTGCTAATAGTCACGATGTTGACGTTCTTATTTTTCCCATTGGAAAAGTGACCAAGCTCTCCACTAGTGTAGCAAGGCACATCATCATTGTTTTTCTTCTTCTCGATGGTAGTTGTTAATTTGGCATTGGAAGATTTATTCCTACCTTTGGTCTTGCCATGTGGGTTTTTCCGCACCAAATTCGTGCGTAATGGCTCTGGTTCCCCCTTCTCAATAGTGTTCTTTGCCCGAATCTTTTCCTCAACATCAAGAGATGCTATCAGGTTTTCAAGCGATATTTTCTAGCTCTTCTATGAAGAAGGCAACTTAGCATTAATGCATACGGCGACAAACTCGTCGGGTATGACACACTTAAGGAGTTCAAGTTCTTTTGCCATGTGTTGAACCTCATGAGCTTGCTTGACTATAGATCGGTTAGCAACCATCTTGTAGTCATGAAAGCTCTCCATAATGTACAACTTAGAATATATATCCGATGGCTGCATTCAGGTTGATAGTGTTGCCCCCTCGGAATCTTCTCTCGAGAGATATTTCCCTCGGGCAAGCCAACAATAATCCAAAACATTTTAGCCTGTAGCTAGAGCATGGCCTTAACTCGCCTCTTAAAATTTGCACTAGAAATTTTTTCTAGCCTCAAAGACGCCAGTGAAAAAGCCATAGTTAAATCAAGAAAAAGGCTATAATAGGGTTTTCGGATTGTTGAGATATTAGGCAATTTCAGATTGAAACTCCCAATTATAATTGTGGTGTTGTGTCTAATCAAAGCAAAGCTTGGTACAAATATATAGGGCGGAAAACTACCTACCTCCACATCAACCAAGCAATATGATTTGGATACTAATTGATATCGTACCTCGCACCTTTACTCATGGGCTGAAACAATAAAGCCCATTAGGGAACGCAGATATTGGGCCTTTGAGATTTATCGAATTTCTTCATATGAATTTTAGGGGAACTATTCATATATAAATTCTAACATGTGTTTCATATGTTTGCAAAGGCTCGTTGCAAAACCGATAAGTGATAACAAGACATGTGTTTCATATGTTTGCAAAGGCTTTGTTGCAAAACCGATAAGTGATAACAAGACATCTTTCCACACACCATTCATCTCACATAGATCGAATGTATGAGTTCTAGAGGTGCCAAGAGCCTCTCCTCCACTCTGCCTTGTGAGGCTTACGAGGTTGCTTAGATTGCACACAATTATGACACTTAGAACCTTTGGTAATGGTGAAATCTAGAATTAAGCGCAAGCCCACCAAAATTCACATCTAGAATTAACTGCAAGCTAGATAGATGTGACACCAAACTTCACATGACACAAACGAGAATGCCAAACACTCGAATTATCATTAATTGTGTCACAAATCTGATTCATCGACTTATTACAAAAATCGCCAAACTTAGGCGAAACAAACCTCCATAACCATAGCCTTCACCAATAAATTGTCCATGCTTAGACATAACTACTTTATTGGACTCCAACACTACCTTAAACCCATCTCTTAAAAGAAGGTAAACTTCAGATCTACTGTATGTTTGCAGATTTTTTTTTTAGAATATATGTTTGCAGATATTGGGAACACAGATATTGGGCCTTTGAGATTTATCGAATTTCTTCATATGATTACAAGGTGCCTCGTTGCAAACCGATAACAAGACATGTGGGTTCTACACGGTGCACCACTTGATGGTCGCGATGAAACAAGTTCATTTGGATCGCCACGAGGTAACTCGAAGTGCAGCTCCATCTTGTGCCTACCTTTGTTTGGCAATATAGACCATGTGTGCACAAACACTTACGCCTACCTTTCTTTGTATTAGGATTTTGACTTGACGGGAGATTCCATCAATTTGGAGGATATTAGAGAGAAGATGGCTAAGTTTCTTATGGAACATGTCATCAGCCCCGAAGGCGAGCATTTCGTTTCGTAAACCGTGAGTTGATTTCCCTTTGCCGCATGACGATCGGGTGGATACATGCATGTGAAGCGTGTTATTGTTTCCCTTTGCCGCATGACGATCAAAGCTGGATACATGCATGTGAACTGTGTTATTTGTGTTGTGAACAATGCGTGGCGTGCCTCAAGAACCGGGTACATCTGTGTGAACAATCCGAGATACACTGAATTTGCAATGCCGCCGCCGCTCTGGTCATTTGTTTGTGATCGGACCTGTCCATCTCGTATTATTTGTGTTTGCTAGTGTCTACCATTTTCAATTTCTGCGCGATAGTTGAAATGGTCTCGTTATCTATGTACAGACCATAGCCGCCGATGCGGCGCCTGTAGGTTTCGTACTAAATGTCCGTCGCAGAATCAAGAAACGTCAAAAAACCGAACGAGCGGCGTCAAAATACACAACGCTTCTGATCGGCGTAATCAAAACGGCCGCCTGTAAAGCGACTAAATCCTACATTACACGGTAATGTAAGAACGCCGTATTAGCCGGAAAGGAATGCAGACGAAGCTTACTAGAACGTGTCCGTAGCTCGTGTGTTACTTCCCGACACGTGTTGCAAACAACCGCCCGTAAACATGGAACACATTGCGCATTTATCGTTTTAAACATGCGACCGTAGGTCTCGTAAGAGTTACAATCGAATGACCTACGGAAGCGCCCGAAAGTGCATTAAGTTTCATAGACGGTAGTACAAAACAAGCGCCTATAGCTCAGAGGCGACACGTACACACGTGGACCACAAAGCGCAGAAATGCGAAGATATCACGCCGGCCGTTCCACACGGGTCCGTATTTGCACAACGGTTTACGCACCCTTATAGTGATCGGGTGTCCGTGAATGGATAACCGTTAGAGGCGCGCGATGCATACAAGCGTGCTGTCGTCGTGCGTTAGTGGCACGACGCCTTCTTGTGTACGCCGTCTCGACATTGGAACTATACCGTGCATCGCTTCGCGCGTCACTACTTTTGGGACGCGTACGCCGACATCGATGCCGCCCAGTGCGTGACGCTTCCGGAGGTAGGTCGCATCTTAGGAAATCATGTCTCAGATACCGTAGACCCACGTCGAGCAAATCCCCGGGATACAGACGTTCCACGGGGCGCGTGTGTAACAAGGGCTCACTACGACGGAAGTTTGAGACGCACGAAATCCCCCAGTATTAAAGCCCGTTGCGCACGCCGTTCTGACGACAGGTGCGTAAAGTCAGACATTTAGAGACCTAATGGGCACATACAAGACGCTGATCAGAAGCCCTCAACGCTACAATCAGAGCCTTCTTTTTTTTTTTTTTTACATAGTGCAATGTGATGATGCAAACTCGATGATCGTTGTTCAGTTTGAGAAAATATATGATGACTAGAAGCTTGTACGCACAACTTGTTAACCACACATACATATGCCCGCATATGTAGGCGCTTAATAAAAAAACTGGGTTTACAACGCGATTTTTTTTTTGAGAAGGAAATGTATTTATCTCAACGCATTACACCGCCCATTTACAAATAGGATTCACAAGAAAAGAAAAATTACAGAGAAGTAGAAAGCTCCCGTTCATCTTCGCCGCAGCCTTCGAGAGATCGGTTCGTTACGGCCGCCGCCGCCGCTTCCAATCGTCGTCGGGCACCGAGCCAAACTCCACCAGGTGGAGGCCGCAGAGGAGGGCTTACTTCTAGGCGACACTGCCTCCCAGGCGCATCGGCCAACTCTCGTACCCACGACGCATCCACACCAAAACCACGTCTGAACTCAAAAAACGGATGCACCATTGCATCAATCCGTCATTTGAACTTCCACAACGATTAATGGATTGTTCACAAGTTCCAACGGACGCAACTCAACCGACGAAACCATTCGCGACTGGCAACTGTGCCGTTTGGAGACCCCATCTACTTAAGAAGCGCACTGTTTCTTCCCTCGGCAAAAAAACACAGAGAAATGGAGTCATCTCACAAAGAATCGGCAAAGACGATGCCCGAGATCCGCGACTTGCCGCCGAGATGTGGTCCTCGCCGGCGACAAATACCCGGTTTATCGACACGACAATCACGTGCGATGCCACGATCGTGGAGGACTTCATCAATGAAACCGAGGTCCAAACAAGGTGGTGTATGCTCGTTGGCCTCGACTTCGAGTGGTTGATTCTTCCTCCCAACGAGTTTGGCAAACGCTATTCAGGATCTCGCCAGCATAAACGGTGTGTGTTGGCCATTGATGCCTTGTATATCAAGTGCACCAGGCTAGGGGCCGGTTACCCCAGGTTTTGAACCACTTTCTTCAAGATGAGGGCCATGTGTTCATGGGCGCCATAGGCATGGACGTGAAACGCCTTGAAGTTGACTCGCGGGGTCCGCCTCCAATCCACGCGACTTACAACTTATTGTGCACGCTCTTGATGTTAACGAGTACAAGAATCCGCAGAAGAACAGTGTCTCCCTCGCCGGATACTCTAGCGTCGGCGGTTCTCTACGATTCCTCGAAGAAGAAGAAGCGCAGAAGAAGGGACGATGACTCCATCGATCACCACCGATGGGGGGACTTTGAGTTGTCGGCGAATCGATTAACTACGCCAAAGATAGATGCCTTCTGTCCTTTGAGATTGCTAATCGGGTTCGGATCAAGCATGGTTATGACTTCCTAACGAATGCTAATGTACCATAAATCGTAGTAATGTGGTGTCTTTGTAAAAAGAACATTCGCTTTGGGTAATGTATTATATAGAACTTTTTGTCTTTATCCAATGTACGTAGGTGAGATACTCTAGTTACCGACACATACCACTACCAATCGCCTCGCACTCATACAAACGTCCGGGATCGAGGCAGGCACGGTCCAATAAATGTAACAACCGTATATGTACGGACACCGTTGCTATAAACCATCTCCTCGACAAACGCGGCGATCGTAATGGACGATAGTTACGCGCTTTGTACCGCCAAGCGCCTCGTATATTGACACGCGCCTCGCAATATTTCGAACGTTACGCATACACCGTCGAATTTGCACGCCTCTACATTATCACGCCGTCAAAACAGCTCGTATCACGAACACACGTGATACAAATCATCTCTAACAAACGCGCGATCGCTTATCGCTCGCGGCGAATTACTACACGCACCCGCCACGCCAGCGTCGTTTTACGGTCAATGTGCGCAATAGTTTCAAGCAAAGATAGACGGTCGTTTGACTAAACGCTGCGTCGTAGTGTCTCGGTAGCGCCGGTAATCGCACGGATACGCAGGGGACGCCGTAAAATGTGTCTCAAACTAAACGCCGACTTTAATACACGGGACCGTTATGCACTCTTCGCGACATTCCAAGCGCCCGTGAAGAGATGCGTGTTCAGAACACTCGCAAATGTACAGACGGGTGGCACCAAAAGCGAGTCCAGATACAAACACGCGCCTGAATTAGTGTTTGTATCCACGCACAACCGCTCCAAGAATGCGCCTGTGACTAAACGCGCGTCTAAGATATGGTGAATCCTGCGTAGACACTTGGTTTGAAAACGCTGTTCGCCCGCTGTCTCGTATCCGTAGAGAGCGGAAACGCGGTTCGAATGGGGAAAATACAGACGTCGGCCGGTTAAATGCGCGCGTCTATAAGCACCCTTATTTCAGACGTGTTTTTGGCCGGGTGGGACCGCCGACTTTTATTACGACGCCGCCCAAATCGCGCGTCAGCATTATGACACTACGTGACGCACGTTATGTTTAGCGGCGTCTCCGGGACCGGGCGGTTATTAGCCTTTTTTACATAGTGCGTGGTAGATCGTGGTAGTGACAGTACCATTGATTTCCTTTGGATTCCACTTCCCGTTGGATAGGACACGTACGTAGGACAATGTTACTGGGGGAAAAGTAAGTTTCGCCCTTACTTTCCCTTGAGTACGCCCCTTTAAGATCAATATCAACATAACTTACAAGAATGAGACTTAGACAACCATAGGAATCTTCTTACCTCTTGATCCTCTCCTATCCTTGATTGATGCTCGGGGATTAGTTATATGCCTCGCTTATTCTCATACCATCCTCCCCGTGGATTCGATATTTAAAACCCTCTCCCGGGTGAAATGCTCACCAAGATCCGTTAAACTGCGGATTATTATAAATATTTCTGTAGGCTTATCAAATACCAACAAGCATTTCGGCGCCGTTGCGGGAGGAATGGTTTGAGAAAACATTGAGCATAACTAATCTTGTACCATATCTTAGTGTAGTCTTTCTTTTTTATATTTTCTTTTCTTTTTATATCTTTTTGGGATCCTCGGATTCCACACTATCCTTATCTTTGCATCCATAAGCACAAGTTCAGGCCACTAGAATCTTTAGAACCTATCTTATCCCTTGGCTCTGAGCTGTGTCTACGGTTGATCTAAATGATCATGAAATAACCCATTATAGGAAGAGAATTCTGAAGTTAACCTCAGGCCAAATCCTATCCTTTACAAAGGATAATGTATTTGGATCTCATCCTAGAAAAGTTGTTGGCATGACCATCATGCGCTTTTTACGGAGGAACTTTTTCTTTCCTTTTTCTAAGCAAGGTTTGTCCTTGACAAACTCAGTGGGTATGATCTTTTTTTCTTAGAATTTTCCATGAACGCCCAAAGGAAGAAAAGGAATCATCCTCTAGACCATAGAAGAAGTTTTTGATAGCCAAATCATAATCATTCCAATCCCTTGATTTAGCTACCAATCCTAAATCATCAATACTCTAAACCTCTCCAAGGTAAGAAGCAATTCTACCCTTGAATCTTTTATGGTGATGATTTTGGGAGACAAACTTCTAGCTTCACAGGAGATCTTTGAGTATCTATAAACCAAATTCTTTTAGAGAAGAGTCTCTTAGAAAGCATCCTTATTTTTACAAAGGACGTTGGGAACCCAAGGATGACATATCTAATGATGCCATAGAAGGAGAGCAAAACTATCTAGAATCCATTCACATCTTCTCCCCTTCTATTTCAGACTAGATAACTTATCCAAAGCCAATTTCAATCTCATCCTTGACCCCAATGAATCCTCTAGTGTTCTTTTTTGTAAGTCTACCTACGATCCTAGAAATCTCAAGTATAGACATCATGAAGGATCTAAGGAAGACCAGAAAGAGCATTGTCAATAGCTAGAGAACATCCATGAGCATAGGAGTTACTTCCTAAACATTCTATCCAATCCTTGCCCATGAGAACAAACTCTTGAATTAATTGCCATCTCTAATCTTGTCACTTATAAGATTACAAACTCTCTTGAGACAACTGTTCATAATGATTTGGAAAGGGAGGTTGTTGATCTTATTGGTTAGAAAGTTGAGATTGGTAATTTAAGGGAAAACATCTTCATCATCTTGAATCATCTTTGAAGGTTTCCCAAGGACGAGCTTTTGTCCTAAAACAAGCACTCTAAGGGGAAAGAACATCAGTGTAGATCTTTTGCTATAACACCCCCTTGTGTAGTGAGCATAGAGATATGATTATGAGAATATTCCTTCGGGTATTTTTGTTACTAACCATTCCAGGTCTAGAACAAAGAGAACGAAGGATGACAAGTGTAAAGGTATGTCCAAACCAATCATTGAGCAACATTGAATCATTCATATAATTCTTGCCATCTTGCTATCTTATCTTGGTTGTTTCTACCTTTAAGACATGCTCAAGTTACTACACTATTTCATCTCTATTTGAGTAAATCCCTTTAATGTTTTCATTTTACCATTATCTACTATATTATATGATTTGGTTTTGATGTACTTTCACGTACCTTTTAAATTAGGCATGGTGCTTAGTTTAAGTTGTTTTCCTGAATTAAATTAGACAAGGTGTCAAGTTTGATTTTTGAACCGAAGGTGTGTTGAGTTTACTTCTAAAGGTTTTTTTAAATTAAGCGTGGTGCTTAGGTTAAAATACCTACCTAAATCAAATTAGGCGTGGTGTCTAGGTTGATTTTTGAATCAATAATATGTTGTAGTAGATGTTGGAATATTTTGTTGGATTAACCCATGTAGAGAACTCTCAAATAAGCTTGAGGAAGTCATAAGATAAACTCAGATCGGAGATGAAGCAAGGCATATGATGAACTCCAACAAAGTATGCAAAAAAGACGCGGGCTCATTCATTTATGGAAGAACTGAAAGGATTATGCTAAGTCTATTCATAGAATGAAATGAACCTGCAAACTAAACCACCATACTTGAGATGAAGCAAGAGAAAGAAGAGGAGTGCCACAAACAGAGTCTATAAACAAAAAACACTTGCTCAAGGGTGAAAGAGTGATTCGCGATATGGAAGAAGAAGACCAACTCCACCAGGGATAATTCAACTGTGCTCTTCTTCCTTACATGCCCCATCACTCCACATGCTTTGGTTTGCAATCTCTCTATTCACCATTATTCTTCCCTACAAGTTTGAATGAATTTAATGCATGAAAATTAAACTTAAAGTTTCATAAAATCATTCTTTAGGAAAGAAAGGTAAATATGGAAACATGAGATAAATGATCTATGCTAAAATCTTCAACCAAACTTTTTTATAGCATAGAAAGTGACCTTTACCCCTGTGACAACACTATTCTTGTTACTACTTGTATATTCCTTCGGGTATGTGTTGTTCACTAATGACGCAGGAATAAAACTATGAGAGGAGCAAAAAGGTCCTAGCGCAATTCAAAGGAGAAGAAAGAAAGGATGATGCAATAAAGGAGACACGTTAGGAGCAAGATACATAAAAGGCCAATTAAGGAAAGCTCCAAGCAAAGGAAGGAATCACCACAAGGTTGTTACGATGCCTTCACAACCGAATAAAAGGTAACATCTTGAGGTAAGCTATCATTAACTAATCTTTTTCTTAATCATGGCATGCTCATAAATAAAGAATCAAACATGTTGGAGTCAAAATTTAACCTTATCCATCCTGCTTAGTTTCACATGTTAAGTTCTTTGTTCTTAAACACCACTCTCCCTGATCTCATAACCCCCATTCATATGAACTAAGATGTTGCTCATCCTACTTTACAAAATAGTCATAATCATTAAACCGTTGATGCTCTATCTTGTGACCTTGTCACCCTCATCATAAATGAAACAAGTTAAACGTCAAATCTGCCTTGTTTAATGTGCCTAAGGTTAAAGAAGAATGAATAAAGTTTTGTTCTGTTGTTGGTGTTTTCCCACCAACAGAGCCCATGCACTTGATCTCTACTTTGTCTTTGTAAACAGGACATACTTCGAGCACGACGTGGAGGAGTATCTCACTCTCCCAAAATTCTACAAGGAAATGTCGACCCATAAAGCACGCACACTAAACAAGATGTTGCCTGCTTCCACTGTCAAAGCTTTACTTCAAACCATGAGACAAGCAAGCACATGGGTGATGCCATCCTCGAGAGATCATTATCTCGGGAGACACAATACCAAGATCAGATGATACACTTGAGGAGTGAGTAAGGTAAGAAGTCTTGTTCAAAGGACTTAAAACATTGAATCTTCGCCGAAAGGTAACTCGGTAGTTATTCATATTTAATTCTTAGCATTGCATCTTTAGTTGCATATCATATTTATCTTTTTGCATCTTGCATTAGCATATTTATTTCCTTGCATTGCATAATCATTTTTCCTTTAGCATATTTACATTTATGCATTAGAACTGCATTGAAAAATTCTCAAGCCCCATGTGAATAATTTTGTGGCGTGTAACAACCCATAAAGGTATCCTTTGTGGTGGCATAAAAATAATTATGCATTCATCTAGTTGCATTTGCATTATAGTTCTTTGCATGCATATAAAATTTATAAAACTTCAAAAATATTTAGAAGAGAAATCTTTGAAGTTTTACATAGAATAATCATGATTCATCTTGAAAATCTTTAGACACATGAAGTCTATGTGGCAAACCACTAACGCTTTTAATCAAGTTCCACTAGCTTTGTTGTCTATTTGAGTTCAACAGATTTCAAGGGAGAGAAACATGATAGGTCGACTTCATTGTCACCATCTACCTCAACTCCTACAATAAACCCGACACTTCAATCCAGCTTTTGGGGCACCCCGGTTATCACGATAAGTGTCTCTACTACTATATTTATATTATTATTATTAGCTAATATTTCGGTTTGCTTATTAGTTTGCTAAGAGTATAGTTCATAAAAAGTCGTTTTAAGGAGTCTTTAGTAGAAGTATGATCTTAGAGTATAAATAAATAAATAAATAGGAGTGTACAAGAAGTTTTCTTTTCCACCAACATAAAATAATCTCTCGAGGATAAATCTCATGCATGGAAATGATGAATAGTTGTCTCGCCGTAATTCCTTTTCAATACCTAGCTTTCAAGCTTAATTTCTCTTGAGCCTTAAAAAATGCAAAACTGCTTTGACTTGAGATTACCTTGAACCTAAAACCTATGGGTTGCAAATTGCTTGCTCTAAAGTCTAGGTAATTGACGGATATGGTATATGAGAGTCGAGCTGCTATTGATCTTACTCCTAGTGATACTAGATTTTTGGAGATTTATTTTGAAAATTTAAAAGTGCACATGATAAGTTCCTCGTGTGACAAAGTGTTGAACCTCCTACCACAGCCATATATACATGCTACTTAGATTAGGAAAACTTTTTTGATTAATATATATATAGGCTGCTTGTTTTTACATTGAGTTTGTTCAATCTTTGTCGACCCTTAGAAACTTGTCAAGCTGATCATGTACACTCCACTCCACTACATTCCACTCCACTTATATGCTATTTCCATCCTGGGAGTACGCATCCACCACATATATATACCACTATCATTTCACTCAGCCAGCAAAAATGTTCTACTCCTATCTCAGGAGAGAGCAACCAAAAATATTTCCTATACCCATTCACTCATTCATTGCTAGCCAATATCTTACAAAAGCTCCATTACATTTATACCTCTCAAAAGTTATTGCAAAAGAGATCTGGGTTGTAGATTAAAAAAAAAAAGAGAGGGAGATGAAAAATGGACAAAAGTCCCTGGAGGCAGTAGAGCCTACCTCCCTAAGAAAAAAAGAAGAGAAAAGGAGATGAAAAATGGACAAGTGTCCTACGAGGCGAGTAGAGCCTACCTCCCTAAGAAAAAGAAAAATAAATAAAGATGAAAAATGGACAAGTGTCCGAGGGTGAGTAGAACCCACATCTTTAAATCTTTAAAGAGAGGAAATAAAAGACAAAAGTCTAGGGCCAGCAGAGCCCACCTCTCTAAAAAGAAAAAAATAAATAAAGAAAAAGATGCAACCCAGGTTCTCTATGAAGTTTCCAAATTCAAAAAGAGAGAAGATTTCTTAAGGAGCAAAAGTAAGATATCCCTCATCTATTCTATTCACTTCACTACATACTTTACTACATTCCAAATCATCTATATTCTATCTACCATACACATGCACCACTTGATCGGTGCGACTCGTGACTTTGGATCCATTGCTTGAACTTACAATATATGCTTAGTAAAGAAGAATTAGTTTTCTCCCACCTATGAGCTCCGGATATAAGCCTTAGATATAGGGGTGAGAGAGAAGAAGGCATAGTGTCCTACTGCCTTAGTCCAAAAATACTACATATAAGAGAGAGGCAAAACAACCTTGTTGCCTTAGTGAGGATCCACAAATACCACAAATGAGAGAATTGAAAGAGTCATACCAGGAACTTTGAATTTTATTTGAAAACATGCAAAACTCCAGAAGGACAGTTGAACAAAGAGTTTGAGATATGATGCTTGACTTGATTGTTCTATCTTTCAATTACCGAAGATCAAAGAAACGGCTAAGCTCCATGGTTAAAGGTAATATGGGTAAGTTGAAGAATGAACAAATTATTCTTATCTAAAGGAGAAATTTTGTTTGAAAGCATGTGTACTTGTTGAGGTGAGAAAGTTGTAGCAACTCCCCGATCCATTGCTAAGTTTGTCTTTGCTAGGGACTAGCAAAGGGTAAGCTTGGGGAGCTTGTTGACACCTGTTATAGCATAAAATTACTAGTCAATTAAGCATGAAAAACGACTTAAAAAGAATATCAACATAAGTTTAGGGGTTTAACTAACATAATTCCACGAGTTTTGGTGATTTGTATAATTTCAGGGACTTAACAGATAAATGTAGAGAAGAATGGAGAAAGTTCCGGAATATACAAGACATATGATGACAAGACTTGACCGTGAAGTAACTCAACCCGAAAAGTGGACTAAAACATTCTAGAAGGTACCAGAGGACACCAGAAGAAACAGGAAGGCCAGAACCTTCTGGACCCTGGCGGCCGCCAGAGCCATTTAGGCCGGCCGCCAGGTGGGTCCCACATGTCATCCTCTCCTTTCTAGGTCGGTTTACCACCGACCTTGAGGTTGTATCTACACCGTTGCCAAGGTTGGTTTGATCCAATGGTCATCATTCATCGCCAAGGCCTATATAAGAAGACCCCCTGACCCCAGGGTGAAACCCTAATTCATTACTATCTCATTCTATCTCATTAACTCTTAGTAGTAGAGGGGTCCCTTGAAAGGATCAACTCTCTCTAAGGGATTAGTGAAGTAGAATTAGACATGTAATTAGAACTAGATTAGATTAGATCTAATTAGATCTAATCAACAGTGAATATCAAATGGAGAGATTAGATCAAAGAGACTTAATTAGAGTTCTAGATCTATTCTTGAGAGCAAAAGAGTGAGTGGAGGAGAAGAAGGGGAAGCACCGGACATGTCGGTGACTCCTCTACGCTTGTACCTCTGGGATCAAGGGCCTATGGCACTTGATCCTAAGACTTCTATGGTGGACCAACTTCTTATTTAAGTAAGTATCATATTATCTTCAGTGCTAGTATTCTTCTTAATGTTCATAACTCTTTGAGTACTTTAATCTATGGGAATCTATAGATTAGAGGGGTATACTTAGGTGTAGGCGTGGTGCCTAGATCAAAGTTACTTATGAATGCACCCTACCTTCCGGAGTGTGGTAGATCGTGGTAGTGACAGTACCATTGATTTTCTTTGGATTCCACTTCCCGTTGGATAGGACACGTAGGACAATGTTACTGGGGGGAAAAGTAAGTTTTGCCCTTACTTTCCCTTGAGTACATCCCTTTAAGATCAATATCAACATAACTTACAAGAATGAGACTTAGACAACCATAGGAATCTTCTTACCTCTTGATCCTCTCCTATCCTTGATTGATGCTCAGGGAGTAGTTATATGCCTCGGTTATTCTCATACCATCCTCCCCTCGTGGATTCGATATTTAAAACCCTCTCCCGGGTGAAATGCTCACCAAGATTCGTTCGCTTGCGGATTATTATAAATATTTTAGAGGGCTTATCAAATACCAACAATCTCCAATCTTCACCTTCTATTATGTGGATATTTCTTGGCTCTTCCATCTTTGCTTGAATTAATGATTCTCGGATGATACTTGATAGAATACATCTAGAGGTAATTTTACCTTTTGAGCTGCAGCTTTTTGCGATTATTATGTTCCGCTTCTTCGTTGTTTGTTCTTGAGATACTTCTTAATGTGAAACCTTCGAAGTGCCTTTTCTCGTTCTCGACATGTTGTAAATACTTTGCCAATTTCGGGTCTTTGGCTTTGTAGCTTTTCTCTATATGCCCGGCCACAACTTGTGAATCTGTTTTGATCGGTAGCTTTTGGATTCCCATTGCCCTTGCTTTGCGAAGCCAAAGAATCTTTGCTTCATATTCTCGCGATGTTGTTTGTGCATTTGAACTCTAATCTTGTTGCATATCTCATTTTTATTCCCGAAGGTGAAGTTATAATTGCAGCCACTCCGGCGCCCCTGAGGAGCCCCATGCGCCATCACAATTGATTGTCCATTCTTGGCAAGTCATTGTCCATTCTTGTACTTCTTTTTGTTCTTACGTGTTTGATATTGAGTCCAACCGCAACAAAGTCGCGCTAAAACTTGAGACTTGATTCTTCGTTCTTTTTCAAATTCTATGAAATATTGAGATATTTCTGCTACCCATTTTCCCAATCTCCCGAGATGACTTGCAACTTTTAGAACATCTTTGAGGGGATGATTTGTTGGTATTTTAACTTTATGTGCTTGAAAATAGTGCTTCAATTTCCTTGTTGCCATTAGTACCGCGTATGCTATCTTTTCGATCTACGAATAGTATATCTTCGAGCCCGAGAGAGCTTCGGATACAAAGTATATTGGCTGTTGTTTCTTGATGTCCTCTTCTATATTTTCTTGCACTAATATTGCACTTATCGCATTTTTGATGATGAGATGTATAACAAACAATTCTTCTTGCGGCCTTGGGCTTGCCAAAGTTTTTGGATTAGACAAATACTTCTTTATTTCTTTGAAGGCCTTTTGCTGCTCTTCTCCCCATGCGAAGGTCTTGTTTGAATTTTTCAAGGCTTGGAAAATTGGGAAGCTTTTCTCAGCCGACTTTGATATGAATCATTTTAGCGAAGCCAATCTTCCGCTTAGTTTGTGAATGTCTTTGATGCTTCTTGGAATTTGTGTTTCCATCAACGCTTTTATCTTCTCGGGATTTGGGTCGATTCCTTTTGAAGATACAACACATCCTAAAATTTTGCCTTTCTTGACCCCGAAGGTGCATTTTTTCTGGATTGAGTTTCAAATTTGCTTTCCGAAGGTTGGAGAAAGTTTCTTTGAGGTCTTCGATATGCTCCTCTCTTTTTCTTGCTTTTCACAATTACATCATCAACGTAAGCGAGTAAATTTTTTTCCCAATTGGCCTTTTAGTACTTGTTGAAGTCATTCCGATGAAACTTGATCCCGGCATTGCGCAAGCCCCTCACCCATTCTTTGGAAGCAATATGTGCCAAAACGGAGTGATGAAACTTGTTTTTTCTTCATCTTCTTTACTCATCCAAATTTGATGATAGCCCGAAAAACAGTCTAGGAAACTTAACATTTCACTACCGCCGCTTGATCGACTAATGTGTCAATTCTTGGTAGTGGCAAATTGTCTTTTGGGAAGCTTTGTATAGGTCCGTGGAAGTCGCGCGCATTCTCCACTTTAAGTTCTTCTTCCCGACCATCACTATGTTCGCAAAGCCATGTTGTGAATCTTACTTCTCTTATGACCTTCGCGCCCAATAGCCTTTGCACTTCAGCTTTTTGCAGCAATTGTTCTATCTTCTGAAAGTTTTCTTAACTTCGCTTTTTTGGTTTGTAACTTGGGTCTATGTTTAGTTTGTATTCGATGATATCTTTGTCGACCCCTTCTAGGTCTTTTTGTCGACCAAGTTTAAAAAACGTCTTGATTGATTCTCAAGAAGTTTATAAGGTTCTTTTCTTCTTCTTCGCCAAGATCATTTGCGATGATAACTTTTCTGTCTGGTAGCATCGGTCTAGCGGTACTTCTTTAGTTTTGTCTTTGGCACAAGTTTTTACTTTCTTCCGAGGCTTCGCTTTTTTTTTTCTTCTTGCTCTTCTTCGTCTTCGATGTTGAGAACATTTCTTTGAGCTGGTGCTGAATCTTTTTCTATACATCTTGCTTCCGTTTGATCTCCATGAATTGTGATTGTTCTGTTGATTGCAGGGATTTTCATGTAGAGATATGAGTAATTGATTGCGGCCTCAAATGCATTTAGACTTCCTCTTCCAAATATTGCATTGTATTGATTTGTGCATTTCAACAACATCAAATGCAATTTGTTCTGTTCTTGCATTGTTTACTGTTCCAAATGATACTAGTAGTACAATTCTTCCAATTGAGTTTATTCTTACGCCTCCGAATCCAACTAATCGATATTCTCGCTTGGCCCGGACTTTTCTGTCAATTTGCATTGCATCTAAAATTTTTTTGCGAAGAGTATGTCGCTAAACTTCCTCCATCAACCAAAATTTTTGTTACTGACCATCCTTCTATGTTTGCCTCGATGACCATAGCATCCATATGAGGGAAATCTTTTTAGCTCCATGTCTTTTTCTCGTAAATGTTATTGGTTGATGTGACCACTTTGTCTTTTGTATGGGCCTTCCATTGATATTGAATTTATTCTTTGAAAGTAGTTTCTTCTTTTCAAAGATTTGTTTCATACTCCATCTTTGTTTCCTCCGAGATTGTCAATATTCTCGCCCGCTTGGCATTATTGTATTAATGGAAGTGGCCGGAGAATTGTTGCTTTGATTGATTATGGAGTTGTTTGCCATTGATGCTTACGGTTGCTGAATTTGCACTTGTCCCCATGGTATTGCTGACCAATGGTTGACAATTGTATATTGGTGGGGGCCCTGGTAGTGTTTGATGCGAAGGCCCCGAATTTGCATGGAAGTTATATCCTTGGTTGTAACATCCTTGGCTTTGAGAAGAATTTGCTTGACCTAAAAGTTGATTGTTTTTCGACTTTGTATGCTTTCATTTTCTTGTTGGACTTTCGATACTTTTCTTTATCACTGGGCACATTTTTTGAAGTGTGGCCAACCCCTTTGCCATGCACGAGGCAAAACATTTCTTCAGGTTTTAAAGCTCTTCGTTCACCAAATCTTGCCTCGATTAAAACCTCCTCTGTAATTGTTGTTGATGCTTCGTTTTGATATTGGCTTCGCTAGTCTTGGCTTATTTGGTCATTGTTTATTGTATTTTCTCCGCTTTGCTCGTTGTTGATTTGATTCATGCATTGTGGCGGTTGATACCGATCACGCCTTCGCTCAAAGTTTTGGGTTCTGTATTGATTGACTTGATTGTTGGTTTTCGCTTGGTTTCTTTTCAATGTTTTCTTCTTCGATTCTCTTTCAGTAATCATCGTCGATTTTGCATATACGGAATTCTCCGTAGAGTTGAGCGATCGCTTTTTGGCCTTTCCCTTTTCAGATGTGATGATAGTTGACTTGCTCTTAATCCTCGATGGTCGCTATAATGACCACTTCGTCTGCGGCACATCCGTATCCGAAGTTTTCATTTGAATGAATCTCTTATAATACTTGATCAATGGCTCTTTTGGATATTTCTTGATGTCAAATAGGTCATCGCTTGTTAACTCGGTGTGTTGAAATCCTTGAAAATAAATTAGCAAACTTGTCCTTAATTGTTCCCGGCTTTTGATTGACCTTGGTTTAAGCGAAGAGTACCATTTTTTGCGCTGAACCTTTCATTGCCATGATGAGTGATTTTGCTAATGTTGATTCATCTCCTCCTCCCGAGGCAACCGCAGCCTTCGAAACTCATAAGCAATTGCCTTGGATCTCTAAGTCCTTCGTATGTTGGGATTATGTTGAACTTGAACCCTTTTAGCCATTTTGTTATTTATGCATCAATTGACAAAGGAGATTCTCGTGTCAATTGTTGTTGTGATTTTGTCTTGTTCTTTTTCTTTCCTTAAATTGTTCGGCCGAGCTTGGCTCTTCAAGGTTGATGACTTCTTTTTCTTGTTTCTCAAGTTCTTCATTTAGTCTTCGCAATCTGGCTTCGACTTCTTCAATTATTTGTTTTATTGTCTTTTCTCTTGTGCGTTGCCCGCATTCTTCAAGTTCTTTTTCTTTCCTTGCTAAGTTCTCTTCAAGTGCTTTGAGCCTTTGCTCTTCATTTTCGTTGTCTTGTGACTTTGATTTTTCCCTTGGTTCTTCAATTTCTTCATCTTGTCCATCTTCTTGCGATCTTGTTTCTTCTGCAGATGTTTGTTTCTTTGGCCTCCCATGTCTTTAGTTGGTCGTGGGAATGCTCGAGCACACACAAACGGTGGGCGCCAAGATGTTGGGTAAAGAATACTCCAAACACATATATTGATGAATACTTAGTCACAAAGTGACCGGTACAACATGTCTATTACAAGAGATGTCGGGGGGTATTTATAGCCCCCCGGCTTCGTAATTCTAGATAATTGACGGACTTTACAATGACGGGATCATCTATCTAACTCTTCGCGAAGCCAATCTCGATGTATTCGCATGATCTGTTTTGAGCTTCTTTTGTGCTTCCTACAAACTTTGGGTCGCGAAGGTCTTTCGATGAGTCCTCTCTTATGGATTCCTTATGCGAAGCTCTTCATCGCGAAGGTCCTCATATCCTCTTCGCACTTGACTTGGTTAAGACCCTTGCTTGCTTCTTCTTTTTCTTGGGAACACCTTCAGTATTAAACTCGCTACACATTTGAACTTCAATGTTTGGGTTAAAAGTTTATGCAAAATAAAGTTGACTCCCAACAATGCCATACCGAGCTGCCACATCAAATCCTTGGCTCAGGCCTTGGAGGCGGCCGCACAGTGCGAAATGCATCGAGATCACCTCATCACGATTACTCGGCACGGATACATCATCTTCGACGTCTACGGCGAAACAAAAAAACATGTGGTAACACCCATTTTTAGAAGGACAAAAAAAGTTCCCCTAAAATATTTTGTAACACGCCAAGGAAAGAAACCCATACAAAATCCATAACCGCGCCATTATCATTCGGGAGCTGCATATATTTTACAAACAATAAAAAAACGTAAGAACTGCGAAGTGTAAATCATTAGAGAGTTTGAAATCCGAGGGAATCGTGCGGAACCCGGCAGCACAAGAAGCCTCCCCCTACTGCGGGGTACCTTCAAACATTCAAGCGAAGAAAAGCAGACAAAACCTGTAGTGCAAATCCTTAACTCCGGTACGCAAAATCTCAACAAGCCCACCACAAGTCGTTTCTAGCCGACAACGGCAATTTGAAACACGACCACGCCCAAAGACCCATACGTGCTACCCTCCGCGTGGCTGAAGCACCTCCACGTATCCTCCACCCCGGTGCCGCCAAAAAGCACCACCCCAGCCGCGACGGGCATTCCCTCAAACACCTCTATGACACCCAAGACTAAAGAGACAGCTGCGCGGTATTTCCATCAAACACCTCCCGGCGCATCTCCCAAAACTAGACCCACACCGACCATCCATTACGTGGATCGGGCGAACCCCCAACCATGTCGTTCAGGATACCACACCATTCTTATCCATGTAGCTAAACTCCCTCATGGCGCACCGACCGCCCATGGCCATGGACGATTCACGCAAGGACCCCACTCAAAGCGCTGCAGCACCACGCTGAACTCCCCGGTCTTTGGCTACACCAAAACCCCGGCGGTGGCCGAGCACACCCCCACCGCTCAGGTCTAGCTGCGGCGGATACCGGGCCGCAGTATGGCAGAGGCACCAACCATAGGATGGACGATCCTCCAACCAACAAGAATCCTCGATGGCTTGGCTAGGGCAAAGCGCCCATCCAGGCCATTGCTTCTAAAGCCAAGTAAATGCACTTCCCGAGTATGTAAAACAAACGGAAAGAGAGAGAGAGAAAAAGTAAAAGTTAAGTAAGTAACCAAAGTCCAAGCATATATATAAATTGACACCCCTATACCATTGTATAGAAAGACCACGGCATGATAAGATAGAATACTTGAGTATTGAAAGCAAGATTGACTAGTCGCCAAATAAATGTTTAGGTGGCCTATTTTGACTAGTTTTTGCTTCAAATGAATTTGATGGAAAAAATACCTATAGCAAGGACTAAGCAAAGACTCGGTCATGGGATGAACTTTATTCAACCGTTTATAAAATGTACATGATGACAACTATAGCATAGGGAAAGAGAGATGAAAAAAAATCACATAGTGAAACATCTTGATAACTAATTATGCGTGGCACACATTCTCCGAAAGTATTTGGAACCCGACCACACGGGGGTGGAGAGTTGGACCAAAGCGAGGGATACAATTTCCTTCTTCTTTGTTCTTTGCTAGGTGAAATTCTCCAATATCACGCCTATCATTCCTAGAAAACTTAATGTCGGTTTCATCATCATCGGTAAAATAGGCATGATCTCGCCTTGGTTGGGGATGATCTTTGGCATAAAGGCAAAGTGATTGGCTAAGCCCAATAAAAAGCACATTCTTATCCAAGGTATTTACATCCACAAGCTTTTGTGATGTAAGGTCCACTTTATGTACTTTGATCTTGTTGGTCATCCTGGGTGGCTCATGTTCTAAAACTGGATATTCGTAATCGTCACCAAAAAAGTGATGAATCTTCGAGATCTCCATATTTGCAAACAGTTCACCACATCATGCATTTGCATCGAGCTCTGGCGAGGAGTCTCGATGTATTTGTGTCACCGGCCGGTGGTGATCGCGGCGACCTAAACCCTACCGAGAACGCACACGTGAATCGAGAGAGCGAAAGAGATGAACACGAGAAATGCGTTGCCAATCTGCCGCAGCTTTTCCGGGAACTTTTCATTGATTTACATAGGCTTGAAGCGACCGCCCCGAATCACACGCCACGCACCACGATCTCCTCCATTGTCGGATCTTGAGCGGGTCGGTCGCACACGGCGTGTCGTGAAGGGGTGACACACACTAACGAGCTTAGGCACTTCACCGAGCCCTCCTGGCGATCTCGCCTATTACAAATAACTGAAAGTACAAATAAAATGTTCCAACTAGATTACATCAAAGTGAAAAGTCTAAACTTATTCAATGACTAACAATTCACCCCCTTAATCTTGTTGGACACGAACCACTCCCAGTCTTGATCTCAGCTCGACAAACCTGACTCTGCCCAAAGCCTTCGTCAGAATATCTCGCTAGGTGATCTTGGTCCTCACGTGCTCAACATCAACCACACCTTCTTCAACTCGCTCCACGATGTAATGAAAATGAGTATCTATGTGCTTACTCCCTGTCATGATGCAGAGGGTCCTTAGCAAGCTCAATAGCTGACATGTTGTCAACCAAGAGTCTAAACTTCTGAATCTTCTTTCCTGTGAGATCTGTCACAAGCATGCTGAGCCACACGCCCTGACAGGCTCCTCCCGATGCAGCAACATATTCTACCTCACACGAAGACAAGGTCACAACCTTCTGCTTCTGAGAGGTCCAGGTCACCAGATTTGATCCCAAGTAAAACACAACTCCTGATGTACTCCTTCTGTTCACTAGATCACCTGAATGATCACTGTCAGTGTAACCTAGTAGCCGATTCGGTGTTTCCTCCTTTCCTGTATTTCAGCCCAAGGTGAATTGTGCTGCGACATATCTCACAATTCTCTTCACCATGGCCCAATGTTCCTTGTCCGGTGCCTTCATAAATCTGCTAGCAACTCCCACAAAGAAAAGCTATGTCAGACCTTGAGTTCACTAGATATCTCAAGTTGCCTATGATGCTTCTGTACTTAGTGACATCTTTTTCAGTTCCAGGTTTTGCTGCCACTGGTTTCACACGCTGCTCCATTGGTGTATCAGCTAGGTTACACTCTGATAGAAAACATTGCTCAACTATCCTTCGGCATATGCGGTCGACAAATGCTTATCTCTCGGACCTTCTTGATTCACTTCTAGTCCAAGATAATAGCCGAGTAAACCGGATCACTCATCTTTGAAAAAAGATTTTTCATCTGCTCCTTAAACTCAACAATCTTCTTCTTATCGGGACCACGCATTATTAAATCATCAACATAGACCCCAACCAACAACAGAGAGTTACCTTCACCTCTCTTGTATACAGCATGTTCCACTTTACTTCTCACAAAACCCAACTTGATCAGTTCACTGTTGAGCTTGGCATTCCAGGCTTTGGGTGCCTGTTTCAACCCATATAAAGCTTTACTCAATCTGAGGACCTTTCCTACACATTCCTTTTTCATAAAACCAGGTGGTTGTTTCACATAAACTTCCTCTAGCAAAACACCATTGAGAAATGCTGATTTTACATCCATGTGGTGGATCTCCCAATTACCATGTCTTTGCTATTGCCAACAACACTTTCATTGTTTCCAATCGGAGCAAACACTTCTTCATAATCCACCCCTCTTTACGTGCATAGCCCTTTGCTACAAGTCTAGCCTTATATTTAACAATGTTCCCCTCTGGATCTCTCTTGACTTTGAAAACCAATTTTAGACCAATTGCTTTCTGGCCCTTTGGTAAATCTGTCAGAGTCCAGGTCTTGTTCTCCTCAATAGATCTCATCTCAGCCGCCATAGCTGACTTCCAACACACCTCTTCAAGAGCTTCATCAACTGTGGCTGGCTCATCAGCTGCCAATAGACACAGACCACTATATTCAAAATCCTCAATTTCATCAGTTGTGTCATACACATTCGACAGTGTTCTGAACCTTGGTGTTTGCTCATCATCATCTACAGAGCTTTGTCCCTCAGGTGGTGATGCCCATTGAACTGCAGGATCACTAGCTCCATGTGAGCTAGATGCACTCTGAGCACCAGAGGATGGGGTCCCAAATACTGGAAACACCTGTGCAGAGTTTGGTGATGCAGGTTCAGGAGTACCATTTTCTGCACTTGTTGTCGGATCTGCTACAGTAGAGACATCATATTCAGTGACAATGAACTCTGGTCTGTCTTGACTGTCATCATTACAATTCCAGTCCCAGCCCTTATTTTCTTCAAAAATAACATCTCTACTGATATGCAAGCTCTTTGACTCAGGATCAAACATCCTATAGCCCAGCATACCCCAACATCACCATCTTCTCAGATCTGTCACTCAGTTTCTTCACATTTGGACCAATTTTCTTCACATGCCCAATACACCCAAACACTCTTAGATGATCAACACTAGGTTTCTTTCCATGCCATGCCTCATAGGGAGTGACCCCTTCCAAGCTCTTGGTGGGGGATCTATTGAGGATATAAAGTGCAGTTGATACTGCTTCACCCCAGAACTCTGATGGTTGTTGATATTTCTAACACGATCCTCATTAGGAAGGCGAGAGAAATATATATGGGATATCTATCTAATCATGTTAGTTTGAATATGGGATTAACCTCATGATCCAACAAAGCGAAGTTAGGCGGTGTTAGTAGTGGGATGTAAACTTAGCATCATTATCCATAGTGGAGTTAATCTCACTAGGATATGAACTCAAGGTATACCACTCATTTCTAGGCATTACCTATACACTAGTCTGTCACCCTAGCAATAACGCTCTAAGAAATGCGGGCATGGTATTTGTTAAAAGGCCTTGATAAAAGAATGAACATGATATTCGCAAGTTTACGAGATAGAAATACCAATTGTAGCACTTCATCGGGAGTAATCCGGTATCGTATTTATATTTTACCACGGGAAGGTAAGTCTAAGGAAAATAGAGAGATAGAGGTATCTAATGATTTATGAAGTGATTTATTTTCGAGATCCACCTTACAAGTAGTGTAATGTAGAGTAGCCATATGCATCTAACATAACTCAACGGGGATAAGTCACGGGATAAAGATAATTATATAAATGATAAATACCCAAGTCTAAGATCATCATATGCCACTAGTATCATACGAGGTATTAACATGTTATAGAAAGAATAGAATGAATATTCCTAAGATACTCCTACTCATATATGTCAAATGAATACTATAATTAGTGCAATACATCTAGCTATCATGGCAAGGTTGGATTACTTCTACACATGGCAAGCATTACTAATAACAACCAAGGACCTAAACTTGATCATTACCGTAATAATAAACTCGACTAGTCCTATATTTGAGGGTGGATTCCAAAGGACTCAACAGATTTGTCACTCCCGCGATCTACCACACGGCCGGGAATATAGGGTGCAATTGCGGATAAATGTTGTATAAACACCACGTTTACACATTGCTTATCACCCACATAGTGATCATCTATATGGATGCTATACAATTCCATGCATAAAATATAAAGCAATCTTACTAAACTAAACATATAATCATAGCAAGCATAAACACATATCAATAAGAATATAATAATTATAAAGATCAAATCCATAACAATTATATTCTAGATATAAGAGTACTTTACGGATCGAATACAAGATAGAAGCCTCAAGAACAATGATCCTTGCTACTTCTTGACTATCGGGGAACTCAAGATGAACTTGATCTTCAACTAGAACTAGCTAGGTAGCTAACTACTTCTAGTATGAACTAGGGCTTAGGTCTAGACTTGGCCGAACTTGATGAGTATGAGTTGATAATGAATAATATGATAGCCCCGGGGTCACTGGTCTTCTTATATAGTACTTGGCGGTGAACGTGAACCCTTGGATCAAACCGACCTTCAACAACGGTATAGATACAACCTCAATGTCGGTGGTAAACCGACCTAGAAAGGAGAGGCCGGTGTGGGACCCACCGGCGGTCGCTTAAAATTGGCTCTGGCGGCCGCCAGTGGCCTACCTCCTCTTGGCCTCTGGTTCCTTCTGGTGTTCTCGGGTACCTTCTAGAATGTTTTAGTCCACTTGTCGGGTTGAGTTACTTCACGGTCAAGTCTTGTCATCATATGTCTTGTATATTAGGAACTTTCTCCATTTTTCTCAAGCATTTATCTATCAAGTCCTTGGAAAGTCATAGAATACCAAAACTCGTGGAATTATGTTAGTTAGACCCCTAGACTTATGTTTATCTTTATCTTGAGCCCTTATTTCATGTTAAATAACTTGTAATTTTATGCTATAACAGTGTCAACAAGCTCCCCCAAGCTTACCTCTTGCTAGTCTCTAGCAAGACACATGATATTATATTAAACTTCTTACTTGAATCAGAGTTCTTTGCAACGCTATCACACCTTAAAAGTACACATGCTTTCAAACAAAATTTCTCTCCAGAATAAATATAAACTTTTCAAAACTTCAACTTACCCAATTACCTCTTACCTTTTGGGGCTTACAACTTTTTCTTTAATCTTGGGTAATTGAAAGATAGAACAGTCAAGACGAACACTAAATCTCAAACTCTTTTGATCAACTGTCTTCCGAGTTTTTGCTGATTTTCAAATAAAACTCAAAAGTTCCTCAGTATGACTCTCTAAATCTCTCATTTGTGGTATTTGTGGATCCTCTCTAAGGCAATAAGGTAGTGCTGCCTTTTTCTCATAATATGTAGTATTTTTGGCTAAGGCAAGTAGCACACTATGCCTTCTTCTCTCTCACCCTTTATCTAAGGCTTTATATCTGGAGCTCATAGGTAGGAGAAAATAAAATTTTACTTACTAAACATATATTGTAAATTCAAGCAATGGATCCAAAGTTACAAGTCACACCGATCAAGTGGTGCATGTGTATGGTGGATAGAATTTAGATGGTATGAAATGTAGTAGAGTATATAGTAAAGTGAATAGAATAGATGAGGGAAAATCTTACTTATGCTCCTTGAGGAATCTTCTCTCTTTTTGGAAATTTTGTAGAGAACCTGGGTTGTATCTTTTTTCTTTCTTTTTTTTCTTTTGGAGAGGTGGGCTCGCTCGTCCTAGACTTTTGTCTTTTATTTTCTCTCTTTAAAGATGTGGGTTCTACTCACCCTCGGACACTTGTCCATTTTTCATCTTTATTTATTATTTTTTTTTTTTTTCTTAGGGAGGTAGGCTCTACTCGCTCGTAGGACACTTGTCCATTTTTCATCTCCCTTTCTTTTTTAATCTTCAACCCAAATCTCTTTTGCAATAACTTTTGAGAGGTATAAATGTAATAGAGCTTTTTGTAAGATATTGGCTAGCAATGAATGAGTGGATGGGTATAGGAAATAATTTTTGGTTGCTCTTTCCTAAGATAGGAGTAGAACATTTTTGTTGGCTAGAGTGAAATGATAGTGGTATATATATATATATGATGGGTGTATATGTGGTGGATGCGTACTTCGGGATGAAAATAGCATATAAATGTATGAAGTCGAGTGGAGTGGAATGAATGGAGTGTACATGATCAGCATGACAAGTTTCTAAGGGTCGACAAAGATTGAACAAACTCAATGCAAAGCAAGCAGCCTATATATATTTATCAAAAAGGTTTTCCTAATCTAGGGAGCATGTATATATGGTCTGTGGTAGGAAGTTCACACTCTTGTCACGGGAACTTATCATGTGCATTTTCAATTTTCAAAATATAAATCTCCGTAAATCTAGTGTCACTAGGAGTAAGATCAAATAGCATCTCAGACTATCATATATCATATCCGCCAATTACCTAGACTTTAGAGCAAGCATTTGCAACCCATAGGTTTCAGTGTTTAGAGTAAATATCAAATGTAATTTTGCAAATGGAGCTCAAGAGAAATTAAGCTTGAAAGCTAGGTACTAGAAAAGTATAACAACGGAGCAACTATTCATCATCTCCATGTTGGCAGATTTTAAGGTTCCTTTTAATTGAGCAAAGTAAACTTTAGTGTGCACTCTCTTTCGATCCTTTTATTCACATTCTAACAAAAGACTTTTTTAAAACAATTAGACTCTATAAAACTAGACTCTTAACAAACTTTCTAGCAAACAAAATATTTAACTAATAATATATAATATATGTAGATAGAGATAGTGAAATAATTATCTGTATAACTGGGGGTTGCACTCCCCAAGCTAGATTGGAGTGTAATCTTCAATGATGTAGAAGTTGAGGTAGCCGGCAATAGGGATGGCGCCTAACATATCTCCTCTCCTCTTGAAATCAAGCTAATCTCAAATAGACAACAACAAAGCTAGTGGAACTTGATTAAGCATTAAAGGTTAGTCACTTTGCTTTTAGGTTGCCTCGGGAAATATTTATGGATTTTTATTTTTCAAATTTTTTATTTTATTTTTATATGTAAGATAAGATAAATTACTTATGCATCTTTATTTTATTTTTATGCCACCACAAAGAAATAGCCAAGAGGTGTTAGCCTCGTGGATATTAGCATGGGGCTTAAAGGTTGTCACAAAACAAAGCTCAAAATATTTTTGTTGTTTTCAAATGCAGATATAAAATTTTAAAATGATAAACATGATATAGAAGGAATAAAATATGCAATGCGAGGATTTTATTGATAACTTACCGAATTACCTTTCGGCGAGGATTCGGCGTTTTGAGTCCTCCGAACAGGACTTCAAGTTACTCGCTCTTTACTCCCATGGTATATCGGTGGTCACAATTGGTGGCACCGATGATTCTATAGTTTCTTTCGATGATGTTTTGGGAGATGTCTTCTTTTTTTCCTCCATCTTTTAGATGATGTACTCTTCTCTCGAGTAGTTGATTCTGTTTTTCTCTATGGATGTATTAGGTGTAATAGTACTTATTTCTCGCACATACCTTTTCATCTTCAAGATTCTTGATCCATCGTCTATTATGGCGGCGACGAAGCTGCCCCGCTTTTTCCCGAGATTTGTATATTCATTATAACTATTAAAATAAACACGTACCTTTTCTTTAGGAAATTGGAAATGAATCTCTCTCGTATGGATGTAGTTGATTGCACGAGTAGTGTTGAGGAATGGTCTCCCAAGCACTAATGGAAGGTCTTCTTCCATTCCGATGTCCATGACTACAAAGTCAATGAGAACATAGTGGTCCATAACCTTGACCGGCACGTCTTTGGCAATTCCTTTAGGAACTCTATAAGATTGGTCCGTGTTGACGGTCGTTCTTGCATATTTTTTTGACCGCCAAAGTACACTAAAACGTCAAACATTCCATGTTAAATCATAGCAAAGTATTATTTACATGACGAGTTCCACGAAGTTTTGGTGTCTCCAGCTATTTTGCAGGATTTCTCAATTTATCATCAAAAGAAAGTATCTCCAATGACAAAACAGTACACCATTGCGAAGGTCTCGTCGCTACTGATCAAAATGGGGACAAGTACATGGAATCAAGTGAGAACGTGCCAAACTTCATAGGAAGCGCACTTTGGAAAACACGTTTATCAAACAAGTGCAATACAAGAGGGCCAAGCACGGAACAAGATGGACCGAAGCACCCCTAAACTACGGATCTAGGCCAGCCCACAAGCCCACACGTTAAGAAGGCGGTGGCCGAACGGGCCAAAGCCCCACTCCGCCGGATCGGCCACTCCGGCCGCATCCGGCTATCCCGCCAAATCGAAACCGCCCTTCTTCCTCGGGGCGGTTGCATGCCGCCATGCACATGACGGTTCCTGTGGGTGCTTTTGTGCAAATATTATATTGAAACCGCCCTAGGAGGTCGGTTTTGTACATTTCATGTGGGGATGGACATCTTCCAAAGAGCCCCCTCTCCTCTACCTATAAAAGGAGGCCTCCCCTCTCATTCAAGACACCACCAAGGAGCAACACCACTATTCCAAGATGTAACATTGTAGTATTAGTTTAGTTGGGAGTTAGGGAGAGATGCTCAAGTTCGCGGGGAGCCCTCTGAGGTCCGCAAATCTTGTCTCAGCCTCTTGTAAGACTCAAGCATTTCAATATATTTATCTTCTCCTATTACTAAATTATTATTTATGGTTATCTAAGTTTACCTTAGTGATTAATTAGAGTATGGTTAAGTTTAGTGTAATAGTTATACCTTGGCATGGGATCTCCGTTCTACAGAAGGTTCTAGTTTTCACGTGAGACTAGTTTCGTAATCGCTAGCGTGAGGCGTGGTGTCTAGGCTAGAGGTTACCCGAGATTGCGCCCAACCTTACGGATAGTTGTGGTAGCCCGGAGGTGACAGCTCCACCAGGCCTTTGTATTCCACCACGTGCTAGGTTGGTGTTTTCGTAGAGCTTTTAGCGGCCTTCTCCCGACACGCTTCCCGTCTTTTCGAGAATCGGAAAGGTACCGTGCTCTGAAGTGCCTTGGTGTGATTGTTATGCTTAACCCTCTGCTTAGTTAATCCCTTTGGTTTGCTCTAGAAAAGAACCATAGTAATGGAGAAGTAAATAGGAATCTTGAACTCTCCCGTTATCCTCCCAGCTTAGCTTGTCTACTCTGTTATCTTTTATTATGTTCTCCTGTGTGTCATTTATCCAAAACTCATATCTATCTTTGACCCCCACAATAGATTAGTCGGTTTACTAGTTAGCAGATACATGATAGTTAGCTATCAACTTCTTTAACCATTGCTTCCCGAGGATAAATACGATACCTAGGAATACTCTTGGGTGAAAGCTACAACGGTATCCGCGGCGCTTGCGGTTATACCTATGTTAGCGTTAACAAATGCCAACAAGCTTTTCGGCGCCGCTGTCGGGAAGTAATCGGCGTAAAGATTTTGAAATTTATCTTGATATCTGTTAATCTTGGTTACCACTAGCTTTTGTGGGTATAAAAAAAAAGAGTATCATTATGAGCCCAGGGTGCCCGACAATTCCTACATAACCAAACCATCACCCCGCCATCCCATAGATTGGAATATATATGTGCATACTAACTCTATGCGAGATGAAGAGAAGGTCGCCGCACTGAGCAAACAAGATGATCACATACAACGGAACGACTACATTACATCACTCACAATTCAATCATAAATTGTGAGAGGTGAGTTGATCAAGGTAAGAGAACCAACCCAAAAACATTTGTTTATTTCACAAATTCATTTTCACCATTGCATATTTGCTTGATTTGTCATATATCTAGTGCTTTCATTGGGTGGCTCCTAGTCTTTTGAGCTGTATTCGGGCGCCATGCCTAGTCTAGGTAGATAACAATTTTATTGTTGTCTATCTATTCGATGCTCCTAGTCTAGCTTCGTAGTAGTCGGATGTTAAACGGTACCATCTCGACATCATATGTTGGCTTCGCCAATCTGTATGATGACTTCGCTTGATGGTCAATGCTACGAGCAAAAGCTAAAGCCTAGATTGCATGCATTTTGCCCATTTAAAATGTTCCTTCAAAACCATGGCATGTTTTGTTTAGCTCATTCATCCACCCCGTTGCATTGCCTTGCATATAAAAACAAAATGGTTCTCTATTCTCATCATTCAATGTTCGCACATCCGTTTGAATCAACCTCATGTTTATCATTTTTCATGCTACCTTTTTCTATGTTAGTATGTTTTTGTTTTGGAGTATTGAATTCATACTTCCATAGGCTTCTTAAATTAAGCATGGTGCTTAGGTTAAAAAGCCTACCTTAATCAAATTAGACATGGAGTCAAGTTTGATTACTGAACCAAAACTGCTAGTATAGACTTTGGTTGTATGCCTGGACTAACCCCTGCAGGATTTTCACAAATCCATAAAGGGTAAGTCTTTGAGATGAATTCATAACGGAGGTAAATCAAAGTTCATTTTGTGAACTTTGAATGAACCTTGATCCCAAAAAAATGATGAAGAAACATATGCTCGCCAAGCCAAAACCATATGAAAATCCGAATGGCGCGGCAACCAAATGGAGAGCAATCATCCTCATCGATCTCCATGATGAGATGATGCAATTGCAAGCTAAAATCGAAATGGAGAAGTCCTGCTCAATGGACTTAAAATAGTGAGCCCTTGCCGAAGGTAAATCGGTATTTATCTCATATTTGATTTCCAAACAACTCTTTAATTTGAAATCTGCATGTTTAGTTTTCAACCAAAATATCTTTTGCATAAAAAAAAAAAAAATAACTTTTGCATAATAATTGTTTCATGCATCAAAATTTTTGAAAAAAAACATATATAAATACTTTATATAATAACTAATAAAATTTGGTTCACAAAATAAACTTGTTTTAACTTAGACTTTCTTTAGAATAAAGAAATAATCTCCCTCACTCCCACAATAATAAACAAAATCTTGGTGCTAGACAAAGTTCCCTTTCGGTATTCGATTTGCCACTAACAATTATAGGGAAGAAGGATGAACGATGTCTAGGGTCATGGGTGCAACAATAAATTCAAAGGAGATGCTTAACATTCACACTTGGTTTTCAGTGTCAAATGACATGAAAATCCAAGTGTGGGGAACCCGACCCTACTTTGCCATTTTCGGGCACGGGTTTGCACTCCTTTTTCTCACCCATGTTTTGCTCCTCGTTAAGTTTGATTACGATTAAAGATGCCATACATATTAATCAAACTTTGAAACAAAATCTTGCCAAACCGTGAAGTTGACTTTATAGAGATTGGCCGGATAAATAAACTTTATTCCTAGTTCATATACTTGTTACTTGTGGATACATCATCATAGGGAAACATGTCAACTAAGTTGTTGAGGGGTGAGATATGGTAAGACTAAAAGAAATCCTATCTTCTCTATGCAAGCTCTTGGAGATTTCTTCTTTGACAAAACATAAAATCAATAGTCATACTTCTCCTCAATGGTAAAATTCCTACCGAGGGCCAAATATCATGATATAATTTGAAAACCTTCCACATATGCTATTTGTCTTTGTATTGAGCTTTGTCAACCTTTGTTGATCCGTGATTAAGAAATTTATCATGCTCCCAAGATCAAGATCACGTACACCCACCAAATAAATGCACTAATCCTACACTGGGAGTAGGCGCAAAAACATGCCTTCCTTTAGGTCCACCCAAAGATGTTCTACTCCTACACCAGGAGCAAACAAAAATATGTTTGTTAGGTTCTCTCAAATAAATGCTCCAAATACTTGTTCATATATCTCTCAAAAAGTTTGCAAAAAAAAAAAAAAGGAGACATGTGGCTATCATGAGAAAAAAAAAAAAGGGGAAGAAGAAAAAAAAAGAAAGAAAGAAAAAAAAGATGGAGATCGAAAAAAAAATAAAAAAAAAATGATAAAATAAAGATAAGAATAGACGATAGCCCATGTTCTCACAAAATTTTTCCATGTCTCAAGAAAAGCGAGATATGTTTTAAAGAGCATTGTAGAATTAGGTTAGCCACCAAATATTTCATCTAGATTCACACATGCACGTCTTGATCTAAGAGTATGACAATTTTCTCCGTGGATCCATTGTTTGACATAGCAATATATGCATTGCAAGTATGCCTTACTCTTCCCCTACCCGTAGCTCCACATAAGCCTTTTACAAGTAGGAAAGAAAGGCAATGCATCCATGCCTTGGTAAGGATACAAACACCATTGATTTAATTGAGAGTACCATTTGAGGAGAAGTTTGAGCTATGTTTTCATTTGCAAAAATTATAAAAACTCCAAGTATGCTTCATAGTTGGGTAGAGATGCCTGGGTGTCTATGCCGTTCCACTCTTCAACCACTCAAGGCGACATGGTAGACTCTTCAACTATCCACAGGTATGAGGAATGACATGGAATAATTTTTATCCTAGCATCATATCTTTTGAAGTCATCCTTTGTAGTTACATATAACTTTGCTCGAGGACGAGCAAAGAACAAGTGTGGGGGAGCTTGTTGACGGTCGTTTCTGCATATTTTTGACCGCCAAAGTACACTAAAAACGTCAAACATTCCATGTTAAATCATAGCAAAGTATTATTTACATGACGAAGTTCCACGAGTTTTGGTGTCTCCAGCTATTTTGTAGGATTTCTCAATTTATCATCAAAAGAAAGTATCTCCAATGACAAAATAGAGTACAGCATTGCGAAGGTCTCGTCGCGCTGATCAAAATGGGGACAAGAACATGGAATCAAGTGAGAACGTGCCAAACTTCATAGGAAGCGCACTTTGGAAAACACGTTTATCAAACAAGTGCAATACAAGAGGGCCAAGCCTGGAACAAGATGGACCGAAGCACCCCTAAACTACGGATCTAGGCCAGCCCACAAGCCCACCAGAAGAAGGCGGTGGCGAATGGGGGCCAGCCCACTCCGGCCGGATGGCCACTCCGGCCGGACCGGCGATCCCGCCAAATCGAAACCGCCCTTCTTCTAGCGGTTGCATGCCGCCATGCACATGACGGTTCTAGGGGTGCTTTGTGCAAATATTATATTGAAACCGCCCTAGGAGGTCGGTTTTGTACCTTCCATGTGGGGATGGACATCTTCCAAAGAGCCCCCTCTCCTCTACCTATAAAAGGAGGCCTCTCCCCTCTCATTCAAGACACCACCAAGGAGCAACACCACTATTCCAAGATGTAACATTGTAGTATTAGTTTAGTTGGGAGTTAGGGAGAGATGCTCAAGTTCCGCAGGAGCCCTCGGAGGTCCGGCAAATCTTGTCTCGGCCTCTTGTAAGACTCAAGCATTTCAATATATTTATCTTCTCCTATTACTAAATTATTATTTATGGTTATCTAAGTTTACCTTAGTGATTAATTAGAGTATGGTTAAGTTTAGTGTAATAGTTATACCTTGGCATGGGATCTCCGTTCTACCAAAGGTTCTAGTTTTCACGTGAGACTAGTTTCGTAATCGCTAGCGTAGGCGTGGTGTCTAGGCTAGAGGTTACCTGAGATTGTGCCCAACCTTACGGATAGTTGTGGTAGCCCGGAGGTGACAGCTCCGACCGGGGCCTTTGTATTCCACCACGTGCTAGGTTGGTGTTTTTCGTAGAGCTTTTTAGCGGCCTTCTCCCGATTACGCTTCCCGTCTTTTCGAGAATCGAAAGGTACCGTGCTCGAAGTGCCTTGGTGTGATTGTTATGCTTAACCCTCTCGCTTAGTTAATCCCTTTGGTTTGCTCTAGAAAAGAACCATAGTAATGGAGAAGTAAATAGGAATCTTGAACTCTCTCGTTATCCTCCCAGCTTAGCTTGTCTACTTTGTTATCTTTTATTATGTTCTCCTCTGTGTCATTTATCCAAAACTCATATCTATCTTTGACCCCCACAATAGTTTAGTCGGTTTACTAGTTAGCAGATACGTGATGGTTAGATATCAACTTCTTTAACCATTGCTTCCCTGAGGATAAATACGATACCTAGGAATACTCTTGGGTGAAAGCTACAACGGTATCCGATGCGCTTGCGGTTATACCTATGTTAGCGTTAACAAACGCCAACAGTCCGCCATCTGCATTTTGCACATACGTTGGTTGCAACGGCAAATCTCCAAATAATAATTCATATGTAACCTTTGCCATTAGATTAATTCCAGATCCAGTATCGCAAAATGTATTATAGAAAGTTAAGCATTGAATAGAGCATGCGATGGTAGGTGTACTGGATCATCTTGCCGACGAAGCATCGGAGACCGCAATAAATAGTCATTATAAGATTTTATTTTATTTACTACCAGTTACCTTTGTAGGCTCAGGCCGTCTAGTTCTTGTTCCGATTCTCGATTCTCGATTTTGATTCCTCCATACATTCTTGTTGTAGATTTCCACCTTTGGTTCTAAAACATAATGATTGGAATTTTGGGAATAAGTAAGAGAGTTGTGTACCTTGTTCTTGAAAGTGAATTTCTCCTTTTTCCCTTTGATGTTGAAACAAATCTTCGCGACCGCTCTGCGTAGATGATAGCTTTAGCTGAGCATAAGAATGGTCTTCCAAGTATGATTGTTGCTCTTTCATTTCTTCCAGTGTGTACAAACTTGCGAAGTCTGGCTGGTACGTAAGAGCCTCCGATTCCCACACACACGTCTTCAAGGATTCCCTCGGGATAACAAAATGATTGATCTGCAAGCCGCAAGCACATATTCCTTTTTTCCAAAGTGGTTCACTATAGATCTTCATTGTAATGACTGGCCTCCCTAAATCTTCCTTTTTAGGTGGCATCGAGTCATCCAACCAACAGCTTCCTAAGGTCTCTCTATAGTAACGACCTGCATTATAAATATCGACAAGGTTTACAGTTTCTAATTCCTCCCCGCCAGGAATCTTTCCCTGGTGTGGTTAGTGGAATAGATAAGCGAGAAATCTGAGATTCTATCATTTTATTAAAGTTGTGTTGATTCTTAATAGCTGAAGAAAAGTTTTTTCTAAATGAGTATTGATAAGTTCAAGGGCTTTATCATTAGTTGCTATCTTTCTTGACAGATTCTCCATGGTTTTACCTTGGTTAACAACAAGATCTCTTAAAGAAGGTTGATAAGTATCAAAATTGTTACCCGGATTGTTACCTTGGTAGTTGCCTTGATAGTTGTTTTGATAATTGGGCCTCTGTTGGTTCCAACCTTGATTCTCGTTGAGGACGGAAATTATTGTTGTTATTGATGAAGTTGATGTCCTCCCGGGATCTCTCGGACAATTCTGCCCGTGTGGCCTATGTCTCCACATTCTTCACACGGGTCATGCGTGAATCTTGAATTTGCATAAGCGCCTTGGGTTGAGGATCTCTATCCTCTAGCTTCTTCATTATAAGGTCCATCTTAGCGAGATAGCATATCTATTTCTTTAAGCCAGTGCATTCCTCTCTTGTGAGATTGACGCTCTTCACTCCAACCTTGGTTGGAAGCCATCTTCTCCACAAGTTACGGGCACGAGTTAATGTAAGTGATAAGAAAGCACCACCAGCTGCAAAGCATCCATAGTTTCACGAGCATTGGGAACAAGCCCATGATAGAAAGTCCGCATCAACGACCACTTTTCCATCCCATGATGTGGACATTCTGAAATATATTCTTGGAAACGTTCCCACGCTTCCGGACTCGATTCATCATGCCGTTCTTTGAAAATTTGAAATCTTCCCCTTAAGGCATTTGTCTTGCCTATAGGAAAGAACATGGCAAGAAAGGCTGTGGAACAAATATCCCATGTTGTATTCTTATCTTTGGTAGCATAAAACCATTGCTTAGCTCTTCCCAATAGTGAGAATGGAAAGAGACGAAGCAAGATTGCTTCCTTGGATACGCCCTTCATAGTGAATATGCCGCAGATCTCCAGAAAGTGTTGGAGATGAGCACTAGCACCTTCATGTGCCTTTCCACAAAATTGACTTGATTGCACCATATTGATGAGCCCAGGCTTAAGCTCAAAGCCATTGTCTCCAACCTCTACCTTCGGACCAGTGAGAATGTTGTCTGTGGTAGGAGCCGAGAACTCACGAAGTGTCTTGGTTGCCATAGCTTCAAATATAGATGTTAAGTCTTTAGTAACTTGATTAACTTCCGATTCAGTAGGTCTTGGATTCTTAGACGATGATGATGATGATGATGTAGGTCTTTGGAGTTTGTCCGAAGTTTTGCTTTTGCCTGCTCGGATTATCTTTTCGGGATCTTCAACAAAATTCTCGGAAGGTTTTCTGTTCATACAACTCCCCCGCATAAAATCAAAACAAATAGAAAAACAGGGGTTGAACCTGTTTGAGTATGTGATAATGGGTTCTCAATGCATTAGGTAGTGTAAGGGATCTCTCTTGTTTCCTTATGTGATGTGTTTATCGGATTTTTGGCTAGCACCCTTTCTAACTAGTAAAAAGTCTAAAACAATACTAACTTAATTGGGAATAACTCTGTCTAAGTCTTGGCTAATACCCTTCCAAACTAGAGAAAGCTGGAAAGAAGCACTAGAAAACTTATGAAGTTAGAAAACATCTTTTCAAAAATTTTAAAAGATTCACTATGCTCTTCCAAACTAGGAAAGTTTTGAAAAACAAAAGTCAAGAAAAAAATATTTTTCTCGATAGACTACACCTTCCAAGCAACGGCGCCTTTAAATGCTTGTTGATATTTCTAACACGATCCTCATTAGGAGGCGAGAGAAATATATATGGGATATCTATCTAATCATGTTAGCTTGGATATGGGATTAACCTCATGATCCAACAAAGCGAAGTTAGGCGGTGTTAGTAGTGGGATGTAAACTTAGCATCATTATCCATAGTGGAGTTAATCTCACCGGGATATGAACTCAAGGTATACCACTCATTTCTAGGCATTACCTATACACTAGTCTATCACCGTAGCAATAACGCTCTAAGAAATGCGGTCATGGTATTTGTTAAAAGGCCTTGATAAAAGAATGAACATGATATCGCAAGTTTACATGATAGAAATACCAATTGTAGCACTTCACAGGAGTAATCCAAGTATTGTATTTATATTTTACCACAGGGGAAGGTAAGTCTAAGGAAAATAGAGAGATAGAGGTATCTAATGATTTATGAAGTGATTTATTTATGAGATCCACCTTACAAAGTAGTGTAATGCGTAGTAGCCATATGCATCTAACATAACTCAACAGGGATAAGTCACAGGATAAAGATAATTATATAAATGATAAATACCCAAGTCTAGGATCATCATATGCCACTAGTATCATACGAGCTATTAACATGTTATTGAAAGAATAGAATGAATATTCCTAAGATACTCCTACTCATATATGTCAAATGAATACTACAATTAGTGCAATACATCTAGCTATCATGGCAAGGTTGGATTACTTCTACACATGGCAAGCATTACTAATAACAACCAAGGATGAAACTTGATCATTACCGTAATAATAAACTCGACTAGTCCTATATTCGGAGGGTGGATTCCAAAGGACTCAACAGACCATCACTCCTGCGATCTACCACATGGCCTGGAATATAGGGTGCAATTGCGGATAAACGTTGTATAAACACCACGTTTTACACATTGCTTATCACCCACATAGTGATCATCTATATGGATGCTATACAATTCCATGCATAAAATATAAAGCAATCTTACTAAACTAAACTTATAATCATAGCAAGAATAAACACATATCAATAAGAATATAATAATTATAAAGATCAAAGCCATAACAATTGTATTCTAGATATAAGAGTACTTACAGATCGAATACAAGAGAGAAGTCTTAAGAACAATGATCCTTGCTACTTCTTGACTATCAGGAACTCAAGATGAACTTGATCTTCAACTAGAACTAGCTAGGTAGCTAACTACTTCTAGTATGAACTAGGGCTTAGGTCTAGACTTGGCTGAACTTGATGAGTATGAGTTGATAATGAATAATATGATAGCCCTGGGGTCAGCTGGTCTTCTTATATAGTACTTGGCGGTGAACGTGAACCCTTGGATCAAACCGACCTTCAACAACGGTATAGATACAACCTCAATGTCGGTGGTAAACCGACCTAGAAAGGAGAGGCTGACAGGTGGGACCCACCTGGCGGCCGGCCAAAATTGGTCTGGTGGCCGCCAGTGGCCTGCCTCCTCTTGGCCTCTGGTTCCTTCTGGTGTTCTCTGGTACCTTCTAGAATGGTTTAGTCCACTTTTCGGGTTGAGTTACTTCACGGTCAAGTCTTGTCATCATATGTCTTGTATATTCCGGAACTTTCTCCATTCTTCTCTGCATTTATCTATCAAGTCCCTAGAAAGTCACAGAATACCAAAACTCATGGAATTATGTGAGTTAGACCCCTAGACTTATGTTTGTCTTTATCTTGAGCCATTATTTCATGTTAAATAACTTGTAATTTTATGCTATAACAGGTGTCAACAATGGCACACCTAGTAAACACCTTGCCATCTCCAGTACTGTCTGATTTCTCCTCTCTACTACTCCATTTTGTTGTGGTGTATATGAAGTAGTAGTGTAGTGTTTGATTCCAAATTCATTTAACACCGAGAATTGACTTGAGTTGAACTCACCACCTCGATCTGTTCTGACAGCTTTCAGCTTCCCTTCAAGTTTAGTTTCAGCTCTGGTTTTCACCTTTTTTAGACAAGCTAAAGCCTCATCTTTTGATCTGAGTAGCTCAATCCACATGTACCTGTTGTGGTCATCAACAACTAGTAAGAAGTAGGACTTGCCACCTGGAGTTGGTGGTGTGATATGCCCACATAAGTCTGTATGAAATAATTCCATACCCTTCTTGGCTCTGTAAGTGGATGCTCTTGGAAATGGAGTTCTGTGTTACTTTCCCAAGGTGCATCCCTCACAAACCTGTTCAACATGCTCCACCACAGGCATTCCCCTCACTAGCTCCTTCCTTCCTAGCTCTCTCAGAGCCCTGAAATTCAGATGACCGAATCTTGCATGCCACAGCCATGCCTTGTCAGTTATGTTGGCCAACAGACACACTGGTTCTCTTTGGTTTGATTCGAGCTTATACGGTCGGTTCTTTGGACCTTGGTGTACTGAGTATGTTCCTCCTGCCTTGATCCTTTCGATCAAATATCTCCAACCATCCATCTTCCATCACAACCTTACACCCAGACTCTTCTAGTTGGCCAAGGCTAATGATGTTGCTTTGCAGCTTAGGAATGTAATACACACATGTCAGCACCATGTGCTCTCCACTTTTTCCTTCCATTACCATAGAGCCCATACCCTCTATGCTGACACTGGAGCCATCTCCAAAACGCACCGAGCCATGTACTTACGACATATCAAGATTTGTCAAGACCGATCTCATCCGATCCATATGGTTGCTTGCTCTCGTGTCAAGGTGCCGAACTCCATCTTGACACTCAACAGGGGATCACCTTCTTCTCCACGAAGATGTACTTCTTGAGGCTGTCTTGGCTTGACATCATGGGCCGATTTTGCCAACAAAGAAGACACCCTTATCAACATCCGCCACGCACCAGCATTTGCCTCCTCCCTTTTTCTTCTTTCTTACGCTTCTTGGGGCTCTTACAATCTTACGCCCGGTGGCCATAAATGCCACGATTACGACACCTTCCCTTCCGGCGAGGTGTACCTTGTAAGTGAGCTTGACACCACCTTTATGTGGTTCTTGGCGAGCTCTTTGCTTTGCCCTTTCCCACGACCACTTGGTCCACTCCACTCCTTCTTGGCTTGGGTGAGCCCGATGACCGAGATCGGTTCCTCTGTCTCTCCAACCATTCTTCTTCAGTGAGTAACAACTTCCCCACTCGCCAGGTCACCGATCGGTCTTATCATCAAACCTTTCTTACGCCTTACGAAGTCTCCCCACAAGATCATCCACGAGATAATTTTTTTTTCAAGTCGACCAAACATTTCTATGGAGGCGCTACTTGATTGAAACGGGCCGGCAAGACACGAAGAAATTTCTTGACTACATGGGAATCATCTATATTCTCACCGAGAGTTTTTCAGTGTGGCGACGAGGTTGGTGATGTGCATGCCGAAATCCTCCACTGCTTCTCCTTCTTTAAACTCAATGTTCTCGAATTCCCGAAGGAACCTCTGAACACTGATCTCCTTCACAAGATCTGCACCCACCCTCATGGATTTGATGGTCTCCCATGCCTCCTTCACCGTCTTCTTGGCGCCCAGTGTTCCCTACATCTCCTTGGGAACGGATCTCATCAGGGCGCCCATGGCTTGACGATCTTGAGGCCTCTTGACGTTGGTCCCGGGATCGATGGTGTCCCGCAGCTCGAGCGCCTCGTAGTTGATCCGCATCAACATTGCCCACTCCATGTAGTTCGAGCGAAGTCAATGTTGGCCGGACCAAGGTACTCTCCTTGACGCCACCGACGCCACCGGAGCTACCCGCACCGTCACCCATCTCCTCCTGCGGTCGACGACGTGGAACGACGAACTTCTTCCTTGAGGGCTCACGCGGCGGGCTTACGGACCCACCGTAGTGCATCCACAGCTCCGATACCAGATGTTGGGATTGAGCTCCGGCGAGGAGTCTCAGCAGCGCTGCGTCACCGGCCGGTGGTGATCGCGGCAACCTAAACCCTACCAGGAACGCACACGTGAACTATAGAACGAGAAAGAGAGATGAACACACAGAGAATTACGCTGCCAACTACTGCAGCTTTTCCAGGACCTTTTCATTGATTTACATAGGCTTGAAGCCTGACAGCCCCGTCACACGCCACACACCACGATCTCCTCCATTCTCGGATCTTGAACAGGTCAGTGCGGCGCGACGTCGTGACGGGGTGACACACCTAGCGGCAGCAGCGTGAGCTTAGGCACTTCACCAGCCCTCCTGCTGATCTACGCCTATTACAAATAACTGAAAGTACAAATAAAATGTTCCAACTAGATTACATCAAAGTGAAAAGTCTAAACTTATTCAATGACTAACATGGTCTTGGACAATGTAAACCCTCTCGAACGCATAAGGTTTCACCTCGTCCGTAACTATCTTCATTGGAATAGCACCGGCGGCACCGAGTTCAAATACATGGATTGCTCCAAACTTAGTGCAGGCATAGAGAAGCCCACCCTGGAACAAACAGTCCTCGTAGCAAATTTCTGGTGGCAACCATGTCCACTTGTCATCCCCTGCCCTTGCAAACGACAGCTGACAACTTTTAACTATCTGCTTGGTTGAGCTGACAATCTCGGGATAAGGTCATTAAAACGATCCCATGATGCATTAAGAGACTCTTCTTTATCTTGTTTAAAAGTTAAAAGTTTTATACGAAGATGGGCCACTCTAGAGGTGGGAAAGAAATATAGGCAAAATTTGGACATTAATGTTTCCCAATCTCCTTTCACTTTGTCTACATTCAAGTAATACCACTATTTAGCTTTTCCCGTCAAAGAGAACGGAAAGAACTTCCAGCGTAAGCTATTATCGGATATGCCTTTAAACGAAAGCAACCCATGATTTCCTCAAACTTTTGTAGGTGTGAGTGTGGGTTGGCCTCACCTTCTCCCGAGAAGGCTGGTTCCTGAACCATTCTTATATAACCCAAGCGTAGCTCATAGGACTTTGTTAGGATAGGCTCTGAAGATTCTGGTTGCCTAAAGCTTTCGCTTGTGGGTATAAGATATTTATAAATAGGCGTGGAATCCATAGTGAAATAGAAAAGAAAAGAATAGAAGGGGTAAAAGGAAAGAATAAAAGAATATGATACAAGGATAAGGTAGATTCGAAGTCAACTCAAGCAATCCATTTCCCCGACAACGGCGCTTTAAATGCTTGTTAAGTGATGTTGATAGTATTCTTATGGGAAAGCACCCAAGAGAAGTAAGGCCGAAACTTACTCTCCCCCGGCACTCACATGCCCTACTAGTCCTATCAACGGGAGGTGGACTACAAAGGAATCAATGGTACTGTCACTACCATAAACTACCACACTCCGGAAAATAGTGTGTATCTACGAGATACCCGAGCCCAAACACCACGTTTACACTGCGAATATTACTCTAACCTAGGTACCAGATTAAAGCACTCAAAAGAGACTCGTAGACCAAAAAGAATAATTATAAACAATATAACTTACTAAAAGAAGAAGAAGAATACCAGAGTAACTCCAAATGTAGATTAACTTCCACCGAGGTAAAAGTATGGAGACCGACAGTGCTGGTACTTCCTCCGATTCCTTCCCTCCCTCTGTCTCTCTTGTTCTAAAGATTAGAACTAATGATAGTTCTAATCCTCTCATACTAACTCTTCTAATTCTAGTTCTAATCTACTTCTAATTACATTCTAATTCACTAATCCCTTAGAGAAAGATGATCCTTACATGGGACCCCTCTACAACTGAGAGATAATGAGATAGAATGAGTTAGTAATGAATTAGGGTTTAACCCTGGGGTCAGGGGGTCTTCTTATATAGGCCTTGGCGATGAACGATGACTCTTGGATCAAACCGACCTTCAATAACGGTGTAGATACAACCTCAAGGTCGGTGGTAAACCGACATAAAAATGTGAGGCTGACATGTGGCCCCAGCCTGGCGACCGGCCTAGTTGGGTTGGCGGCCGCGCCAGGTGGCATGCCACCTCGGCTTCCGTTTCTTCCGGTGTCCTCGGTACCTTCTAGAATGTTTTAGTCCACTTTTTCGGGTTGAGTTACTTCACGGTCAAGTCTTGTCATCGTATGGGATGTATATTCGAACTTTCTCCATTCTTTCTGCATTTATTTATTTAAGTTCCGAAAATATATAAATCACCAAAGCTCGTGGAATTATGTTAGTTAAGTCCCTAGACTTATGTTGATATTCATTTTAAGTCCTTATTCATGTTTAGTTGACTAGTAATTTTATGCTATAACAGGTGTCAACAGTCATCCCTCACAACACTCTCAAGCCCTCAATCTAGTCTGCGTGAGGCGACCTCCGCATGCCCCTTGCCTAAACAACGTCAAGTCATACCTTAGCTTCGAGGGGAGAAAGGCAAAGCACAACAAAAGTCTAGTAGTCAGGAACCCTACACATAGAAAAGTGGTCATATCTAAGACCATGGCTATACGTATAGATTCTTCTCCACATGAATGTCATACCCATTTTTAAAGGACCAAAAATGAGTATAGAATACATATGTGCCCAGAGATCAATCTCACATATGTATGACAAATCACTGGAGTATCATATCCGAGACTTTATTACAAAGCAAATAATATTCATTACAAGAATAATATTAAAGTTCTAGCACAAACGGAAGACTGATAATAGCACGCCATGGTTGCTCCAACTCCACAGGGATAGCCGACTGGTGAAACACAAGCCTAGTAGTACTCATCACGGTAGTTATCATCGTAGTCATCACACCCACCTTGATCTGTTTAATGTAATATAGCAAGGGTGAGTCCATGTCGAACTCCGCAAGCATAGCCAGGGGTTATGAGGCTAAGAAGCTGACACTGTCTTAACTGCGGTTGCTTTTAGTGTTGGTCAAGTTTTAGGCTTAAGCATAAAGGAATCCCATTAACCCTTCAATCACAAGTGTGAACAGATATCAACATCGATTTAATGTCATCAACATAATAAACAAACAGTTCTATCCGTTGATGTCTCCAAGGCCGTTCATGACCGCGAACACGGCTGACATGTCAGTTTAGTTAACTCTGCGCAGAGGTGTACACTTTCACTACGGGTCATGGTTTCCACCAGAGTAGGTTCTCGACTCCCTAACCAAGTGAAGACCATATAAGGTCGTTCAAAGACCCTCCTAAAAATATTGAATGGCCAACAGAGCTACAACCCCGTTTCTCCCAATTCTGGCAAACCACCAACAAAGTTAGGTAGACCCCTTGAACAACCAAAATCAGAGCCATGTGACCCCCATAGCTGTACTGTATATCCCGGATGATCACGAACGAATAAGTCCTTATGGAGAGCTAAGAGCTTCATAAAATAAACAACACAAGCTCTTTCGCCCTATGTACCATGGCATCATCAACTAATCATCTCGATTTAATCCATAAAGCAATAAATAAATAAATAATGTGTGTTGGTTTAGCGCTAGCAAGTTACTACCCAAATGCATAACCCATAGGAGACAAGGATCAAGTAATCAAGACTAGGTAAGTCCTTAATGGTGAACAAGGAGGACACATGCATTATGAATTAATATTTAAAGTGAATAGGACATCAAGGATGATCCCAAGCTATACTTGCCTTGAATGAAGCCTTGAGGTTGCTGGTCTTCTTCCCAAAAGTGCTCCGGACCGTTCCCGAATTGATCACTTAGGCTACTCAATCGACCACGCAGCAACACACAATCGAGCATGCAATCAAACACGAAGCAAACATAGACAAAATAAGATAACAGTACACCATACAGTAAAATAACACTTTGAAAAGCTCATAAAACTACTCTACTCGTCACTACGATCACATCGATATAAAGTTCATAAAAATCGGAGCTAGAACGGTGTAGTTATGAATTTTACAAGTTTTCTAGTAATAAAATAATAGACTAAATAATTATTCGAAATTTAAAAGTTCAAAACCTGAATAACAGTGGTATAAACATGTAGATTACGAAATTACGAATCTAACGAATCTTGAACGACTCAAATCGGATTTAAAATGACAAAGATATAAGGATTTGAATCTGGATGGCAAAACTGTAAATAGCTGAAAACGTAAACTGCTGTTGAGAAGATGGAAATACGCTTTCGAAGGCATAGCGTAAAGGGCTTAAAGATGCTAAGGGTTCTTACGGAATTAACCGTATACGGCAGGGTCTAATCTGTAAAAGAACCGGGACGAAGGGGTATGATGTGTTCTCGGCCGTAGGATTTTATTTGGACGGCTCAGATTAGATGGGGGGTGACCCGGCGGCGCTCTTCGCCGGAATCGGAGGAGACGGCGGCGCCATGGCCGGCCAGCGGCGGCGCAGCCGGCGATCCTAGAACCGGCGCTACGAGCACCGTTTTTTCGGCGCGGTTTGAACCAAACGAAAGCTTGGGACGAGGGTATCTCACCCGACGGAAAAGCGAGGACAAATTTGGCGCGAGGATGGCGCACGGCCGAGGATAGCGGGCGCGGCGGCGCCGCTCCCCCGGCGATGCAAAATAGGTCGGGTTACTCGGGTTAGAAGCCTTTAGCGCTGCGTGCGCAAAGACAAGGCGGAGCTTCGGGACTTACCTATAGCGAGATTGAAACAAAGTTTGCGGCGAATCGAACTCCTGCTCGGAAGTCGACGGCGGCGGCCGCCGCGCGGCGACTTGCTCAAGCTAGGGCTGCGGCGGCTTAGTAGATTGGGACGAGATGGTCGGGAACGCGGTCCTGCTATGCTTTTATAGGGACTCGGCATGGGATGCAAGCAGGAAGTGGCCGGGTTGGTGCTAAGTCCGGCTCGGCATGAGTTCGATCGAACTCGACCCAAGGTAGAGGACAGGGGCGGGCCCCACTGGTCAGCCGGACATAGAAAGAGCAAGTGCTGCTGCTGCTATGCAGCGAGATGGGCCGGCCCAAGGATGAATTCAAGCTCGGACTGAAATACCAGAGAAGAAGAGGAAATAAAAGAATACCTTTCTCTTTTATTTGAACTTGCTTTTTCAAATGAATTTCGAAATCAGATTCAAATCAAACGAAAAGCAAGCATCACAAAAATAAAATATGCTCCAGCATGAGTGCACAACATGTTTCTACATGACAACTTTTAATTCCATAAAATTTATTTATTTCCTAAATTCAATGTATCACATAAATTGCATAATTAAATCAATTTAGCTATTTTAAAAACATGCAAAAATTTCGGGTGTTACAAATCTACCCCCCTTAAAGAAAATCTCGTCCCGAGATTTGGTTGTGCTTACTTAAACAGCCGTGGATAATTTTCCCTCAATTCATCTTCTCTTTCCCATGTTGCCTCTGCCTCTGAATATCTATTCCACTGAACTTTGCACATCCGGATAGCTCGGCTTCTAGTGATTCTCTCTGCAGTCTCCAAAATTCTGATCGGAAACTCCTCATATGTGAGATCTTTCTCAACAGTAAGCTCATCCAATGGTATTTGCTCCTCGGGCACACGCAAACATCTCTTGAGTTGAGACACGTGGAACACATTATGCACAGCAGCCAGTCTAGCAGGCAACTCTAACTCATAAGCCACTTCTCCACGTCTTGCTAATATCCGGAAAGGACCAACATACCTTGGAGCTAACTTTCCTTTCATATTGAACCTCTTAACGTTCCTCATCGGTGACACCTTCAAGTAGACATAATCTCCCACTTCGAAACTCAAGTCTTTTCTTCTATTATCAGCATAACTTTTCTGACGTGTCTGGGCTATTCTCAGATTCTCTCTAATCTTCCTTACTTGTTCTTCTGCAATTCTCAGCACATCAGTTCCGAATACCTGACTCTCTCCTGCCTGATTCCAGAACAATGGTGTTCTGCACTTACGCCCATACAAAGCCTCAAACGGTGCCATCTTGAGACTCTGTTGATAACTGTTATTATAGGAAAATTCAGCATAAGGCAAACTCTTATCCCAGCTAGTTCCATATTGCAAGGCACAAGCTCTCAACATATCCTCAAGTATCTGGTTAACTCTCTCTGTCTGTCCATCAGTCTGTGGGTGAAAGGCCGTGCTAAAGTTCAACCGAGTCCCTAAAGATTCTTGTACTGAATGCCAAAAGTGAGACGTGAACTGCGTACCTCTATCAGACACAATCCTACTGGGAACTCCATGCAAACACACAATCCGTTCCATGTACAACTCAGCTAACTGCAATCCGGTGTACCTGGTCTTAACAGGTAAGAAGTGAGCAACCTTTGTCAATCGATCCACTATTACCCAAATAGAGTCATAGCCTTTCTGCGTATGTGGCAAACCCACTATGAAATCCATACCAATCTCATCCCACTTCCATTCAGGAATTCGCATTGGTTGCAACAGTCCAGCAGGTCTCTGATGTTCTGCCTTCACCCGTCGACATGTATCACACAAGGCAACATACTCTGCTACATCCCTCTTCAAACCACACCACCAGTACCTCTCTTTAAGATCAAGATACATCTTAGTACTACCAGGGTGAATGGAATAGGCTGACTCATGTGCTTCTCTCAAGATCGCATCTCGAATAGACTTCACCTCAGGCACACAGATTCTATTCCCAAACCACAAAGTACCATTATCATCAATGCGAAAACCAGGTACCTTACCAACGACTACATTGTCTGCTATTTCCTTCAACTTCTCATCCTCTAACTGCCCTTTTCTGATCTCTTGTTCTAAGGTAGGAGTTACTTCAATCTCCATAGTATTAAAGACAACACCTAGATTCAATTGTTCAAATTCTAGACATAATTCTTCTGACTCAGCTGTCATTTGCAACCCATTAACATACCTCTTTCTGCTGAGTGCATCTGCAACAAGGTTGGCCTTTCCAGGATGATAGTGTACTTCCAGATCATAATCCTTGATCAACTCCAACCATCGACGTTGCCTTAAGTTCAGATCAGACTGAGTAAAGATGTACTTCAGACTCTTGTGATCAGTGTATATGTCACTCTTCTGGCCTATCAAGTAGTGTCTCCAAATCTTTAAAGCATGAACAACTGCTGCTAGCTCTAGATCATGTGTAGGATAATTCAATTCATGTTTCTTTAACTGCCTAGATGCATAAGCAACAACTTTTCCCTCTTGCATCAAAACACACCCCAAACCGAGACGAGAGGCATCACAATATATAGCAAACTTCTTACTCAGATCTGGCAACACAAGAACAGGAGCAGTAGTCAATCTTGTCTTCAGTTCCTCAAAACTAGCTTGACACTTATCAGACCACACAAACTTTGCATCCTTCTCTAACAGAGCAGTCATAGGCTTAGCAAGTTTAGAGAAACCCTCAATGAATCTCCTATAGTAACCAGCCATACCAAGGAAACTACGAATCTCACTCACATCAGTAGGTGGCTTCCAATCTAACACATCCTTCACTTTACCTGGATCCACTGATATTCCACCATTGGAGACAACATGACCAAGAAAAGACACTTCGTTCAACCAGAACTCACACTTACTGCGCTTAGCATACAACTTATGCTCTCTAAGCTTCTGTAAAACTAACCTGAGATGCTCAGCATGTTCTTCCTCAGTCTTGGAGAATATCAGAATATCATCAATGAACACCACCACAAATTTATCCAGATACTCCATGAACACCTTGTTCATCATGTACATAAAGTAGGCAGGAGCATTGGTCAACCCAAAGGACATAACGGTGTACTCATACAACCCATACCTTGTAGTGAAGGCAGTCTTAGGCACATCTGAGCTTCGAATCTTCAACTGATGATAACCAGAACGGAGATCAATCTTTGAGAACACACAAGCACCTCTCAACTGGTCAAACAAGTCATCAATTCTGGGTAGAGGATACTTATTCTTGATAGTAACTTCATTCAGTGAACGATAATCCACACACATTCGCTGAGTACCATCCTTCTTGTCAACAAAAATCACAGGAGCACCCCAAGGTGAAGCACTAGGACGAATAAAACCTTTCTCCTGCAACTCCTTCAATTGTTTCTTAAGTTCCTCTAATTCAGGACCCCCCATCCTATATGGACGCTTAGCAATAGGTGCAGTGCCAGGTAATAATTCAATAATAAACTCAATGTCGCGGTCAGGTGGCATACCTGGCAAATCATCGGGGAAGACATCCGGAAACTCATCCACAACATGATCCTGATGATGAACACCTTCATCGTGGCCGATTCATTGTCATTTGTAGCTGGTGGTTGCACTATTACATTAACACTGATCTGCTCTCCAGTAGGTGACATGAGCTTAACCATCCTCCCTTTACAATCAATTGACACCTTGTGCTTATCCATCCAATCCATTCCAATGATCATATCAATACCAGAGGTTCTCAACACAATAGGCTCAACTGGGAAATCTACCCCCCTTAAAGTAAGACTAATAGAGGGGCAACTACATGTAGCTTGCATTGTTCCACCCGGTGAGTTAACTTGCATGTTATATTTCAAAGCTACCATGGGGATGCTATGGTTTCTAACAAACATCTGAGATATGAATGTATGCGATGCTCCAGAATCAAAAAATCAGAAAGGAGACAGAGTTGATGGTGAACGTACCCATCATGATTCCAGGCGCCTCCTGCACAGTCTCAGCGGACACATTGTTTGCACGTCCATAGCGGGGCTTCTGATTACCATTGTTGGGCTTCTGAAGTGCCTGCGGATTCATCCTCCTCGGGGGCACGATTAGCAAAGTGTCCTTCATCACCACAACGGAAGCATCCGAGATGAGCATTGGGACCACCATTCCTCACGGGAGAGTAGCATTAGAACCCGAGAGTGGTGCCCGCTGATTTCCCCATTGTTGATCTCGAAGCGCTGGCGATATCGATTCCCTTGAGAATACCGTGACATTTGTTGATTGTTATTGCGGTTCCAGCGATTATTGGGGTACCTCTGGCGATTACCCCGCTGAGGATTGAAACGAGGACGTGAGTTGCTTGATGAAGCTTCTCCCTTCATTTTCCTCTTCTGTCCCGCTCACTACTTGATTGTCCAACTTGATAGCATCATTCACTAGCTCTTGGAAGTTCTCATACCTCCCACCGGACAACCGCAACTTGAGATCATAGTAAATACCCTTGAGGAAGAGACGCCGGCTTATTCTTGTCATCCCTCACTTCTTCGGGAGCATAGCGAGACAGCTGAGTGAAAGCATCATGATACTCTCGCTAACGGTCATGCGCCCCATGCGGAGATTCCTAAACTCGTCCGCCTTTATGTCCATTGCACCTTCAGGAATATGGTGAGCCTTGAAAGCATCCACAAACTGTTGCCAGGTGACTGCAGGAGCATTATTGGGACGAGCAGCCAGGTAAGACTCCCACCATATCGAAGCTGAACCACGAGTTGCCCAAGCACCGTACAACACCTTCTCTTGGTCATTACATTGGGCAATGTTGAGCTGCTTCTCCACTGCCCGAAGAAAATCATCCGCCTCCAGTGGATCAGCGGTATGAGTGAACACTGGGGGACGACCTTGTAAGAACTCCCTACGCTTGTCCCTTGGCGGTTGAGCTTGCCCAGCCTGCATGAACTGGGTCATAGTCTGCATCAACTGGTTCATCAGGTCCTCTGAGGTCACTGCACCACGACCTCTACCACGACCACGGCCTCTACCACGAGCAGCCATCTGTTAACCAACAACACATACATGAGCTTTTATGATTCCTCTCAAAGACAGAAAACATGAGACATGAAAGTTAACAGTTTTCTGGACGAAGTTCCCTAACAACAGTTCAGTTTTTCGACAATATCTGGAGTTCCAGAAATCCAAACAGGACGTTCTTTATACCGTTGGAAAGCTTACGAAATTCTCTACAATTTTCATGTTGACAACTTTTCCAGATTTTATCATTTACCAGGTCGAAAACGAGAAAAACAGCAAGCTGACAGAACTGCCTGGCAGAACAGATACCTCAACTTCGAACAGTCATAACTCATAGCTCATAATAGGTATTAAGGTGCTTGATATGTCATTGGAAAGCTACAGAAGTCTAGTTTTATCCATTAAATTTTCGGCCAATTCTCTCAAACCAAATAAAAGATATACCAGAAAAATTGCAGGCTGCTCCAGAAATAACAGCAGGGAGAGAAACGAGATAACCAACCCACATGCATATGTACTAACTATAAACTTAATATTCTTAATTTTAGAACTTGGGGACATGCCCACAAAGCTCCAGCACTCATTACAAACTCCAAATCACTCAAAAGCATAATAATAACACAAAAGTCACACCAAAGTTCACAAAGCACACAAGACTTAACTTACTAGTCACGAAACGTGTTAACGACTTTATGGACGTGGTGGGGGTCTATCTCATCATAGATTGGTGGTTCTCCAATAGCTTCTAAAGAAGACTCTAGTTAGTAAGAGTTTTCACAATGAAGTTAGTAACTAAACCCAAAAAGTTTCACAAATAATCAAGGAGGCATGAGTAGAGCAAGAGAGCTAAAAACGATCATTCTATCTAAGGCTTGCGTCCTACGGTCAGCCTCGGCTTTGATACCAACTTGTCATACCCATTTTTAAAGGACCAAAAATGAGTATAGAATACATATGTGCCCAGAGATCAATCTCACATATGTATGACAAATCACTGGAGTATCATATCCGAGACTTTATTACAAAGCAAATAATATTCATTACAAGAATAATATTAAAGTTCTAGCACAAACGGAAGACTGATAATAGCACGCCATGGTTGCTCCAACTCCACAGGGATAGCCGACTGGTGAAACACAAGCCTAGTAGTACTCATCACGGTAGTTATCATCGTAGTCATCACACCCACCTTGATCTGTTTAATGTAATATAGCAAGGGTGAGTCCATGTCGAACTCGCAAGCATAGCCGGGGTTATGAGGCTAAGAAGGCGACACTTGTCTTAACTGCGGTTGCTTTTTAGTGTTGGTCAAGTTTTAGGCTTAAGCATAAAGGAATCCCATTAACCCTTCAATCACAAGTGTGAACAGATATCAACATCGATTTAATGTCATCAACATAATAAACAAACAGTTCTATCCGTTGATGTCTCCAAGGCCGTTTCATGACCGCGAACACTACCGACATGTCGGTTTAGTTAACTCTGCTAGCAGAGGTGTACACTTTCACTACGGGTCATGGTTTCCACCAGAGTAGGTTCTCGACTCCTAACCAAGTGAAGACCATATAAGGTCGTTCAAAGACCCTCCTAAAAATATTGAATGGCCAACAGAGCTACAACCCCGTTTCTCCCAATTCTGGCAAACCACCAACAAAGTTAGGTAGACCCCTTGAACAACCAAAATCAGAGCCATGTGACCCCCATAGCTGTACTGTATATCCCGGATGATCACGAACGAATAAGTCCTTATGGAGAGCTAAGAGCTTCATAAAATAAACAACACAAGCTCTTTCGCCCTATGTACCATGGCATCATCAACTAATCATCTCGATTTAATCCATAAAGCAATAAATAAATAAATAATGTGTGTTGGTTTAGCGCTAGCAAGTTACTACCCAAATGCATAACCCATAGGAGACAAGGATCAAGTAATCAAGACTAGGTAAGTCCTTAATGGTGAACAAGGAGGACACATGCATTATGAATTAATATTTAAAGTGAATAGGACATCAAGGATGATCCCAAGCTATACTTGCCTTGAATGAAGCCTTGAGGTTGCTGGTCTTCTTCCCAAAAGTGCTCCGGACCGTTCCCGAATTGATCACCGGCTACTCAATCGACCACGCAGCAACACACAATCGAGCATGCAATCAAACACGAAGCAAACATAGACAAAATAAGATAACAGTACACCATACAGTAAAATAACACTTTGAAAAGCTCATAAAACTACTCTACTCGTCACTACGATCACATCGATATAAAGTTCATAAAAAATCGGAGCTAGAACGGTGTAGTTATGAATTTTACAAGTTTTCTAGTAATAAAATAATAGACTAAATAATTATTCGAAATTTAAAAGTTCAAAACCTGAATAACAGTGGTATAAACATGTAGATTACGAAATTACGAATCTAACGAATCTTGAACGACTCAAATCGGATTTAAAATGACAAAGATATAAGGATTTGAATCTGGATGGCAAAACTGTAAATAGCTGAAAACGTAAACTGCTGTTGAGAAGATGGAAATACGCTTTCCCGAAGGCATAGCGTAAAGGGCGAAAGATGCTAAGGGTTCTTACGGAATTAACCGTATACGGCAGGGTCTAATCTGTAAAAGAACCAGGACGAAGGGGTATGATGTGTTCTCGGCCGTAGGATTTTATTTGGACGGCTCAGATTAGATGGGGGGGTGACCCCGGCGGCGCTCTTCGCCGGAATCGGAGGAGACGGCGGCGCCATGGCCGGCCGCGGCGGCGCTTCGCCGGCGATCCTAGAACCGACGCTACGGAGCACCGTTTTCGACGCGGTTTGAACCAAACGAAAGCTTGGGACGAGGGTATCTCACCTGGACCGAAAACGAGGACAAATTTGGCGCGAGGATGACGCACGGCTGAGGATAGCGGGCGACGGCGACTGCTCCCGCCGGCGATGCAAAATAGGTCGGGTTACTCGGGTTAGAAGCCTTTAGCGCGTGCGCAAAGACAAGGCGGAGCTTCGGGACTTACCTATAGCGAGATTGAAACAAAGTTTGCGGCGAATCGAACTCCGGCTACGGAAGTCGACGGCGGCGGCTGTTTTCGCGGCGACTTGCTCAAGCTAGGGCTGCGGCGGCTTAGTAGATTGGGACGAGATGGTCGGGAACGCGGTCCTGCTATGCTTTTATAGGGACTCGGCATGGGATGCAAGCAGGAAGTGGCCGGGTTGGTGCTAAGTCCGGCTCGGCATGAGTTCGATCGAACTCGACCCAAGGTAGAGGACAGGGGCGGGCCCCACTGGTCAGCCGGACATAGAAAGAGCAAGTGCTGCTGCTGCTATGCAGCGAGATGGGCCGGCCCAAGGATGAATTCAAGCTCGGACTGAAATACCAGAGAAGAAGAGGAAATAAAAAGAATACCTTTCTCTTTTATTTGAACTTGCTTTTTCAAATGAATTTCGAAATCAGATTCAAATCAAACGAAAAGCAAGCATCACAAAAATAAAATATGCTCCAGCATGAGTGCACAACATGTTTCTACATGACAACTTTTAATTCCATAAAATTTATTTATTTCCTAAATTCAATGTATCACATAAATTGCATAATTAAATCAATTTAGCTATTTTAAAAACATGCAAAAATTTTGGTGTTACAATGAACATCGTGGACGAATCACTGTCAAATGATGTACACCGCCACCACAAACTAGGCCGACTAACACTAGTTCTGCCCAACTGCTGGAATGAAGATATACATACGCAAATATATAAGCTAGGTCATGCCATTTAAGTAGCACGAAGTAACCGACGCCCTCATGACACTAATTACACAGGGCCATAGACCATGTGACTACACTCTCCCAAAGCATCCGGTGGTCATCGACACTAATTAGGGCAACTGTGTCGCACCCATGTAAGCATGTGGTGTGCACGAAGATAAACCCATGATTTCTGGTTGCATCCTACTCAGTCCTTAATTTGGCCAGTAAGCACCTTCCACCAAACCATGTGCTCTCAAAGCATTACCTCATGGACTTCATCACCTTCAACTGCAGAGGTGATCTATCCTTTCCCTCAAAATCCTCATCCCAATCTCCCTCGTGGACTTGTCGGTCTAGGTTGTGTGTTCCACCATAGGAACTACCCTTGGTGCACTCCGTACACCATGGAAACCTCTCGCTCCTGCCAGTGTCTCTAAGAATCAGGTCAAAAGCAAGGAAGTACTTCTAGAACTCCTCGTCACCACCACCCTCTCGGGATACACCGCTCCCGTCATGTATCAAACCATATCCCTCGTAGGGGTGCCTTGCATCTAAGAACCCATCCACTATCCACATCGCCAAACCATCACACATCACATATCAAGGTAATATATGTAATTATGATGGAGCAAATGCAAGCAAGCCGACATACAGATATTTAAGTGCGAGTGTAAAGCTGGGTCATTGTTGATATTTCTAACACGATCCTCATTAGGAAGGCGATTGTGGTGGCTGAATCAGTGGGGCTTTTGCGGGATCGGAGCCCGCCGCATTGGTCTTGAGTAGCAGTGACCCCATGGACTCCTCGGTCACCGCCCGCTAAGCTTCAAGCGAGGCCAACTTAGCTAGCAACTCTTTCATCATAGCCTAGAACGCGTCGAAGCACTTGGCGAGGTCTTCCAATGACGCCATAATTTGGAGCTCGGCTTTTGTCAGCTTCTTCGCAGGTGCCAGCCCAAGTCAACGTGCAAGCGAAAAAAAATTTATGGCTCAAAACTAAATCTAATACCAATTGTCATGGACTTGGATTGCCCAGTGTGGAATTGAGGGTAAATAGAGGATTTAGGACTTGAACTACCAGCTAGTCAGTGTAGTGTAGTTCCTGACAGCGACGTGGCGCTCCTCCAGTGCGTGCGTAGGTAGCGAGCTGGGAAGCTAGCTTCGAGAAGCAGGGGAACGCTGGGCTAGCTAGGCGCTCGTCCGCGCGGTCAAGCTGGGTAGGGTGCTCCGCGAATTGCGGCTCCAGCGGGCCCGGGGCTGCAGTCGCGCAGGGGTATCCGACGGCGCGTCGCGGTCGTACGGAGACGGCGCCAGGTTACGGTCGAGCGATCGAAGCAAACGGCGTTCGCGGGTCGTTTCTCTCCATATCCCTCGTGGCTAGTAGATCAGAGAAGGAATTACCTCCAAGCACACCAAAACAAAATCCAACTCACACGCAACCTATACTACATGAGGTGCACCAAATTAGCTATAAAAATTTTTGAAAGTCATGATTTGAATTTATAGTAGAACGGGAACAAGGTTGATTTACTTTGACTACTCATTACATGCGACACAAATTGCAGTGATTTTTTTTTTTTTTTTTTTTTTTTTTGAAAGTTGAGATTTTTATATATTTTTTTATCTTAATCACGTAAAAGCATTGCGCGTATTTTCGTTAAGAAGAAAAATTTAGAGTTACAACATGGGATGCAATTACATATTGCGTTAACCACTCAACCCTCGCCAATCCGATGCACTAATGGACTACTCGCTGGACAAGACTTCCCATGTGCTTGGCCCCGGCAAGCGGCAAGCACCCACTGCTCCGCCTGGGCTCGGATGACTGCCATGGTGGCATGGACCTCGGTGGACGCCCCTCGGAAGCGGCGCATGTTTCGCTCCTTCCACACCTTCCACGCAATTAATTAGGGCAAACAACCAGGCTCCCGGTCCATGCCTTATGCTTGCTTGCTTACTTTTCTCCCTGAAGTGAACTGTTCGTGCGCTAATTTGCTGATTTCCATATCTCCCTGGCGTCACCATCAACTCTGATTTACTGATTCACATGTTTCTCAAGTTTGAGTTACCTTCCATCGGTTTGTTCGTTTGCAACCAAAAGCAAAACAAAAAATATATAAAACCGAACTCAATTCTTAATTTTATGACCAATCAATCGGTTGCTAGTTTCTGAAAACCGAATGCACTGAACTGAAATGTCGGTTAAAACCGATAGTCCGTGATGACGACTGTTGACCTTTGTGGACCATTGGTGTTTAGAGCCTCAGATGCCAAATTTCCATGTCCTGATGGACCTTACATTCTTCGGGCTTCTCTATCCACGTGAGCTTCGGCCCACTTGAGTTTCGCTGGGCCTTCGACGAGCCTGATCTACTATGGCTGACCTCAATTTGCTCAAAAAAAAAAAAAAAAAAAAAAAAAAACTATGGCTGACCTCAAATGATGCTTGGATGCTTGCACCTCAACTGTCCTTTTTCTCATTCTTTTTCTCATTCTTTTTCTAAAAATGAATTTAGCTTCCTTGGTCATCTGATTTTTTACCTTAAATTAAAAACTATTCTTTTAACCCCTTCAAAATTTTGGACTGTTTGTGTTTCTATCTTGAGTAGTTTTGACGGTGGCATGTTGATGTAGTTGTAGCGTCACGTCATAAAAGGTAAATCAAGATAAAGTAAAAGTTTAGGGTGGTAAATCGTATTAAAAAAATATAAATATAATATTTATTAAAAATTTATTCAAATATTTAACTGGTTTGACAAAGTTGAGGGGGTAAAATAACCGGTTTTATTGAGGGGGTGAAGTACTCCATTCTCAATAAGTTGGGGGTTATCCAGACTTTTTCCTTTCTAATATGAAGACATGAAGTGGACATAAGTGGACAGATGTACCATATCTATTTGATATGGCACAAATGTTAACTCTAGTAGTATTACAATTCGATTGTCCCTACGAAAAGGCTTGTTTCATGCAGACCTTGTAAGCTTTTACTTTTATTACCCTGACTGATGAAGGCACTTGTATTTCTGAATCGGATGTACAAATTCAGTTTCGTCAGAGAACAATACAAGCACAAATGTTCAGTTTTGTCAGAGATCAGAACTCTATGATGGCCGGTATGATGCGCCATCAACGAGAGTGAAGAGGTGGGACACCGACAGACGGGCCCCGGCCGCGAGAGAGAGAAAAGGGAGGGCTGGCGCTGCTGACGCTGGGCTGACGGGAGGCTCCCCGCTCAGTGGCATAGAGAGGGGGAGCGGGCCGAGTGGGCTGGGCTATAAAACATAGCCGTCGCCCCTCCCCCACCAACGGCAAGTCGGCAACACGCACCTCACCGGAACCTGCCACCCGAAATCGCCACCACCACCTCGCCTCATGTCCCTCTCCACCACCACCACGCCGGCTCCCTCCACCTATCGCCTTTCGTGCTACAGGATGTCAAAGAAAAGCCGCATCAAGAAAGAGAGGGGCGTCGAGAACAAGAAGGGCGCCGACGTTGTGCTCCCAGCGGTCGAGGATGCGGATTACGGTGGCGTGGCCGCCGCGTCGTGGCTGCGCTCCGCCACACGCTTGCACGGGAACCGCAGTGGCCTGGAACGCTGCATTGCTGGTCCGCGAGCACCTCTTCTCGGCCCGCACCTCTCCTCCTTGTCTGCTACCGAACTCGCAGACTTCGCCTCCGCCGACGACCGGCGAGGACAGCCGATGGGCGATGTCAAGAATCGGGAGGCGGTTTCCCCAACGCCGACGAGCGGCGAGAACCGTGGAATCGACGACGCTTCCAAGAACTCCATTCAGTTTAGACTGTAAATCCTATTACACGATAATCTAGTATCGGCTTGTAGAACAGTAGAAGATATCTTGTTATCTGAATCCTAAACTAGATGTATGCTGCTGTTTGGATAAGTCATTTGTCGTCAGCTACCAAAAAAAAAAAATGGTCGATATTTGATTTAAATGGGACAAATATAAAAGAACAAGCAATGTGAGTCCATATTACTTTGTTGTATGACATTTGTAAATATTTGATGGCTACTTCTATGCCTTACAATACTTTGCTTTTTGTACTTTTTCGTGTGTGTATGGTATGAGCACTTCAATCTATAGCTATTTATAGACTTAATGGTGTTATTTCTCCACAACCTTCAACAATTTTCTATTTTCTATATTTATGGAATCCCCCTTGCTTTTCCATTTTCTAGATAATTATGATAATGCAAAATATCTAGATCTAGAATATTCCATACTTCAGTCTAAAGCATGGTAACCACGTCTTTTGTTGCCTAGAAAATTCCTTGGGTGACTGTTGCATATCCCATATGCGACTGGAAGCAAACCGGTCACATCCTAACAAATTTTCTTTATAATAATATTTCATTAATCTCCATAGAATGTTTTTCTTATCCTTGAGCAATTAGATATGAACAACCAAGATAAAATGATTGACAAAATGGGATAAACAAAATGTCCTACTACCTATATGAAAAATTGTTTGTTCCATAAAGGACACACCTAGTCACATGTGAGATGGGTAACAATCTTGTGAATCAATTAAGTCGTCAAGTACAAAGATGTAGATCAAAGCTGACTACAGCTTTTGATATAAAGTTCGTCTTCATCGAACATCATATGCTAGCAGTATGCCTATCACTTTGGTTTGAAGCCACGAATTGGTAGTACCACTGCTTGTTCATGCCAAGAACCGGTAGTGCTAGGAATCCGCATTGACGACCCCAATGTGAGTACTAGTTTTTCTATTACTATCATTCCAAGCCATGGATATGCAATGATGCGTTGATAGACACTATCACTGCTAGTTTTTTTTTTTTTTTTTTTTTAGAATTACACAGTACAACGTAGACACTCGCACGCACGCACACTCAGCCCTATGAACACACGTACGCAAAACCCTACCCCTATGAGCATCTCCGATTCATGAACCATCACCAACAGTGATGGGCCGATTGTGAAGGTTAGTTTTGTAGTAGTGAAGCCTTTCTAGCATTGAGATGGAAAGCGCGGGTGGCTTTGACACACCATGATGCTCACCGGTAGTCGTTTATTCAGTTCAATCTTAGTGGGCATGATTTGTCTCGACAAGGATGGCATCACACGTTGTCCTAGTCATGCTAGGCCAGGTTTGTGATCCCATAATGTACTGATGTGTGCTGCCAATTCTAAGGTGTCAGTAGGGCCAATGGGCCACGGCTGATGATAGTCCATGACAGCGGGAACATGCGGCTATTTCCTGCCTCCACGTCAGCTACCAAGAAAATTGGTCTAGGTTTGATTTAGATGGGACAAATATAAAAGAACAAGCAATGTGAGTCCATACTTTTCAAAATTCTTATATTTGCATAAAAACTATGTTAATTACATCCTTGTAGAGAATAACCCTACTTAAGACTTAAGAGTTTCGACATGAATTTACAAAAAAACGATCGATCATATATATCTTATGGCTTGCTATTACAAACTACAAAAAAAAAAAAGTCTTCAGCCTTGTCATCACGCGGAGGGATGCATGTGTACGCCATTTAATTTAATCGTGACATGAGTTCATTTGTTGGATCATGACATGAGTTCATTTGTTGGGGGAGTAAATGTATACCCTTAGAGCATCTCCAACAATACTACCTAAAACTGACTACCTAAAACTAAATTTAAGTAGCTAGCTATTTCTATTCTACCTATATTTCCCTTCCAAGTCCAACAGGACTACCTAAAATATGGCACCTAAATTCGTTTTTATATCAATGACATGCGGGACCCGCATGTCATCCTCCTCCATGTGGCCATTGATGAACTCGGCCATGGACAACAAGCCGGGAGGGAGTTGTTGGCCGAGCGAGGGGCGCGTGCGAGGGTAGTCTGGTCGATAGGGAGGTGGAGCCGCCGTCTTAGAGGCCATCGAGGTCCCTTGCGCCCGCGGTAGAGGAGCACCGGCGAGGTTCCCACGTCCACCGGTAAAGGGCAGGCGGCGGCCGCGGCACTCGTGCAGCCTCCCGGCCCGGGCGGGGGCGGCGGGAAGCGGGCGGCGCGACGCACCTACGGGCGAGTAGCGAGGCGCGGCACTCCCGCCGGCGAGCAGCAAGCGGCGAAAAGGGCGGGCGGCGCGCGACGTTTGCGGGCGCGCGGTCAAGAGCTGGTGGCGCGGTGCTCCCTACGACGGGCATGCGGCGGCCTGAGGATGCGCCGGGGAGATGGCCGGCGGCCGCACACGTCAGGCGTGATTCACGGAGAGAGAGAGAGCCGCGTGGGTGGGGAAATTTTAGCTACCCATCCGTTGGGCCAACCGGAATAGGTAGAGGAGGAGAGAATTTAGCTAGCCAGCGATTTAGGTACACTACTACGGAAATGAACTTCCGTGGTGGCTTTTTTTCGATTTTCCGTGGCGGGCATTTGATCCGCCACGGAGCTAGGGTCACGGTTAATCGAACGATTAACCGCGGGCGGACTCCATGCCCGCCATGGAAAATCGATTAACCGTGGCGGGTGTTTAACAAAAACCACCACGGTTAATAGATTAACCATGGCGGGCATCGTTACGTGCCCGCCATGGTTAATCTATTAACCATGGTAGTTTTTGTTATAAGCCCGCCACGGTTAATTAATTCAGGATCAATAAAAAAATAATTTAAAAATATTATAAAATTATAAATTATGATTTAAGTAACATATTAAATAATAAAATAAGAGAATATTCACATAAATCTTAAACATGCATCACAATTTAACATTCAACTAAGATGGACATTTTATTAAGCACTTAGAGTTTAAAAGTGTGATCACCACACATCGAGAATTTACAAAACTCGATCCAACGATCGATTGATCAATCACGTTTAGCTAGGTTACAAACTCGGGCCATCCCACACATAGTCCTTCATGTCTAGCTTATTGTTGACGGTAACCAACGACAAATTAAATACCGTCAACACAACACCAAACCAACCTAGAAATAGGATTTTCAACTAACATATTCCAAAGTTTTGGTATTTATTTGGACTTGCAGGTACAAACTCAAGGATGATCACTTTGGGCCAAAAAGACAAAGAAAAAGAAATAAAATCAATAAATAGAAAAAGGCCCAAAGGAACAAATGGCAAGCCCAAACAAGAATCGGGACAAAACGTCAAAACCGGGGCGGGCCAAGACCACCTTACAACTTTTCAGAACAAGGAAGCCCAGCCCGCGAAGCTCGAGCCAGCCAACCCCGGCAGGTGCGCTACAAGCACCACTGGCTGGCCGCACCCTCGGCCGAGGCGGTTCGGGCCCAGCTTCGGGGAGGCGGTTTGTGACCTTCCAGCTGACGACACTACCGACGTTGGATGGTCGGTTTGGCACGTATGGAAGGTTTTCCTAGGTCGGTTTTGGTGTTTTTAGCACTTAGCCCCCCCCCTTGTGTATAAATAGCTCCCTCCTTCACCTCTCTACACAACAATTCAAAGGAGAAACCAGGTCCACTTGTGCAAGAGAGTAGAATTAGATCTTCTTCTTCTACTACTACTTCTTCTATCTTCTAATTCTAGAGAGTGAGAGAGGGAAAGGCTAGAAAGAAGCTTTGTTCTTTCTACCCCGGAGTTGCCGGTTCGCCTCTCGGTGTTCCGCGGTTCCTAGGAGGACGGAGTGCCGGACTTGTCGGCACCCGCCCGGCTTGTACCTCTGCAAGCTACTTACACTTTGGTAAGAAGTCTTGTGATTATCTTGCAGCTACTTAATTTCCTTCGTACATTTCTTAGCTGTTGTAGACTTGCGGGATTGGTAGATTGTCTCGTTAAGAGCGTTAGTTCTTGGTGAAGGAACTCTTTGACCGGGGAACCTTGGCCAACATCAAGAACTGTGACCAATAGTGCAAACGTGGTGTTTGGACTAGCGTTCACCTACCTTTTGCGGTGCATCCCATGGTTGAGGGGGTAGGTGTTGGTAAATGTTATCCTACAGAATTATTTATAATTTGTATAGTCTGCAAGCGAACAGATACGGTGAGCATTTCACCCGAGAGAGGGTTTTAAATATCGAATCCGGGGGGAGGATGGTATAAGGATCATTGAGGCATATAACTAATCCCCTCGAGCGGCAATCAAGGACGGGGAAAGGATCAAGAGGTAAGAAGATTCCTATGGTTGTCTAGTTCTTATTATGGCAAGCTATGTTGATATTGTTCTTAAAGGGCGTACTCAAAGGAAAGTAAGGGTGAAACTTACTATTCCCTAGCAACATTGTCCCACGTGTCCTATCGACGGGAGGTGGAATCCAAAGGAATCAATGGTACTTTGTCACTACCACGAACTACCACCATCCTGGGACAGTAGGGTGCATTCATAAGTAACTTTGATCTAGGCACCACGCCTACACCTAAGTAAACCCCTCTAATCTATAGATTCCCACAGATTAAAGTACTCAAAGAGTTATGAACATCAAGAATAATACTAACACTGAAGATAAGATAATTACTTACTCAAATAAGAAGTTGATCCACCATAGAAGTCTCAGGATCAGGTGCCATAAGCCTTTGATCCCAGAGGTACAAGCATAGAGGAGTCACCGACATGTCCGGTGCTTCCCCTTCTTCTCCTCCACTCACTCTTTTGCTCTCAAGAATAGATCTAGAACTCTAATTAAGTTCATTGATCTATTCTCTCAACTTGATATTCACTCTTGATTAGATCTAGTCTAATCTAGTTCTAATGATATGTCTAATTTAGCTATAATTACATGTCTAATTCTACTTCACTAATCCCTTAGAGAGAGTAGATCCATTTAAGGGATCCCTCTACAACTAAGAGTTAATGAGATAGAATGAGATAGTAATGAATTAGGGTTTCACCCTGGGGGCAGGGGGTCTTCTTATATAGGCCTTGGCGATGAACGTGAACCCTTGGATCAAACCGACCTTGGCAACGGTGTAGATGCAACCTCAATGTCGGTGGTAAACCGCCATAGGAAGGAGACACTGACAGGTGGGACCCACCTGGCGGCCGGCCATATTGGCTCTGGCGGCCGCCAGTGCCCTAGCTCCTCTCGGCCTCTGGTTCCTTCCGGTGTTCTCTGGTACTTTCTAGAATGTTTTAGTCCACTTTTCGGGTTGAATTACTTCACGGCCAAATCTTGTCATCATATGTCTTGTATATTCCGGAACTTTCTCCATTATTCTCTGCATTTATCTGTTAAGTCCCTGAAAATATATAAATCACCAAAACTCATGGAATTATGTTAGTTTAAACCCCTAGACTTATGTTGATACTTATTTTAAGCCCTTATTCATGTTTAAATGACTAGTAATTTTATGCTATAACAGGTGTCAACAAGCTCCCCCAAGCTTACCCTTTGCTAGTCCCTAGCAAAGCCAAACTTAACAATGGATCGGGGAGTTGCTACAACGCTATCACACCTTTAAGAGTACACATGCTTTCAAACAAATTTTCTCTCCAGGATAAAGATAGACTTGTTTTTGAAATTTTAACTTACTTAATTACCTCTTACCTTTTGAAGCTTATATCTTTTCTTCAATCTTGGGTAATTGAAAGATAGAACAATCAAGTCAAGCAGTAAATCTCAAACTCTTTTGATCAACTATCATACGGAGTTTTTGCTGATTTTCAAAAAATAAAACTCAAAGTTCTCAGTGTGACTCTCTCTAATCTCTCATTTATGGTATTTATGGATCCTCTTTTTAAATAAGATAGTGTTGCCTTTCCTTCATAATATGTAATATTTTTGACTAAGGCAATAGCACACTATGCTTTCTTCTCTCTCACCCTATATCTAAAGCTTATATGTGGAGCTCATAGGTAGGAGAAAACTAAACTTACTTACTAAACATATATTGTAAATTCAAACAATGGATCCAAAGTTACAAATCACACTGATCAAGTGGTGCATGTGTATGGTGAATAGAATATAGAGAATATAATAGGGTATAATAAATAGATGAGAAATACCTTACTTATGCTCCTTAAGGAATTATCTCTCTTTTTGAATTTTTGTAGAGATCTGGGCTGTAGCTTTTTCTTTCTTTTTAGAGAGGTGGACTCTGCTGGCCCTAGACTTTTGTCTGTTATTTCCTCTCTATAAAGATGTGGGTTCTACTCACCCTCGGATACTTGTCCATTTTTCATCTTTATTTTAGAGATGTGGGCTCTACTAAGCCCTCGAACACTTGTTCATTTTTCATCTCTCTATATATATATTTTTTTTCTTTTTTCTTTAGGGAGGTAGGCTCTACTCGCCCGTAGGACTTTTGTCCATTTTTCATCTCCCTCTTTTTTTAAAAAAAAGAATAGTCTACAACCCAAACCTCTTTTTGCAATATTTGTGAGAGATAAATAAATGCAATGGAGCTTTTGTAAGATATTAGCTAGCAATGAATGGGTAGGAAATATTTTTGATTGCTCTCTCCCAAAATAGGAACAGAACATTTTTGTTGGCTAGAGTGAAGTGATAGTGATATATATATATGGTGGATAAGTAGAGTGGATATAGCGGAATAAAGTGGAGTGTACATGATCAGCATGTTAAGTTTCTAAGGGTCAACAAAGTTTGAACAAACTCAATGCAAAGCAAGCAGACCTATATATATCAAAAGGTTTTCCTAATCTAAGTAGCATGTATATATGGCTGTGGTAGGAGGTTCACACTCTTGTCACATAAGAACTTATCATGTGCACTTTTCAATTTTCAAAATATAAATCTCCGTAAATCTAGTGTCACTAGGAGTAAGATCAAATAGCAGCTCATACTATCATATATCATATCCGTCAATTACCTAGACTTTAGAGCAAGCATTTGCAACTCATAAGTTTCAGATTTAAGGTTTATTTTACAAATGGAGCTCGAGAGAAATTAAGCTTGAAAGCTAGGTACTGAAAAGGAATTACGGTGGAACAACTATTCATCATTTCCATGCATGAGATTTATCTTTGAGAGATCATTTTATGTTGGTGGAAAAGAAAACTTCTTGCACACTCCTATTTATTTATTTATTTATACTCATACTTTAAAGATCACACTCTACTAAAGACTCTTTTAAACAACATTATGAACTATACTCTTAGCAAACTAAGCAAACCAAAATATTAGCTAATAATAATAATAATATAAATATAGTAGTAGAGATACTTATCATGATAACCGGGGGTGCTCTCCCCCCAATTTGGATTGAAGTGTCGGGTTTGTTGATATGGAAGTTGAGGTAGATAGTGATGATGAAGTCGGCTTATCATGTCTCTCTCCCCTCAAATCCTGCTGAACTCAAATAGACAACAAAGCTAGTGGAACTTGATTAAGTGTTAGTGGTTTGCCACATAGGCTTCATGTGTCTAAAGATTTTCAAGGTGAATCATGATTATTCTATGTAAACTTCAAAGAAGATTTCTTTTCTAAATATTTTTGAAATTTTATAGATTTATATGCATGCAAAGAACTATGATGCGAATGCAACTAGATGAATGCATAATTATTTTTATACCACCATAGTGGATACCTTTTATGGGTTGTTACACGCCACAAAATTATTCACATGGGGCTTGAGAATTTTTCAATGCAAGTGCTAATGCATAAACGTAAAATATGCTAAAGGAAAATGATTATGCAATGCAAGGAAATAAATATGCTAATGCAAGATGCAAAAAGATGAATATGATATGCAATTGGGGGTGCAATGCTAATAATTAAATATGGATAACTACCGATCTTACCTTTCGGTGAGGGTTCAATGTTTTAAGTCCTTTAAACAAGACTTCTTACCTTACTCACTCCTCAAGTGTATCATCCGATCTTGGTAACTACGTCTCCCGAGACAATGATCTTTAAGGATGACATCACCCATGTTGCTTGCATGTCCCATGGTCTGAAGTGAAGCTTTGACAAAGGGAAGCGAGTAACATCTTGTTTAGTGTGCATGCTTTATGAGTCGGGACATTTCCTTGTAGAATTTTGGGAGAGTGAGATACTCCTCCACGTTGTGCTCGAAGTATATCCTTTTTGCAAAGACAAGGTAGAGATCAAGTCGTGGCCCCTGTTGGTGGGAAAACACCAACAGAACCAAAACTTTATTCATTCTTCTCTAACCTTAGGCACATTAAACAAGGCAGAGTTGATGTTTATTATTTATGATGAGAGTGATAAGACTACAAGATATAGCATCAATATTAATTGATTATGACTATCTTGCAAAGCAGGATGAGCAACATTTTAATTTACATGAATGGGGGCTATGAGATCAAGAGAGTGATGATTAGGAACAAAGAACTAAACATGTGAAACTAAACAAGATGAATAAGGTTAACTCTAATATGTTTGATTCTTTATTCATGAGCATGCCTTAATTAGGAAAAAGCTTAGTGGATGATAACTTACCTCAAGATGTTACCTTTTATTAGAGTGTGACAAAGATTTGTTAACAACTTGTGGAGGTTATTACCTTTTTGCTTGAGCTTTCCTCATTAGCCTTCTGTATATCTTGCTCCTAACTTGTCTCCTTTATTGCATCATCCTTTCTTTCTTGTTCTTTAAATAGTGCTAGGACCTTTTTGTTTCTCTCATGGTTTTATTCCTGCATCGTTAGTGAACAACACATACCCGAAAGAATATACAAGTAGTAATGAAGCTAGTGTTGTTGCAGGGATAAAGGTCACTTTCTATGCTACAGAGAAGTTTGTTTAAAGATTTTAGCATAGACCTTTTATATCATCTTTTAGTATTCATTTTGTTTTTCTAAAGAAATGATTTTATAAAACCTTAAGTTTGATTTTCATGCATCAAAATCATTCAAACTTGTAAGGAAAGAGTAATGGTAAATAGAGAGGTTGCAAACCGGCATGTGGAGTGATGGGGCATGTAAGGAGGAAGAACACCGTTGGATTATCCTTGGTGAAGTTGGTCTTTTTTTCCATGTGCCATTTGCTCTTTCATCCTTGAGCAAGTGCTTTTTGTTTATAGACTCTGTTTATGGCACTCCTCTTCTTTCTCTTGCTTCCTTTCTAATATAGTGGTTTAGTTTGCAGGTTCATTTCACTCTATGAATAGACTTAGCATAATCCTTTCCCCGCAAAATGTTAATGGAAACATACCAGAGGGAATACAAAGCATGGTTGAAGAAAGGGTTGTTGCCCAAGTTTCATATGATCCAATCTATGCTAATGAAAAGATGATTCTTTGATTACTCTTAGCATGATTTTAATTATCATATCTTATATATCATTTTTGTTTGCTTATTTATTCTAGCATAAGGATCAAGGCAAAAGCTGAATTGTGGCAAAAGACCGAGTGAATGAATTGAGACTTACAGTTCTTCCATTAATGATGAATGAGCCGTGTCTTTTGCACAATGTTGGAGCTTATCATATACCTTGCTTCATCTCTGATCTGAGTTCATCTCTTGACTTACCCCAATTGTATTTGAGAGTTCTCTACATGGGTTAGTCCAATAAAATATACCAATGTCTACACAAGTAATATTTAGTTCAATAACCAAACTAGACTCCATGTCTAATTTAATTAAGGAAGGCATTTTAACCTAAGCACCACGCTTAATTTAAAAACCTTTGGAAGAGTGTTAACAAAACTTCCAAACCAAAGCATACTATGGCATGTAAGTAGCATGATAGCACTATAGAGATTTATTCAGGTGAAGATGAAATAGTGTAGCAACTTGAGCATGTCTTAAAGGTAGAGACAACCAACATGTAGTAACAACATAGCAAGAATTGTATGAGTGATTCAATGTTGCTCAATGATTGGTTAGACATACCTTTTATATTGTCATCCTTCGTTCTCTTTGTTCTAGATCTGAAATGGTTAGTGACAAAAATACCCGAAGGAATATTCTTATAATTATATCTCTATGCTCACTACACAAGGGGGTGTTATAACAAAAGGTCTATACTCAAATTACTTCCCCTAGAGTGCTTGTTTTAGGACAAAAGCTCGTCCTTGGGAAACCTTCAAAGATGATTCAAGATGATAAAGAGGTTTTCCCTTAAATCACCAATCTCAACTATCAAGCCAATAAGATCAACAACCACCCTTTCTAAATCTTATGAACAATTATCTCAAGGGGGTTTGAGATCTTGTAAGTGGCAAGATTAGAGATGGCAATTAATTCAGGGAGTTTGCTCACATGGGCAAGGATTAGATAGAAAATTTTTAGGAAGTAACTCCTATGCTCATGGATGTTCTCCAACTATGGATAATGCTCTTTCTGGTCTTCCTTGGATCCTTCATGATATCTATACTTGGGCTTTCTAAGATCGTAGGTAGACTCACGAAAAAGAACACTAGAGGATTCATTGGGGTCAAGGATGAGGTTGAAAATGTGTTTGGATAAGTTATCTAATATGGAATAGAAGGAAAGAGACATAAATGGATTCTAGATAGCTTTTGCTCTCCTTCTATGGCATTATTAGATATGCCATCCTTGGGCTCCCAACGTCCTTTATAAGAATAAGGATACTTTCTAGGAGACTCTTCTCTAAGAGGATTTGGTTTATAGACACTTAAAGGGTCTCCTATGAAGCTAGAAGTTTGTCTCCCAAAGTCATCACCATAAAAGATTCAAGGGTAGAATTACTTCTTCCCTTGGAGGTATTTAGAATATTGATGAATTAGGATTGGTAGCTATATCAAGGGATTGGAATGATTATGATCTGGCTATCAAAAACTTCTTCTATGGTCTAGAGGATGTTTCCTTCTCTTCCTTTGGGTGTTTATGAAAGAATTCTAAGAAAGAGATCATTCACGAGTTTGTCAAGGACAAACCTTGCTTAGAAAAGGAAAGAAAGGTTCCTCCGTAAAAACGCATGATGGTCATGCCAACAACTTTTCTAGGATGAGGTCCCAAATACATTATCCTTTGTAAAGGATAGGATTTGGCCCGAGGTTAACTTCGTAATTCCCTCCTATAATGGGTTGTTTCATGATCATTTAGATCAACCTTAGACACAGCTCATGGCCAAGTGATAGGATAGGTTCTAAAGATTCTAGTGGCCTGAACTTGTGCTTATGGGTGCAGCATAAAGATAGGTGTGGAATCCGAGGATCCCAAAAAGATATAAATAGAAAAGAAAATATAAAAAGAAAAAAAACTAAACTAAGATATGGTACAAGATTAGTTATGCTCAATGTTTTTCAAAGAACCATTCCTCCCCAACAACGGGCGCCAAAAATGCTTGTTGGTAAATGTTATCCTACAGAATTATTTATAATTTGTATAGTCTATGTTTAACGAGCAGTACGGTGAGCATTTCACCCGAGAGAGGGTTTTAAATATCGAATCCACGGGGGAGGATGGTATAAGGATCATTGAGGCATATAACTAATCCCACGGAGTGGCAATCAAGGGGGGGAAAGGATCAAGAGGTAAGAAGATTCCTATGGTTGTCTAGTTCTTATTATGGCAAGCTATGTTGATATTGTTCTTAAAGGGACGTACTCAAAGGAAAGTAAGGGTGAAACTTACTATTCCCCAAAGCAACATTGTCCTACGTGTCCTATCGGCGGGAGGTGGAATCCAAAGGAATCAATGGTACTTGTCACTACCACGAACTACCACCATCCCAGGACGGTAAGGTGCATTCATAAGTAACTTTGATCTAGGCACCACGCCTACACCTAAGTAAACCCCTCTAATCTATAGATTCCCACAGATTAAAGTACTCAAAGAGTTATGAACATCAAGAATAATACTAACACTGAAGATAAGATAATTACTTACTCAAATAAGAAGTTGATCCACCATAGAAGTCTCAGGATCAGGTGCCATAAGCCTTTGATCCCAGAGGTACAAGCATAGAGGAGTCACCGACATGTCCGGTGCTTCCCCTTCTTCTCCTCCACTCACTCTTTTGCTCTCAAGAATAGATCTAGAACTCTAATTAAGTTCATTGATCTAATCTCTCAACTTGATATTCACTCTTGATTAGATCTAGTCTAATCTAGTTCTAATGATATGTCTAATTTAGCTCTAATTACATGTCTAATTCTACTTCACTAATCCCTTAGAGAGAGTAGATCCATTTAAGGGATCCCTCTACAACTAAGAGTTAATGAGATAGAATGAGATAGTAATGAATTAGGGTTTCACCAGGGGAGGCGGGGGGTCTTCTTATATAGGCCTTGGCGATGAACGTGAACCCTTGGATCAAACCGACCTTGGCAACGGTGTAGATGCAACCTCAATGTCGGTGGTAAACCGCCATAGGAAGGAGACAGCGGCAGGTGGGACCCACTGGCGGCGGCCATATTGGCTCGGGCGGCGCCGGTGCCCCAGCTCCTCTCGGCCTCCGGTTCCTTCCGGTGTTCTCACGGTACTTTCTAGAATGTTTTAGTCCACTTTTCGGGTTGAATTACTTCACGGCCAAATCTTGTCATCATATGTCTTGTATATTAGGAACTTTCTCCATTATTCTCTGCATTTATCCGTTAAGTCCCACGAAAATATATAAATCACCAAAACTCATGGAATTATGTTAGTTTAAACCCCTAGACTTATGTTGATATTTATTTTAAGCCCTTATTCATGTTTAAATGACTAGTAATTTTATGCTATAACGGGGTGTCAACGGTAAGGCGGCTTGGTCGTGACAAGCCTTGTCCGTCCCTTAAAATCCCCACGTTCGGGTCGTGTCGTAGAGCTAATTGCCGGACTCTACCCCATTTGGGAGGCGGCCGGTGCCCGAAGTGAGTAGACAACAGACTTTAGGAATCCTTTGCACGGAAAACTTAGCCTATAGATACCTCGCTACTCTTAGAAACCAAACCTTTGCCTTAGGTTGACATAGACACGAAAAAGCTGGCTGCTTGGCGACCGTCCTTGTGTTAAATACGATACCACCGCTACCACCGGGTGAAGTGCTACAACGGTATTTCCGTGCGCTTATGGATTTCTCTCGTGTGCGTAAGAAACACCAACAAGCATTTCGGCGCCGTTGTCGGGGAACGGTTGTCATAGTTATATCTTGAGCCGAGTCGACTTGTGATTTGGTAGTATCCTTTAAACAAAAATACCAAAAAGAGTTCCCTGTTTCCCATGGAGCAACCCACTATCCAAATCCTATCCGCTCCTAAGGGCGAGCTCGTAGAACCATGCCAATCCGCGAAGCCAATCACGACTTCAGATTATGAGCTCGCCCCGGCTTTATAGCCATGGTTCGGGCCCAAGCCTTTTCGGGCTCGAAATGAAAACCCCTATTATCATTTACGGGGAGTTTGAGCGGCCTGTGGGTGCTCGACAATTGCGGGCATGACACACAACACGCCGAGGTGGAAGTTGTTTCCGTTCTCTCTCACCGAGAGGGCAACTCAATGGTACGCCCACAACGTAGGGTTGGTAAACGGAGAATGGGAAGAACTGCGAAACAGAGTTCTGTGTAGCGTTCTACCCGATATCGAGAATCGCGGCCCCTGTGACAAGAGATACTCAACTTCCAACAAATAGAGGGTGAAACCATAGGTGCAGCACGGGACCGCTTTTTACCACGCTTACACAATCAGGCCCGGACACTGCCCATACCAAACCACGTGCTTTTACAAAGCATTTTTGGCTAGGATTGGACAAGGCAAGCGCCCTCTTTGCTTGATTTAGGCTGGCCGGAGGGTCATTTTCACATAAAACCACACGGAAGGAGAAGCTCTCCTAAACCGTATTCTTGAGAATACTCCTCCGCTAGAACCCATCCGTGTAGAACCCAAGCAGAAACTAGAGGAAGTCTCTTCGGCTGATGCCGAACCCATTAAAACCTTAGAGAGACCCTCGCTTCGAACGAACCGAGAGGAGACCGCATGCACGGATCTCCGTTCTTCTCGAGGTTGACCTTATCGATCAATTCGGTGACACCTCAAAGTACGAACAATGGAAGAAACCACTGTCCCGGCTAGCCACTCGAACGACCCACGGATAAACTCTTTCTCCGGGGAGTCTATTAAGGAGCTAACGGCTATAATGAGCATGGAATGGTTGAGAGAGGAAGGACCCTCTTTCAAGAAATTCGGATAAGTGGCCCCTCTACGCCTATCCATTTGCAAATATCGTGGAAGGCGGGTGGAAGTCATGTATAACCCTACTTTGTGGGAATAAACATAATGTCCGAAACCTTTGCACAAACACGTGACGAGGAAGCCATTAGGACCCCCCCCACAAAGACGGACTTTGCGCATAGCACCACGTACTACCATTGAAAGCCGTGAAGTTATACATGAACAAATCTTCCAACACCGAGGATGTCAAGTTGTCTGCGGATTTTCATATTTTTGATATCCAAGACTTCGACATCGATCGGGCATCCCTTGGAGAAGATTCTTGATCTATCAACATCCGGGGAATTAGATGTCAAACTCGGGAAGAAAAAGTTTTTCTATCCCGTTACTTTCGAGCTAAAAACTTCGATAACGGAACCCTTCCATGAGTATGACACACCCGAGGAGGTCATGGGAGTTATGCTATATGAGAACCCGTAAAATGAGACCTAGAAAAAGACGCCCAATTCTTCATTGAAGAAGAGGGCGATTCGGGGAACTCATAGAACTTCCCAAAGAAGAAGAGCTAACTTCGGCCTCGGTTGAGCTTAAACCCCAACCCCCGGGCCTACGCTATGTCTTCCTAAACGGCGATTCACAAGCACCGGTCATTATAGCGATAAACTTAGTGACCAGGAATCTACCCGGCTAATAGCCGTTTTAGAGAAAACGGTCGGTCTTCGGGTATTCCCTTCAAGATCCGAAAGGGGTAAGCCCGACACTATGCACACATCGCATTCCCATTGACCCCGACGGTACCCCCTCATGTGAACCCCAAAGCAGGCTCAATAATGCGATGCGTGAAGTCGTGAAGAAGGAAGTTCTCAAGCTTCTTCACACCGGGATTATCTATCCCGTACCACCGCGATGATTGGGTTAGCCCGGTCCAAGTGGTCCCTAAAAAGGGAGGAATGGCAAATCGTTGAGAACGCTAAAAACAAACTCATTCCACAAAGACAAGTCACAGTGGTGGAGAATGTGCATTGATTATAGAAAACTTAACAAGGCAACAAAGAAAGATCACTTCCCGCGCCCTTTATTGATGAAATGTTGGAGCGGTTAGCGAAACACTCTTTCTTACGCTTCCTTGACGGGTATTACGGGTACCACCGGATCCCGATCCACCACGATGACGAGCAAGACCACGTTCACATGCCCATACGGAACCTATGCCTACCGTAGAATGTCATTTGGGGCTGTGTAATGCACCCGCTTCTTTTTGCGGTGCATGATGTCTATCTTCTTAGACATGATCGAAGAAATCATGGAGGTCTTCATGGACGATTTCTCCATCTATGGTAAGACTTTTGAGAGTTGTCTGAAGAACCTAGACCGGGTCTTGCAAGCGATGCCAAGAAAAGGACCTGGTACCTAACGGGGAAAAGTGCCACTTTATGGTCCGAGAAGGCATCGTTTCGGGCACCTCGTGTGCGAGAGGGGGATAGAGGAGATAAAGCCAAAATAGACGTTATCGAAAAGCTACCACCCCCGGTGAACGTTAAAGGTATCCGTAGTTTCCTAGGCCACGCAGGTTCTATAGAAGATTCATAAAAGATTTTTCACAAATCACCAGACCACTTACGACCACGCTAGCCAAAGAGGCGTACCCTTTGACTTCACGGATGAGTGCTTACACGCTTTCGAAACCCTAAAGAAAGCACTCATCTCGGCTCCGATCATCCAACCCCGGATTGGTCATTGCCATTTGAAATCATGTGCGATGCTAGCGACTATGCTGTTGGTGCGGCCTTAGGCCAAACCACGGACAAAAAGCAGCATGCCATCGCATATGCTAGCAAAACTTCGACAGAGCCCGGCTTAATTACGCCACAACAGAAAAAAGAGCTCTGGCAAGTAGTCTTTGCTATCGAAGTTTCGATCCTACTTAGTGGGCGCAAAGATAATCGTCTACCCGGACCATGCCACCCTTAAGTATCTTCTTACCAAAAAGGATGCGAAACCACGATTGATCCGCTGGATTCTTCTTCTCCAAGAATTTGATATTGAAATAAAAGATAAAAAAGGGGTAGAAAATACAGTTGCGGATCATTTGTCGCGTATGCAGGTAACTAACATGCAGGAACTACCAATCAACGACTACCTGCGTGACGACATGCTACTCAAGGTGTCGCACTTCAACCCATGGTACGCAAACATTGTGAATTACATGGTTGCGGGCTATGTACCACCAGGGAGAACAAAAAGCTCCAAATGGAGAGCGAGCGGCACCTATGGGACGACCCATATCTGTATAGGGTGTGCGCAGACGGCTTTGGCGAGAAGATGCGTACCAGGGGAGGAAGGAATGCGAGATCATCGAAAAAAATGTCATGCATCTCCCTACGCAGGGCATCGGGAGTATTACGCACACAAGCCAAAATTTGGCAAGGCGGATTCTTCGGCCGGCGATGTACGGCGACACGAAAGAGTTCATCGAAGATGCTACAAGCGCGAAGACGGGAACATCACATTTTCGTGATGCAATGCCCCTACATTACAACCTTCAAATAGAAATATTTGATGTGTGGGGCATTGACTACATGGGGCCATTCCAAAAGTCCCATGATTGCGAGTACATCCCGGTGGCGTGGACTACGTGTCAAAGTGGGTAGAGGCACTACCATGCGAGAGCTGGCGATGGCAAGCACGCACGTAAGATGTTCCATGAAATCATCTTCCCCGTTTTGGAACGCCACGCATGGTGATCGGTGACGAAGGATCGCATTTCAAGGACAAATCATTCAAGGCATTCTTGAAGGAGCTCGGCACTCGCACAATATTGCTACCCCTTATCATCCGCAAACCGGCCGGGCAAGCGAAACCTCCAATAAACAAATCAAGAACATCCTGCGAGTAAGGCGGTCAACGAGATGGGGGAAATTTTGGAAAAACAAGCTACGATGATCTCACGGGCATATAGGGACAGCCTTACAAAGCCCCCATCGGCATGTCACCTTATCACCGGTCTATGGCAAAACCCGCCATTTACCGGTTGATTTGGGAGCATCGAGCTCATTGGGCCATCAAGAAGTGGAACATGGACGCCGGACTTCGGCTGGGAAGAACCGCCGAGACAAATCTACGAACTGGAAGAATGGCGAGAGAAGGCGTACCACGGTGCAAAGCTCTACAAAGAGCGCACAAAAAGATGGCATGATCGGCGCGATCGAGATCAAAAGAATTCACTACGGGAGACAAAGTACTCCTATTCAATTCCGGGTGAAACTATTATTACGAAGGGAGAATTTTGAGAAGCAAATGGAAAGGACCGTACACCGTCATCAACACATCGCCACATGGCGCAATCACAATCCAAGATGACTTAGGTGAGATACAAAAGGTAAAGCGGTCAACGCCTTAAGCTTTTCTTTGAGCGATGATTCGATCTTAACCAAGAGCTCGATAGAATAGATTTATGCTTTGAGGATTAATTTGTGATGACCAGTATATATAAAAATATATATATATAAATAAATTTATATAAGGTAATAATAAAACATAAAAGTTATCTATATATTTTCACTTTGTTTTAAATAAAGTTTTTACCTTATTATTTTCTTTTTACTTCATTAAATTTATCTTTGGTCATTTGTTACACAAAGGATATATACTTTCTAAATTAATCAAAGCATAAACTATTTTCAAAATTCAAATTTGAGGATCAATTAGAGATCGGCAAGAAAGGAAACGTTTCTCGTAGCGGCAAACCCCAGTTCAAAACTTTTCAAAAAAAGGAAATGGATGTGGCCGAAAACTTCGACCCGGGGGGACACTGGTGGTGCTTGTAGCACCACCACCGGTGCGCCCGCACCACCGCCGGCCCCGCTTCGATGCGGGATTTCGCCCATCACCTTCTCCTTTCTCACAACCCCTGATAGTAAGGTTTGCTCTCCGCCCGATTTCGACCTGCCAAAACCAGAGAGGAGAATTTGTCCTATAAAATCCACCCTCCTCCTCTCCATTCTTCACACCACTCCTTCTTGCTCTTCTTCTCTCCTCAATACTTCTTCCTCTAAACCAAGATACGCTGCAATGGCGAGCCATGCCCTCTCTCTCTACAATTCTGCTCGCTCGCTTTGCACCCTCAATGAGGAAGACTTGGCCTTCCCAAGTGATGAGGTCGAGCTGTCCTCCGTCGCCCCTCTGCCGTGCTCCTCCCCCCCACGCTACTCATCTAGTGGAGGGAATAGCTATGTGTCCACGGGCAGGTCCGTGACACGCAAGAGTATTCTTGGGCGCCCACCTCGTCCTACGGTGGGTACCCTGGGCGTCAAGAGGAAGGAGCCCGAAGCAACCGGCGCTCGTACTACATCAACAGAGACGTCCTCCTTCCACACCTCCGACTATAGCTACCCGTACACCGTTGTCGGTGTCGACATGCCCACAGGAGGACGTGGGAAAGGGCTTGTGAAGAAGCCAATTCCTACTCCAGCGCTTTCTCCAAGTGCTCCACTTCGTATCCCTCGGGTGAATCCTAGAAAGGCCCCGAATGTTGTTGAAAGTCGCTCGAGTAGCGAGGGCCCTATGAGGGTACCCCCGTGCTACACCTAGGAAGGCTCCTAATGTTTTCGAGCCGTTCGAGGGTACTCCATCGCTAAACACTGTTGGGAGTAGCACGGTTCCTAAGGTCCCTTCGCTAGCAACCTTAAACGCTAGAGTCAACTCTCTAAATAGGCTAGTGAAAACCTTAACCGCAGAGGTAGAAGGGGCGATTTAGAGAATGCGTAAATTAGGAAGGAATTAGACTCTTTCGCCTTAACTTCAAGACCAAGGCGGCTAGGGTCGCTAGAGTCGCTTAACGCCGATCACGCCTGCGCAGCCTACTTGAGAGCTCTACCTCTTTATCAATAATTAGGCGCGCACTAGTTTTACTTTTCAGTATTTCCCTTCCAATCATTTTGTAATTCCTTCAAGTGTGCGCTTGAGTTTGAATTATTTATAAATTCAATAAAGTTTTATTATTATATTATTGTCTATGTCTCCACTTGTTTTTGTCCTTGTGCAAAAGAAAATTAAAAATAGGTACAAAAACAAGTGTGGGGGAGGGTCACAAGTCAAAGGTACGCGATTTATTCAAAATTAAATTTTGACTTGTGATTTTTTCTTTAAAAGTGCTAAAACCCGAACCAAGTTAGCAAAACTCCATCTCTATATCTACCAATTGATACATGGCATGCGTACATTTTATTCCTCGCCAAAATACCATACTTTTGTTGAGCAACTATCCTTTAGGGACCCCATGCTTACCTAAATAATTGATCTTTTGCGATATGGTAGAATGACTTGACGCTTGCTCTCTTTTGTAACAAGACTTGGTTTTATTTTCAAAAATTTAAAATAAAGCATGCTCATGGTTTGACTTAGCCAAATCCTACCAAAGCCTGAACAATGATATGAATATCCACTATAGCTACTTCCTGTTGTATTGAGTTTTGTCGGTTACGTGATCTGCGTTGAGAGAGGCTCATACTCCCAAGATCGAAAAACACGTACACCCACATATACACGCCGGTTCTCACAATGAGAATTGCGCACAACATGCATCTTTACCATCCACCAAATAAATACTCCATTCAATACCATGATCATCTCCTGTTATCAAGAAAAATGCAGAGAGAAAGATACAGGCTGCGAGAAAAAGAAAAGAATAAGAGATGAAAAATGGACACGTGTCCGAGGGCGAGTAGAGCCCACATCTCCAAAAAAAAAAAAAAAAAAAAGAGAAGAAAGACAAAAAGGAAAAGTAGCCTGTATCTCTCGAGGAAGCATACAAAAAAGAAGGAAAGAGATCATGAGTCAAGGAGTAACCACAAAGAAAAAAAATATATATATATATCATCAAATTTTCCACACACCATTTGCATGTTTCGATCTAAGGGTAGAGCATCTCTTTTCCAACGATCGCAGCTTGACCCGACAATATATACAGAGGTATGTATGCACCACTCCACCGAAAGATTCACAAAAACCCCGCAAAATAGGATGAGTGAGAGTGATACAAACAAGAGTGCTTTGGGAGGAAAATTCAAACAAAAGTGACTTTGTGAGAGTCAATACCATAAAAGCAAGGTTGTTTCTTTCAAAAATTCAAAACTTACCAAGTCTTTGCGCATGAGTAGTGGCAAGAAGATAGAAGTTCATCTTTGTTCCATTGCTCAATTATTCTAAGATAACTTGGTAGCCACCATGAATGCTCACAAAGGCAGGTAAGGCTTGGAATAACCTCGTATGCAAGCTTACATCTTGGAGATTGAACCACTTTCGTCCTCGTGCCTTCACTTTCGAGGACGAGTAAAAAGGGCTAAGTGTGGGGAGTTTGTTGACGGTAACCAACGACAAATTAAATACCGTCAACACAACACCAAACCAACCTAGAAATAGGATTTTCAACTAACATATTCCAAAGTTTTGGTGTTTATTTGGACTTGCGGTACAAACTCAAGGATGATCACTTTGGGCCAAAAAGACAAAGAAAAAGAAATAAAATCAATAAATAGAAAAAGGCCCAAAGGAACAAATGGCAAGCCCAAACAAGAATCGGGACAAAACGTCAAAACCAGGCCGGGCCAAGACCACCTTACAACTTTTCGAACAAAGGAAGCTCGGCCTGCCGAAGCCCGAGCCAGCCAACCCCGGCGAGGTGCTTGCAAGCGCACCACTGGCGCGGCCGCACCCCGGGCCGAGGCGGTTCGGGCCCGGCTTCGGGGAGGCGGTTTGTGACCTTCCAAACCGACACTACCGACGTTGGATGGTCGGTTTGGCACGTATGGAAGGTTTTCCTAGGTCGGTTTTGGTGTTTTTAGCACTTAGGCCCCTCCCCTTGTGTATAAATAGCTCCCTCCTTCACCTCTCTACACAACAATTCAAAGGAGAAACCAGTCCACTTGTGCAAGAGAGTAGAATTAGATCTTCTTCTTCTTCTACTACTTCTTCTATCTTCTAATTCTAGAGAGTGAGAGAGGGAAAGGCTAGAAAGAAGCTTTGTTCTTTCTACCCCGGGAGTTCTTAGGTTCGCCTCTCGGTGTTCCGCGGTTCCTAGGAGGAGGGGCCAGTCTTGCGGACTTGTCGGCACCCGCCCCGGCTTTTGTACCTCTGCAAGCTACTTACACTTTGGTAAGAAGTCTTGTGATTATCTTCGACTACTTAATTTCCTTCGTACATTTCTTTAGCTATTTGTAGACTTGCGGGATTGGTAGATTGTCTCGTTAAGAGCGTTAGTTCTTGGTGAAGGAACTCTTTGACCAGGGAACCTTGGCCAACATCAAGAGCTGTGACCAATAGTGCAAACGTGGTGTTTGGACTAGCGTTCACCTACCTTTTGCGGTGCATCCACGGTTGAGGGGGTAGGCGGTTTGGTCGTGACAAGCCTTGTCCGTCCCTTTAAAATCCCCCCCACGTTCGGCGTGTCGTAGAGCTAATTGCCGGACTCTACCCATTTGGGAGCGGGCGGTGCCCGAAGTGAGTAGACAATGGACTTTAGGAATCTTTGCACGGAAAACTTAGCCTATAGATACCTCGCTACTCTTAGAAACCAAACCTTTGCCTTAGGTTGACATAGACACGAAAAGTCTGGCGACCGTCCCTTGTGTAAAAAACGATACCCCGCTACCACCGGGTGAAGTGCTACAACGGTATTTCCGATGCGCTATGATTTTCTCTGTGTGCGTAAGAAACACCAACACTTATTTCTCCAGTCCTGTAGTTCCCATAAGTCGGGATTTGTAGCAAGGTCGCCATTTTGTTAGGGTCGAAGAAATGGCGGTAGGTAGCACAACGTCCTCAACGACGTCCCTACGGATGGCGCCAACCGGTTTCTTGAACTTTATGTCGTCCAAGTCTTTCATCCAAAAATCTTCCGTGGTTCTCTTCGTCATTTCGCGCCACGTAGTACGATACACGTCGCTGGCCGGATATGAACGTCGGGCATAGAAACCACAGTTCTTTGCCCGAAAAGGCTACTTACCGCGACCGCATGCACAATATATGTACGAGAAAATGGTTAGAATATATTTATGAGACCATTCAATATGGACGAGCAAACGAGAGTAATCTTTGCATATACATCGAAATCTCGCCCGATCTTCATTTGGTCCTTATGTTTTTCTTTTGCGTATGTTGTGCCTCCGATCCAATGACTCGGGGTCTTTCAAGTAGTCCTTGTCGGACACTGCACGAAATCCCACAAAGTGTCATGACTTACGTAAGTTTTTGTGGTATGAAATAGTATACAAGTGTCGTGACTTACAAATTGCGGGGCCTCTTCAAAATGTTTGTAGAGTCCTTTTGGCGTATCATACAACGAGTCCAACCTAAGGGTCGCTCCATCCCGAGGGAAGATTAGCCAAGTAATCCAATTGGCCAATGTGTGTCGTTGTTTGTATACCGGCCATGCTACACCATATTATTTGATTAGAGATAGATTCCAAGTGTTCAAAAATAAAAAGTATTGCTTTTGACTTACTTGATATGTTAGGCGCAATGAGACAACCGGCCTCCGATTTGATCTTCTTCATGCACTTACGGATGTAGTTTGCCATCTCTCTAACTCTTGCATCGCATAATCTTTTTATAGTGTTTATATTGTTCGGCCTTGCCCCTTCTCGAGCTCACGGGTTCCTGGCTCTCCATCTAGTATCCGAGAAAATTCGCCCACGCCTATATACATTTGGACATAGAAACACAATTACCGATTCATCATTTGGGCTACCAATGCTTGCATCCCGCAAGCACATGTGGTCACGTCATTATAGAATCGGAGAGCTAGAATTAGTTGTGTATGCTGGCGTAATGATAGGTAAACAAACTCACGCAAAGCATAGAGGGTGACAACGGATTGGTCGAGGTCCCGGCGCCGTAGCAACCGCCACATTTCATCGAAGCCTATTGGCGGTGAAATGTCGGAAGTCAAGTGAAAGGAGTGCCCCACTCCTCTTCCTCGATTAGCTGGCCCTTGGGCACCATGAACTTGCCAAGGTCAAAGTAGTGCAGGCGGTCCTCGCGACCCATTGTCCCCGCCGATGGGGTATATAAGTCCTATACAGAAGGAGATGTACGTTAGCATTTTCTAGCTAATATGTCTGGCTAAGTTTGGTTAAGATTATCACGCATATACATTACCTAGTAATGCCAGTCTTCACGGCCCCCGGGTTCGCTTAGCCAATCGGAGGTCCTTTTCCTTCTCCGCTAGCTCCTTCCCCGGCCTCATCATCTAAGTATTTGTTGGTCAGGGCATGAACTTCCTCATCTTCTTTTGATAGCCTCTTCTTCTTCGACGCTTGGGGGGAGCATTCGACCTCATCCTCCTTCTGACTGCTCCGAGGCGGTGTTGCGAATCCTATGCATGTGGAATTGAACTACATTAGCCACCAATTAATGCCTAGTACAAGTTAATTAGCCATATTTTTTTGTTATACCCGTCACATTTTAAAACCTCCTCGACCATTGGGCACTTGAACGACGTGGGAGGACGGCAAGCCACCTTCTTAGGAGGTGTCCTCCGCCTAAGCCGCGTGAGGTGGTGTCTTGCCACCAGAATCTTCTTCTTCCGGTTCTTCCGGAGGTCGGTTCGACGCGAGGACTTCCACCACCTCGGCCACCATCTTCTCCTTCCGGTGGGTTCGGACGAGGACTTCCGCACCTCGGCCACCATCGCCGTCGTTATCATCATCGTCATCGCCACCGCCACCGGGGAGAAGGAGGATGGCTCCGCGGCCGCTACCGCCGGAGGTGGTGTCGTCGGTATCAACAGGGCAATGTCTTCCTTGTTCCATAGGTACTCCCTCCGCTCCCGAAGGTCCTTGAGTACTTGTTTCTCCATTATCAATCTCCTCATCACCAAGGCCTGGTTCTATGGATTGCAGCAAAACGAAGACATACTTGGGTGGGACCGGCTCGTTGTTGTACAACATATCAGTCCGTGGTGGACACACCATGGCAGTGGCCACCTCCTTCTTCTTTCCCTTCCGCCAGCGGGTATATAGAGAATGCCCGCGGGTTCGACGAGATCGTCGATTGGGTTCTTGCTAGCTCAAAAAGACTCGTACTCACACTTTGGATGTTGGAAATACCTTTTTTCGTCAATACCTCTTCTATTTTCTTCTCCACTATGTCCTTTATGGCTTCCTCATAGCCTTGCATCCTAAGGTTTTCCTTGTACCTCGCCTCGTGTGGTAGTTGGTCGCGTCGGATGCCGGGGAATCCACGGTCTTCCGGCTATACCTCGAGCCCGCCCCGAACTTCGACCCACGGTGCTCGGGTCTTCCGATTGCCTCGGTCGGCTCGTCGTGCTCCCTCCTAGGTTGGAACTCCCCGCGCTCCTTGGCCTCTTTGACAAGCATCACCTTCTTCTCCACCTCGATGACCTTTGGGTCATCCTGCACCCGATTGCTTTAAGTTGTAGGCTTGAAGTGGTGACTTGCCCTACGCACATAGTTTGTGTATAGATGGTTCCTTAGGTGCTAAGCGCTTTGCTTGCAACGGACCACACATTTTTCTTGCATTTGTTTTTGTCAAAGCCACGCCTCCGCGTACGGATAATGGAACGAGGACTTTACGCCTTTCCACACCTTCTTCTTGGCGCCCGGGGGCCGGTCCCCGTCTAGGTAAGTGATGGGCACACTTTCCTTGGCTACAACGGAGATCCGGTTGCTATAGGTGGCCCCGATATTTTCTCGGGCTCCACGGGATCTCCATTCGCCCTATCCTCAATATATGACGCACCACCTCGCCTTTACGGGTGCCTCCCGTCTTTGGCCTCTTTTCAAGCCCGACTTGTTGGACTTCTTGGAGGTGGTGGTCGCCGAAGTCTTTTGGGGGTGGGACCGATTCTGCCCCTCCGACCGAGCTCTCTCTTTACCAAACTCTAGATGCGAGGCTCCAATGGTAACCGTCCACGACAACAACTAAAATTAATCATGTACTTACATGAGGCACACGACGTTGTGTTTGTCGTATACTTACGTTTTTGGTTCCAGTCATTGTCCACTCGAGAACCCTATGTGTTGGGCTCCTCCGGGCCGCCCGGTCCCGGATCAATTTCGTCCTCCCTAGGGACGTTTCTTCGTCGCCTCGGTGGTGTCACCTCTTCGCCACGTATCCCTTTGTTAGAGGAAGAATGGGACGTGGAGACCACATCCTCCTCGCCTCGGGCACCCATTGCACGATCTTTTATCGGTTGGTTCGGATGCCATTGGATTCTACGGGAACACACGTAGCATTTTATTATAGTGCAAAAGGTACATGTAGTAGTATGTAGTGTCACAGAGTCATCTCGTAACATAGATTTATTGAATTCCTCTCATGATTACATAGTTTTCCATTTTACATATATAGAGTAGTGGCAAAAAACAAAAATAAACTAAAAAATACAAAAATGTCTACAATTACAAAAAAAAAATGTGATAATACAAAAATGTGTAAGAATACAAAAATGTGTAAAAATACTAATTTGGCTCAAGTCCCCAACTATTCTTATCACATCGCGTTTAAACCGGTTGCTTGTATATGTTATACAAGCCGCCCTCGTTTAGTCGCCACAAGTGTGGGGACATTTCATCATCGCCACGCCTCGGCTTTTGAAAAGATTCACATCATCGCATATGCCATTTGCCTCGGGACTATTTATACAAATAGTTCGATCATCATATAAGTATAGAGAGTAGAGGTAGAAAAAGAGGTACCAGAGAGCCACCACAAATCAAAATAGCTAGGACCAGCAGCTCCCAAATTTCGACAAAGGATTTCAAGTTAATGTCAAATGCTCATAATTGTGTGTTAGCTAGGACCACCAAACTAGCTAGGACATGGGAGACAAGTGTATTGGAGGGGCGTAAAGCCACTACATTCATGTCAAATTCAACAATAGGGTCGCTAAATTCATGTTAATGTCAAATGCTCCCAAATTTGACAAAAGGCTCCCAAATCGTAACAAACAACAAAGATGTATATGACCAGCGTGTATACGACATAGGATTTCGACAAAAGGCTCCCAAATTCATGTCAAATGCTCCTAAATTTGAATTAAACAACAAGATAGTACCAAGACAGGTCCATTTTTCAATAAAATTTTAAACTAAACATCAAGACATTACCAAGTTCATCTCAATTTGGTCGGAGTCAACATCACGTGCAAAGTGGCATATGCTCGATTCTATCTCGATTTGGCATCACAAGAGCATCATAGGCAAAAAAAATGTATGACTTGCAAAAGAACAAAAAATGGCATCACAAAGTAGCATCCCCAAAGAAAAAAAAAGCATCACAAAGTAGCATCACAAGCCGCAAAAACCTCACAGACGGGGACGGATCTCGAGCAGCTTCGTGGGAGGCGGGGCGAGGAGGAGGAGCTCGACGGGGAGGCGGTCCGGGAGGAGGAGCACCACGGGAGGCTGAGACGACGGCAGCCGCCGAGCACCCTGGGTGGCTAGGGTTTCCTAGGGCCGGCGAGGAGGAGGCGGCGGGGAGGAGGGAGCGCGACGGGGAGGCGGCCGGGGAGCACGACGCTGGGCGACCGAAAGCACCCGGTGGCTAGGTTTCCTAGCCCCGACGAGGAGGAGGCGACGGGAGGAGGAGCGCGACGGGAGGCGGCCGGGGAGGAGGAGCACCACAGGAGGCGGCCGGGAGCACCCGGCGGCGGCGTGCCGAAAGCACCCGTGGCTAGGGTTTCCAGCCCCGGCGAGGAGGAGGCGGCGGAGAGGAGCGCCACGGGAGGAGGCCGGAGAGGAGGAGCACCACGGAGGGCGGAGGGGGAGGCGGCGCGACGGCGACCCGGAGGCGGGGCGGGCGCCAAGGCGGCGTGGAACACTAAAAAATTTCTGCAGCTCTTCCGGGGACGAATGAGAGCGGACGAAGGACTTATCCGCCGCGGGCGGTGCCCACATTTGTATAGGGCGTCGATTTTGCATGGGGCACAATGCCCGCGGTTAATCGATTTTCTCGTGGCGGGTGTTGATCGCTAACGACATATTTTTTCGGCCAACTTACTACCATAAAGGGAGTGAAACCAAACCTTTTTATACTCATATACATTTATTACTAACATATTTCCACTTGTAGTGTTCGAAATGTATTTTGTTGTATTTATAATAAATACAGTGGAAATACGACCAAAAGGCGCGACTCGAAAGCGCATCAAGATCACAAACCTGTGGTGGAAATGGACCCAATTGTCGAATCTGGGCCAAGCCAACATCGCCCACGCACTTCTCGTAACGTAAGACAACGACCCACGAAGACTGGGCGGCCGAAGCCCAAAGCAGCGCCCGCACCCCAAAGTGTGCGCCCGCACCTGGGGGCTGCTCGAGCCCGTCTTCGGGCAGGTCGGCACATTAATGACCGTGGAGGGCGGGTGCGGTGCTTGGGTGGCCGATTCACTGTACCTAGACGTGTCCTTGAGGTCGGGTTGGGGGTATTAGGGTCATTTGGCCACCTCTCCCATGTGTATAAATAGCTCCTCCCTCTCCCTCATTCCACACACCACACTTGGAGTCACCACACCAAGACACACACTCTCCCTACCTCTCCTACCACCATCTTCTTCTTCTTCTTCTTACTTGGTTAGCATTGGAGTAGAAGAGCTACAAGAGGAGGACTTGTAATCTTGGAGCAAAGTGAGCTTTGGTAATATATATCTTCCATGGATCTTTCTCCATTGTGCAAGTTCTATTTCTATGATCATGGTCTAACTTATGAATTAGAGTATTTATTCTTCATCGATCATTGTATGCTTAACATGATTATAGATGGGATAACGGTTCGTCGTTCTTTTCGGTTTTGCTCTTGTCTTAGTCCGTCCATCCGTAGGGGGTGGGGATCCTGGGGGACAAGAGTAGTGCTCTAGTATGCGGGCATGGTTCCCTGTATTACGACACCTTCCGAATATGAGAGCATGCCACGGTCGTGAGGGTAGGCGGCAGTGGTTGTGATGTACCCGTCCGTCCCCTTGTAATCCCTCCACGTCGCATGTGATGTAGGAGTTCGTAAATGCTTTCCATTGGGCGGATGGTACCGGAAGTCTCCCCGTTATCCTAGACATAACCATGCTCATATCGTGTTAGCATATGATCCTAACTATTCATTGTAAGACCATGACTAGAATACATTAGATTACTCCATAGGACATTTATTTATTCTTTATCTATTTTCTTTATCCTTCACCGGTGGATTCCAATGTGTGTGTCACACTATCATATAAACCGTATTGCTTACCCCCTGTTATGAATGAGTTTGTCTTTACGCACGCATTTCATTATTCGGATGCCATGCTACTTCTTATACAACATGCCTTCCTTTGGGAAAATATAAATAACGATACCCCGAATACTTAGGGGTGAAATGCTACAATGATAGATCCGCGGCGCTTGGCGGATGAAATATCAACTATGGCAAGATCTATCACCGTTGATTGAAAGTGCATAATCACCGACACGGTGGTTCCACTTAATGATATTGACGGGTCGCCTCCTAGTATAGTCATCGTGGTTGGGTTCTAAACTTGATTCTAATGATTGTGCTAAGAAACGCCAACAAAGCATTTCGACGCGCGTTATCGAATAGGTTTCATATCTATTTTTAGTGACGACGTTAAGAAATGCCAACAGAGGGCATTGTAAAATGACCGACACGCAAAAATAGATTCACAAATTGAATTTGTAAAATGCATAACAATTCAAATGTTCATTCAAAAATTCTGAAAATTTTTGTGTGGCCTCCCTATGAGTATGTGTACCCATGAAAAATGTGAAACTTGAATTTTGATAGTTCTTGCATGATTTAGAAATACAGTCTTTAATTGACAAGTCGGGACGTTTTCGAGCAAGTGCGGCGATCTCCAATACATTTTTAGTTCCATTACATAAATGTCGCGGACATACATATTTGGTTCCATTACATATTTGGATCTATTACAAAAGGATCGACTTATTTTTTTGCCGGGGCTGCCATTGTCTTCCCGACCGTCCCGATGCGGCACTGGGGCTTTGTCTTCGCCCCGATGACATTCCCCCCACACGCGTGTCTCGACTTCCTTGATCTTGGTTGGATGATCGGTAAAGAGCGTAAACTCGCGTAGTTGTTGTACTCTTCAGGACTTTGCACTCCATCGGCTCCCACGATCATTTGCTTCCCTCCCACGACCGCATGTAGTTGCTTTTGCCCCCTACGATTTGGGCACCGGGTAGTAGGCTACCGGGCCACGCGACTTGCGAGTACCCACTCATCATCTCCAAAATTACTTTCGAGCTGAACGGTGGTTAACCCAACTTCGCCCACGCCAACCGTTGTTGGCTTGACCCACCGGCACCGAAAATGGGTATCTGGTAGCTCTCGCCATAATCAAGTTCCCAAATCTCTTGGATTTGCCCATAGTATGTCTTGAGTTCCTTGGTGGACATGTCAATGCCCTCATACCGAACGCCGTTGTTCCGTGACGCGCTCTTGTTGTCCTTTTTCTTTCGTGTGGAACCCGTATCCATTGATGTCGTAACCTTGCCATGTGATGATTTGGCTAGATGGGCCGTATGCAAGCATCGATTCTTTCATTATCCGCGTTTAGGGGTATCTCCGTTCTCTCGATCCACGTTGTGAAATTCAACTTGTGTTGTCTCGCATTACCCACCCCCTCTGTGCGCCGGCCACGCTTGTCGCGAATTTCCGTGATGCTTCTCGGCCCATGTTTCCATTGATACTAACCGTTCGTGAGCGCCGTCATGGGCTTCTTCGATTGTTTTCGGTCTATATCGGTTCAGACTTTCCTCCCCGCGCAGCCCATCCCCGCGGTTCTACCTTCGTGCGGGTGTTCTGGTAGGCCGATTGCATTTCCATCCCGGATGTATCTAGTGCAGCAATTAACGGACTTCGTGTGTTGTGTATGCCTCGATCATAGAGCCCTCTCGGGTATGCACGGTTAAGACGGTTACGGTTAAGAGAGGACATTAACCGCTTCGTTCATCCACATCTCGCGGGTAGAGAGGCCCCGGTTCTTCTATCCGATCGACCATGTGTATCATGAGGTGTGGCATAATATCGAAGAAAGACGGTGGTAAGCACATCTCAAGTCGGGCATATAGTCTCCGCGATGAACTCTTTCAAAGGCGGGGGAGGTCATTTTCAGCGATGACCTTCTCTCGTGATGCGATTAAAAAGTAGCACAGGCGTGTAACGGCCATCTTCAAGAACTCTAGGCCGATGCACCTAATCACAATTGGAAGGAACACCATCGGCATGACATGGCGGTCATGGGCCTTGAAGTTTGGAAGGTGTGAGGTCTTTCATCGATACAATGCTCTTGAGGTTGGAACGTAAAACCGTCGGCACTTTCACATCCCCGAGCCATTTGCAAAAATCTCTTTTTCATCCCGTGTCGATTGTAGCTCGCGGGCTGGAAGGTCAACTTTTCTCGCTATTCCCCGAGGGTTTGGCGTGAAGTTGGGCCCGATGCCCATGTCGGCAAAGATCCCGCCGTGACTTTGACACCGCCCTTCGCCTTATTCTTCATGTCTAGGAAAATCCCAACCAAGCTCTCGAAGAGATTCTTTCTCAGATGCATGTTATCGACAAAGATGGGGTGTATGGAGCATCTTCTAGTATGGTAGGTACTTGAAGAAAATCGACCGCTTCTTGAATGGGACTTTGGGCGTGTCGGCCGATTGGGTTTCTCGCTTCGCTCGCTTCGTCGCTTCGCTTGTGCTTGTGCTTGTGCTTTTTTCTTTTTTCTTGCACCGCCGTTTTGTTCCGCTTCCGCTTCTTCTTTGCCTTTGGCTCACCGGCTTTCTTCTTCTTTTCCGAACTCGTGGTTTATGTTCTTCACCATTTCAAACACCTTTGGCCCGCATTTTTACCCTTTCCGCTCCTCCGTTTTTTTGTCTCGGCTCGCCGTCAAAGTACTCGGCCCATCGAAGTTTCCCCGGTACGTGTTCTTTTTGCAGAGGAATTTACGATGCTTCATATACACCGTCTTTTTGGGATCCACTAAGGTAAATGGAGCGGTATTCTCAATGCAAAACCGTGCAAGCTCTTCCCCTTAATACGCCCCGACAATGAAAAGAGAGCAGGGTAATCACCGATGGTGGCCATTATCATTGCCTTTAGAGTGAACTTCTTCTTCTCGGGACGCATCCATAATCTTGACCCCTTTCCACGTTCCGCCATTTCCTCCATTATCGGCTCAAAGAGCACATCTATATCATTGCCCGGCCGCTTTGGTCCGTAAAATGAGCATGGCCGAGAGAAGATATTTGGCGCTTCGCACACCTCGTAGGGAGGCGAGGTTGAATATGGTGAGGGTGACCGCCAGGTGCCGTGGCGTATTTCATCGAGGTCTCCGAACGGATTCATCCCGCCGGCACTCAATGCGAACCTTACGCTTCCTAGGCTCGCCCCTAAAATCCGGGAACATGTCATTGATGCGTTTCCACGTTTTGGCATCCGAGGGGTGTCGCAGCTTGCCATCGCCTTCATGCGTTCCGCCGATGCATGCCAGACATCGCTTGGCATCCTCCGGGTTCTCAAAAATTGCACGCAGCGATCCAAAGACGGGTAGGTACCACAACCGATAGGGGCAGGGATCTTCCTCCGGTGTAACCCTCTTCTTCCTCATCCTCGAGGTGGCATCGCTTCTTGCCCGTCTTTTGCTTCTTGGGCCCTCTCGATGGTCCCTCCTCATCGGTGGCACGATAGCCGCATTCCTCTTGTAACGACTCACGCCGCATCGCGACAGTTCGCAAGTCCGCATAGTTACCCGGTATAGAATACAATGGTTAGGACACGCATGAAACTTCCTAAGCTTCATGGCCACGGGATCGAATCAGCTTCTTTGCCCGATAGGTATTGGCGGGCACCTTATTCCCCGGGTAAAAAAGCGATTGTCACCGAGGACCCGTAACAGTCATTGAAGCTCGTGGTTCCACCACCCGCGGGCGAGCCTTCAAAGATCAACATCGTTAGGTTAAAACGTAGCACCGTGCAATGCTTCGGACATTTGCCGTCATCTTTGTAGAGAGGGTCAATTGCCGCCGCTTCATCTGCCTAAAATTCTCGAGCCATCTTGGATTGCCAAACAACACGTCATCTTCATCTTTGAGGTTAGCAATATTCTCGAAAAAGAGCAAAGATCCTCGGGCGACATGTCATCAACTACCGATCGTTCACCATCATCTCCACCCGCATTGTCTTCCCGGCATGTCTTCAAGCAGTTCATCTACGGTGATGTAATCACGATTATCAATTTGTTTCGCCCTTCGTCCACCGCCGTTGTTTCCGCGTTGCGGTCGACGGTGATCCTCCAGATGAACCGCCGCGACACTCGGTTCTTTTTCACCATGATACTTCCACACGATGTACCCGGCTCCCCTCGATGAAACCATACCGCAGCAAGTGCTCCACGACATCGCCATCCTTGTGTAAGAACATATGCTTGCACCGATAGCACGGGCACACCATTACTTCGAACCCCTCGACTCGATTCGATGCTTCTGCGCGACGGGCATAAACTTTCTCGCACATCATCAACGAAATCCAAACTCATCCCCTCGGCCCTGTACATCCAATCCCTATTCGGCGCCATGACGGCTGCTAAAATTAATTAAACCAAAGCAAAGAGAGCAATCGATGATTAGAGATCGAAGTATCGATGAAAAAGAGCACGCACACTTCAAATGAGAGGGGAGAGAGAGGGGAGGAGAAAGAGGGGAGAGAGAGAGAGAGAGAGGAGGGGAGGGAGAGAGGGGGGAGGGAGAGAGAGAAGGAGAGGAGAGAGGGGAGAGGAGCTAGCTTGAGAGGGAGAGAGAGGGGAGGAGAAAGAGGGGAGAGAGAGGGGGGGGAGAGGGGGGAGAGAGAGAGAGAAGGAGAGGAGAGAGGGGAGAGGAGCTAGCTTGAGAGGGAGAGATATCAAAACTAGATCTCAAAAAAGAAAGGGAGAGAGAGGGGAGATAAGGGAGGGGAGGGGGGAGAGAGAGGGGGAAGAGAGAGAGCACAAACCACATTCAACCATGCATAGGGAGAGAGAGAGAGAGAGAGAGAAGGAGAGAGGGAAAAGAGGGGAGAAAGAGGAGAAATACCCCTAGCGGTGTCAAACTTCAACCAAGCCAAGGGCAAAACCTCCCCCAGTAATGGTGTTTTCTAGAGTTTTGAAGCTCAAAACCCTAGAAAATGGCTAAATCCCATGGGGAAGAAGAAGGTTTGGGCTGTATTTATAGCCCAGACTTTTTCCGTGGGGGTATTAGAATAAAACCGCCACGGTTAACGGCGATTAACCGTGGCGGTTATTTTACAATGACCGCCCACTGCTAATCGACAACCATGGCGGTTTTTGCCTCGGGCCCGTGGGCCGGCCGGGGCAACTATTTTCCATGGCGGTTTTATAAATGCCCGCCAATTTAAAAATAAAAACTAAACACCATGCAAGTTCCATTCGTAGTAGTGGTAGTTGAGTAGGTAGTCTGTTGGAGTTATGTTTTTAGCCCAACTACCTAAATATAGGATAGGTAGTCCCTTTTAGGTGGCCTGTTGGAGATGCTCTTAGCATTGTTGCTTGCTAGCTTATTCAGCTTTCTAACGAACCATAATATGCATTTATTTTAGGTACACTTTGCAAATATGTTAATATTTTCGTAGGTCATGACACAGGGCTAAGTTTAAATAACTCAACATATGTGTCCTTCGTTGAATCATTTGGACATGTATGCACTTTGATCCACTACATGTCGTGTGAAATGTATGTGTGTCAACCAAGGCGATTTTGATTTATTGGTGTCACAAATACACGAAGGTGATTTTATCTTGACGACTAAATTTGATAGTCTCGTTATATCATGTAAGATCATGGATTTACATGTTTTGACATATATGCACTACATGCGTGCTTTGATCATGTCGATGCACTTTCAGGACGGTGCTTCATATAGCTAGTTTGAGTTTCTGTGCGAGGGACATGGCTAAGAGAATATAACATATGGAACGAAACGGATCTAAAGCATGACCGGTTGCAGTTTTGTAAATGAAGAGAACTCATTTTCGATTTAAATGAAATAAAACCAGATCTTTTCACGTGGAGTTGGACGCCCTTCCTAGGTTTGGAAAGTGCAGGGGCTAAAACGAGTAGGAACAGGATTTAAAAGAAAATATTTTGAGTAAAACTGGACTGGATACGCAAAAGAGAGAAAAGAAGGGGCTTTTTTGTGCAAACCGTAGACGCTGGCGTGTGCGCTACGCTGCGCGCTCTGGTTCGCCCGGTGCACCAGGTGCGCGGTAGACCGGTGCGGTGTGCGCGGTGGGTTGAGTCCATGGTCCACGTGGTGGACCGCTTGCACAACACCGAAGGGCTGACTGGAGGGCCCCATCGCGCAGTGACACAGAGGAGGGGCGCTGGGATATAAAACAGGGGAGAGCCGTCGTCGTCGTCCTCCTCACCAACGCCTCGCCGGTCTCGCCAAGAACCTGCCACCCCGCCACCACCCCCCGCCGGTCTCGCCAAGAACCCGCCACCACCTCGCCGTCATCTCCTCTCCGCCACCACCTCGCCGGCGGCTCTCCTCATCCACCACCACACCACGCCGGCTCTTCTCGGGTTCCTTCGGCGGACGACAGCAATGTCGAAGAAGACCGGCGGCGGCGCCAAGAAGAAGAAGAGGGGCGGCGGCAAGAAGAAGGCCGCCGATTCCCTGCACCCGCACAAGTGGAGTGTGCGGGCGTGGCTCGCAGCGCTCCGCGAGGCGCTTGCACAGGGCGCCGCGTGGGCTGGCGCCGCTCTACTGCGGCGAGTCGCGCTTCTGGCGGCGCGCGTCCACGGGCGTCCTGCGTCCGGAACCTCCATCGCTTCCGGAAACGGCGTGGCCAAGAACGCGGGCGGCGGGGGAGTCGGGTCCGGCATCGGCCTTCCCGGAGTGCACGGCGGCGGCGCCACCACCGGGAATGAGGCGCTCACCGGCTCGGCGGGGGAACGACTCCCACGGGAGCGAGGACGGGAACCGCCCGGGAGAGGACGCCGGCGGCATCGCAGCGGCTGCGGAAGGCTCGACGGGAGAGGACGCCGGCGGCATCGCAGCGGCTGACGGCTCGGCGGGAGAGGACGCCGGCGGCATCGCAGCGGCTGCGGACGGCTCGGCGGGAGAGGACGCCGGCGGCATCGCAGCAGCAGCGGACGGCTCCTCGGGAGAGGACGCCGGCGGCGTCGCAGCAGCAGCGGACGGCTCCATCGGGAACGTCACGGAGGCCAAGAACCGCGGCGGCTCCGACCCCGTGCTCGCCTCTGCCCCGCGCCTCCTGGGAAGCGACCGCTGACGGCGACGGGTGCCACCACGCCGCCGAGGGCCGCGTTCGCAGGTAATGCTGCTTCACTAATCTGATTGACAGTTCAATTTGACTGTTCTGAAAGTTTATCTGAATGTGCCTGTAGAAACTGTGTCTTTTTTTAACAGTTTATCTGAATGTGCCTGTAGAAACTGTGTCTTTTTTTAATGCTGCTTCACTAATCTATTCAGCATGCCAAAAGGATCAAGAAAGTTTATCTGAATGCCTGTAGAAACTGTGTCTTTTTTTAACAGTTTTGGTTTGCAACATGCACGTTCCATGTCTTTTTAACAGTTGGTTCACCAATTGATTGTGTTTGTATTCAGGCAGCGGTGCGTTTCGTCAGAAGAAATCCAATACCGCGGACATAGAAAGTTACCTCCCCGAGCTGTTTGATGAAGACAACGACACGGTACCGGATGAAGTGACCGTTTCGTTCGCCAAATTTTGCTGGGAGCGCTTCAAGGCACTCGGAGGTAACAGAAGGCTTGAGGTGTGCCCTATCTGTTACTCTGAGTGGGGCGTGATAGAAACATTCAAGATCGAGGAGTTGCGCAAGCACGGGCGCTCGGTGCACCACGGTAAGGTGTTTCCTTGCGAACAGCAGGGCTGCCCTGTGCTCTTTGCGTCACAAGCGGAAGCCGGGAGGCACTTTCACTTCCTCCACCGTCAGAAGGATCGCTTCTGGTGGCGCAACCTGCTAAAGAAGCAGGGTTACTTGGTTTAGTTAGTTGCTTGATTTGTGTCGGCTTAGTTGGATTTATACATGAATAGATATGTTAGTTGCTTGATTTGTGTCGGCTTAGTTGGATTTATACATGAATAGATATGGTATATGAGAATATACTGTCCAAGCATTGACTTATTAGAAATTTATCTCTGATTTCTTATGCTTGCAATGTAAATATGGTAAAATGGAATCAAATAAATAAAAATCATGTCTATTGTTAATGGGGAAAAATAAGGTGGGGCCTCAGGTTGTACATAATGTACAGGAACCAACATTGTCAATGTATAACTTAACTGCAAAAAACTTATCAGCCTGAAGTAACTTGACGTTACTTGATTTTATCAGCCTGGGAGCTAAGCACAGTACAACAACAACAAAAAAAAAAAAAAAAAAAAAAGATTACACGGTAGAAAAGAATCTCAAGGGTACAAATGTTGTGCCATCAGGGGGAGTGTCACTGAAGAAGGTCCTAGCTGACTCGAGATGCTGAACTGGCTTTCCAACGATCGGATGCGCGATCTCACCAATTGTTGTTGAACTGTTGTAGGATTGCAGCAGGAGCAGTCCTTGTCTCAATATGCTGATCCTGCAGCCTTGTCTTAATATAATAATTCATACCTTTTCGTCAACAAAGACAAGGTCAATATGCTGGATGGCATCATGACCAACTTGCAATATGAACACTGATAGTAGCACACTTTGCATGAGGATGGAAGCTTGAAGGGTGGACAAAAGCCATGGTGGATGTAGCATCTGGATTCTAATAAGGTAAAAAGGGTAAATAGTGTGAAAGTTCCCAGGAAATGTAGAAATGGAGAGAATACACCAAAAGCACACTGTGTTATGTGTACGGACCTTTAGAATGGCTGTTCAGTCATTCCATCGAACACTTCTTGAATGCATCTCCCAACAGCAGACCCACACTGACCGGCCCATGTCGTTCCAGGACACCACACCATCGCTATCCATGTAGCCAAACACCCTCCGGGATGCACCGACCTGCCGGTGGGCCATGGCCGGTCACTGCAAGTCTCCTACTGAACCGTCCAGCGACGGCCAAGCACACCCCCACACCACTGGTCTAGCTGCAAGCACATACCGCTGCAGGTACGGCGGAGGCACCAACCATCGGATGGACGATAGGCAGCCAACAGTAATCCCGGCAGTGTGGCCAGGGCGGGCGCCCGTCCAGGCCGTTGCTGCTAGAGGCAGTAAATGCACTTCCTGAGTATGTAAAACAATGGGATAGAGAAAAAAGAAAAAGTTCAGAGTAAGTAACCAGGTCCTGAGCATATATATAGCTTGACACCCCTATACCATTGTATAGAAGACCACAGCGTGATCAGACAGTATTCGTTGTACTGAGCAAGATTGACTAGCGCCAAATAAATGTTTAGGTGGCCTATTTTGACTTGTGTTTTACTTCGAATGAATTTGATGGAAGAAAAATATCTATACCATAAAAAATATCCATAACAAGGACCAAGCAGCACTCAATCATGGGATGAACTTTATTCACTTGTTTATAAAAAGTACATGACAACTATAGCATAGGGAATGGGATACGAAAAAACCACATAGCAAAACATCTTGATATCTAATTATGCAGTGGCACACTCATTCTCCGGGGATTTGGAACCAGCCACACAGGGGCTGGAGAGTTGGACCAAAGCTGAGGGGATACAATTTCTTTGCTGCTGTTCTTTGCTAGGTCAAATTCCCCAATATCACGCCTATCATTCTTGGAAAACTTAATACCAATTTCATCATCGTCAGTAAAATAGGCATGATCTGCCTTTAGTTGGGGGTATTCTTTTGGCACAAAGGCAAAGTGATTGGTTAAGCCCAATAAAAAGCACATTCTTATCCAAGGTATTTGCATCCACAAGCTTTTGTGACGAAGGTCCACTTTATGTACTTTGATCTTGTTGGTCATCCTGGGTGGCGAAGGCTCATGTTCTAAAACTGGATTATATTCATCATCGTCACTAAAAAGTGATGAATCTTCAGATCTCCATATTTGCAATAGTTCTCCACACTCGCCTTGGACAATGTAAACCCTCTCGAACGCATAAGGTTTCACCTTGTCCAGAACTATCTTCATTCGAACAGCACCGGCAGCACCGAAGTTCAAATACATGGATTGCTCCAAACTTAGTGCAGGCATAGAGAAGCCCACCCTGGAACAGACAGTCTTCGTAGGAAGTTTCTGGTGGCAACCATGTCCACTTGTCATCCCCTGCCCTTGCAAACGACAGCTGACACTTTGGGCCGTGGATGAGCGCCACTAAGTAGTCCCGGTGGATGGATCTGAAGAAAGAAAGGCCTTATAGTAGAGGTACTCCCAGATTTCTGCGAGAGCCATGATTTCCGCGGTGAATAGCAATGCCCCGCATAGTGCCGCGAGTACTCATAGCTACATATGGTGCCTGCATCATCAAAAATCGGCTTCACCTGCTCGATGGTGGTGACTGATGGCAGCACAATCTGATCACTGGTGATGGGGTTGACAGCATGCAGCTCAGACGCCTCATCTGCGGTGATGATCCAGCCATAGGAGGATCCAATGACGTCCCTACACTGGATAGGCGGGTCAGGTAGGGTTAACGTGTAGACCTTCTTCTCCGCGAGGCTGTAGAGACCCATGGCCCTGGCGCCGGCGGATTCGGATGTGTACAGGAGGCATGGCGTGGCTGGTGTTAGTGAACAATGTTCAGTAGTGCTGCATAGACTGGTGTAGGCGGCGTGCCACGAGGTGCAGACTGATCCTGCACGCACAAGGTCAGGGATATCCAAGAGAGCAAAGATATCCATCAGGACATCCCGCGGCAGCCCCGGCGATTCAGTGCCCACAATAACTGCCTCCATGACTGGTTGAAGAACAAGTTCATCCAATTCTCTCTGGAACATCTTCAGTAAGTTGGCGGTTAACGTTGACGCAAAGACATTGAGCAAAGCTCGCAGGATCTGACGCCACAGACAGCGAAGGTTCACGGTACCTTCTGTCCTCCACATCTTGCCAAAACTGGATCTCTGTCTCTGCTCCTGCATGTGCTAAAACTGGATCTCTGTCTCTGCACTTCCCGAAGATGGAGTAGTTGCAACCTTTGGGAAGAGCACACCGAGGGCAACCTCCTGGGCTATAATTTATATACATACCGATCAGAAACCCAAAGACCTCACTCGGATTCGAGTTGGTGAGCGAGTCCGAATCAAAGACTACCCGAGAAAGACTCCAGTTTTCCAATAAACGGAATCATACCTTTTGCCGCAGGAGATTCGACACCGATTACTAGTCCGGCGGCGGCGGTTTCCTCCCACTGGGGCAGTATGTGCCGGCCTCCGCTTGAGGGATGTACGCCGGACGCCGCCTGCGCGACGCGAGTGCCCCGCTGCGCCGCCGCCTGTGGAAGCGCGGGGTGCGCCCCGGCCCCGCGCCGCCACCTGCTGAGTGCGCCTCCCGACCCCGCCGTTGGACCCCTTGCGGAGGCTGGTGGTGTTGCCGGTGGCTGGCGGCTGTGGGTGTGGTCAGCGGCCGGCCGCCAGTGACTCGGTGAGCAGGAGGTCGAGGAGGCAGCGGCTGGGGGGGCGAATGGGGTGGCTGAGGTTCCCCCCGGAAAAATGACGAATTTTTAGACTCGTTCAGTATTCAATTTACTTCACTGATATATATAATATATATTTTTAAAAAGCGGTTTTAGAATTTTAGCTGACGTGAGGCCTTTCCAACTATACAAGAGGATTTATGCTAAAACATTATTGACATAATACGTTCTAAAAAATATCTAAATACTTTTCTAGAAAAAATTATTGATCTAAAAAAACTAAATTCCGATTTAATCTAAAAATTATAGAAATTGTATTCTTAGGACTTTTTTCTAAAATAAAAATAATATCTGATTTCTTATGCTTGCAGGTCCGTGGTCGGTGCTTTCTACTGCTGTGTGTAAATATGGAAGGATGGAACCAAACAAATAAAATAAAAATCTTAATGTATATATGTTGTTAATGGGGTAAATAAGAGTGACAATTGCTCATGTGGCCCAAACAAAAAACTTTATCTTAATGGACTGATGCTTTGAGACCAGGCGTAGCATATGCTTTGTGGGCTGCATATATTATTGATGTGTTCGCATTCTATGATGTCTGTCCCCAAGGCCGGTGGGAGTATTTATTTAGCTTGGTAATCCAGACATGAACTATTGCATTTTGGGAGCAGTAGATATCATATCAAATTTTTTATTTGCATGTAATGCCGCATCAGTGATGCTTGAATGCCCATTCAAAACCAGGGAGATTTTTTTATTTGCATGTAATGCCGCATCAGTGATGGCAGGTTTCCGCAACTGCCCATTCAAAAGTTGCTTGGTGAAACCATGGGGAGGCTCAAAGGACAGATTTAACAAACTTCTCTCCAGTTGCCGTAAAATTTTTGCATTTAAGGCATTATCTGGTTGCCATTTTTGGGCATTAAACGCCATACCATGGAAGCTTTGCTCACAGTAAAGAAAAACAGTTTAAACGGGATTACATATATATAATTAATCTCAGACAAAACTATCAAAGGGCATGAACCCAACAGTGGTTCATCCCCAGGAGACGATTGTTATCTATGGCTAAACAAACAACAGACGCTGGCACATGCATCCAGCTAACTTCTTCCGAACCGACATGGGTGTTGCTGGCGGCGAATCTTGACGACGAGAACCCATGTTTCCTAGCACTGGGTGAATAATTCGAGTCCGGTGACATGGTGCCATGGTTGTGCCTTCGTGAAGGCTGGGGAGTGAAGTAGTCGCCACCAGACGTGAATTGGTGATTTGTGTAAGACTTCTTGGGAGTAGATGGAGAACCCCACCCATTGGATTTGTACTTCTTCAATGGTAGATCATCATCACCACCAGTCCACCCACCCCTCGATTTGGATTTATGATGAGGTGTGTCCATTCTTTCCTCAAAATGGGGGCTTTTCCTTTTGCTTGTTTTACGGGCATCATGAGGAGCTGATCTAGCACTGAAATCCTTTTTCCATTTTTCCTTCCTCTGACTGTGTGATGATGACTTGCCTTTCCACCGATCAGACTGCAAAAAAAAAAAAAGGAACAGGACTTAAAACACAAGTAACTACTGTTATTGGAAGGTAAACTGTGGAATGCTTATACCAACCTTGGCATTCTTTGTGCAGCCACGTGCAAAGTGGCCTTCCTCGCCACATTTGTAGCATAAGGTTGGAGTTGTGACAGCACTAGTTTCCTTGCGTTGTTTGGCACATCCCTATAATAGAAGTTCCAATGTTAATCACCTGCCATGAGAAGCAACACATGTGGCAACAGTAGAGATTAGATGACTTATAATAAGCATTAAAACTTACCAGACCAGAATGACCAGATTGGGCACAATTATAGCAGCTAATATGTTTTGGACAATTGTCAGAGAAGTCAGAACAACATAGATGGCCCTTCTGATTACACACGTAGCATCTTATTTGCTGCATAATAAAAAATACAAATATTAAGGGGTAAGCTCTTCTACATAATCCATGACTTTGTGACTCTAACCTTGCAGCTGGGACACTATTGCACTGCACAAATAGTTAAGTATTACACAGAGGGCACCTATCTTATCCTGTAATACATGTTGTAGATTAAAAATTGCACATGCAAAGGATCCTGTTATGGAAGGGAAGGTACAGCATAAAATTTACCCAATTTGTTATGGAATGGGAAGGCAAACAGAATATAAAATCAATTTACCCAGTTTATTTAAAAATTATATACAGATTTGATTTAAACATCTTTGATAAAAGTATACATATATCATCCATAAATATTTTTATAATAACAACAATTTGCATCCAAAAATAAAAATCTAACAGCTACAGCCTCATATTCACAACAATTTGCATTCCTTTATAGGCATTTTTCTTCAGACCAACACAAGAGAGAAACAGAGACTGTGAAAAACAAATGCCAACAAACAAAAATCCCACTATGGCAACAAGATAACAAATTAGCTTAAACAAGAGAAATAAGCACTACCTCGATATCATCTGGTGGGTAATCATTGGTACATCCAAACATATCATGACCTGTTTCTCCACATCTTAAACATAATGTAGACTGATGATCAATCCTCTTGTGCTTATCAGGGCAGTCCTTCGCCATATGGCCTCCTTTTTTGCAGATGAAACAGTCTTGACCCTGTGAAATATATTGATGGTTTATTGATTCTTGAGAATGCTAAATGCAGACAGCCAAATCACAAAAATCATTACAGGAACAATATATACAGATAATAGTACCAAAACAGATTAATAACACAGAAGATTGAAACAAACAAAAGAAAACTTGATCATTCTTTACTTTGAATACAAAGGCAGGCATGAATAGGGAAAAGAATATATCACAAAATCATTTGAAAGTATAAATCATATGGATAAAGATAATGCTAGTGCTCAAAACAAAGAAATGCATGCATTCATAGAGAGGCAGGAGCTAAACAGAAGGCAAATGTTTGAAGTAACAAAGTTCAATATATATTTCCTTTTCTGCTAGAAAATACAGGTGTTCTTAACAATTCAATGCAGGTATTGTAATACTGTTACAAATAATAACAAACTTTAGATATATTTCTTGAAGACATCACAGCATCAAAATACATTTGCAAGATGAAATTTAAACAAGGTGAAATATGTTAAGATTAAAAGAGTTGAACTATCCTACATAGAAACATCACACTCAAACAACAAAAAAAAAGGTTGAGCTAGTCAAGGGCATGAATGGACATACCCAAGTCACCGAAAGTGATAATCCCTCGGAGATTGGGGGACCAACCTGCGTGCACTGCTTTGCATTGTGCCCGAACAGCCCACAAACAAAGCAAGGCTTCTTCCGCTTTTCCATTGGGCAGTTTGCAGCTACATGACCTTCCTCGCTACAATTAAAGCAAGTCTCCAACAATGTTTCCCCAGGATGAAAGTATCTTGGTATGCGCTGGTCACCAGTAGAAGCAACATAATGGTAAGCTTACATATGCAGCACAAAAATAAATAAATTCACATGTCACTTACAAGGAGCACAAATTCACATGTCACTTACAAGGAGCTTCCGCGAGAACCTTATTGTCAGATGCAGGGACATCAGCCCCGTCTTCAGTTATCACAGATTCTGCTGTCCCAATTGGCCCCTCCTGGGTGCTACCTACCTGAAGCCAAAAAGATTAAATCCACTCATTACTGCCTCCAAAGGAAAAACCTTAGCATTTTGTTCCCAAGGAAGGAACAATGATCTCAAAAGGTTTTTAACTTAAAACACAGCAAAAGAAGGCATTTGGGATATCAGTCTTCAATTTCAAATGGAATCAGCTGATTCTAACCAGCAACAGCATGACAAGCAAAGATGCTCATTTGCACTCCTAATCAGCTTAATTCAGAAGCTTCCCCGAAGCTCACAATAGAGGGGGAGTAGGCACTAGGGAGTGCTTAGCTTAGCTATAAGCATTGAACCACGAATTTCACTGTTGAATTGAACACAACACCCGTACTAGATGGGAAGTAGGCGCTAGGCAGGAATTGCTTAGCTATAAGCAATTAAGCACTGAACCTTCACTGTCAAATTGAACACAACACCCATACCAAAGGAGTAAGAGCAGCTAGGGGGAGGGAAATGCTCCTCAAGCCTCAAGCTTACCTCCTTCTCTTCCTCCTCTACGGCGGTGGCGGCCGCCGCAGCAGCAGCAGCAGCCTCGGTCGCCTGCTTCCGGCGCTCCTTCCTCTGCTTCCGGCGCTCCTTCCTCTTCCTGTTGTGCTTCCTCCGGGGCTCATCCGCCTCAGCGAGCTCCACCACGGCGTCCTCGTCCACCTCCTCGTCGCCGGAGGACACGGAGAGCAGGTCGGCCAACCCGGGCACCCCGCCGCCGCCGGACGCCCCGCGCCGCGTCCTCTTCTTCTTCTGCTTCCTCCGGGGCTCGTCCGCCTCAGCGAGCTCCACCACGGCGTCCTCGTCCACCTCCTCGTCGCCGGAGGACACGATGATCACGTCGGCCAGCCCGGGCACCCCGCCGCCGCCGCCGGACGCCCCGCGCCGCTTCCGCTGCGCGCGCGCGACGATCTCCAGGCTGAGGTCCTCGTTCCCCAGCTCGTCGTCGTCGTCCTCGTCGCCGCGGCGCGGCTGCCGGGGAGGCGGGGAACCATCTTCGTCCAGGTCTGGGTCCCGCCGCGCCCTTGGGCGCCAGCGCTGGGCCATCGGCGGGCGGCTGCGGCGGCGGGCGAGCGGCAGATGAAGAAAGAAACCCTAGCGCGCTCGATCTGGCGGCGGCGCGGAGAAGTCGGATGGGAAAACCTTCGTCTGCTCGTGCCGTCGTGCGGGCCCGAGAGCGCGTGCCGCTGCAATCGTGTGTGGGCCCCGCTCGTCAGGGTGTGATGTGTCTGGTTGTTTTTGAAAAAAAAAAAACTCAGGATGTGGTTGCACGCCTCAGAAGTGTTGGGTTGAGTTTTAAAAAAGTGTTTGGTTAACTTTCAAAAAAAAGAAGTGTTTGGTAATTTGTTAGCTGCAGACGTGAAGCTGAGTTTGTGTGTTTATAGCTTGCATCTAAAGCGGTACGGTTATTAGACACAATATGTTGAAAAGATCTTTTCACAAGTGTATGTTGTATGTATTTGGCCACCAAAGCTAGTACTTAGTAGAGAGCGAGTGAACACATACCCGACGCTATTTTTTATGTGAAAAACCAAAAAAAAAAACTTCTCATCCATGATGACGACAAGAAACAAACATATGAAATGGTACAATAAGACCCATTCGTGATGGTCGTATGATACATTGTAAATGGAAAGAGAGGATACATCGGAAATGAAAAGAGATGAGTGCATTATCACCACACGTGTAAAAAAAGAGTAAAAAATCCTTCTCTATCTTCTTCTCATCCCGGTCCTCTAGAGAGACTCATGTCACTAACAATGTTCTTGTCAAGTGATCTCAAGTTAGCATGCATATACATACCTTCCTTGGATGTTCTCGTAGGGCGGCGAGCTCACCAATGTCTTCCTTGGATGTCCACCATTAGGCCCGGTTGGAGATCGATTTTGTAGGAGGGGATTTGATTAATCATGCTTCATGGGTGATGGCTCTAGATTAATGGGAGGGGCAGAAAGGAAGGAATGGTTGTTGGGCTAATTTTTATTTTTATGGGCTCTAGCTTACTACCTCTTTCTCAGATTGTGTACAAAACTTAAGAACTATGTCAATTTCTATATGGCCAACACTTATTTAGGTAGGATAGGATAAATTCTTTGTGACCTTATAATAGATTGTCTACTTTACCTCAATCTAAAATTATTAGGTACTGCTTGGCAAGGAAACTTAGTGGAGTGCTTACCACCTACATGAGCGCAACCGAGCTAGATTCATATCAAGGTTTTTTCTTATCTTCAGGACACCTCTCGCATTGATAAACCATATTGATAGTCAGGGTGACATGTTTAGTCATGCATGAGCCTGTTGATGACTTCATGTAATCCCATAATCCCACTCATCACGATGGCCACCTCCATATTCTTCGGGCTATAAAAGCCATGCTATGAGTTTCTACATCCATGCCAGCTCCCCGAGCACCACCCACCTCCGCAAGATTGAACTCCTTGAAGAAAGTATGTACACATCAAGAATCCACCTTAACGCTCTCCTTCATTGTGGGCATGAAAGTCCTACTTTGGGTTTGGTAATTACAAACAACATTTGTGGACTAGGTTTAGACATACTTTTGTAAAAATTGCATACCTCCAAGTTGGTGTTGCTTGTGCGACTAAGAGTTGCGCACACGGGGCATGTAATCTCGTGAGATCACACCAAATTTGCATACTTCTATATTTAACAATTTAATTATTGGGTGCTAATGTGGTGTTAACAATGAATTAGATAACGGTTCAACCTACCTAATCACATTTACTTTTGTTATGTTTATACTGTTTATTTAATATTTTTTATTGTCTATTTGAACAATCAAGTTCTTAATAAACAGTTTGGGCCTATACGATATAATTAACCTTCACTTACCACTTTAACATTTTTATTAAATGGCCAAAACTATTGTTTTGACTAAACCCTGTGTGGCCCGCAAAATGCTTATCATTGTACGAGGAAAAGAATGTACACCCTACACGATTTTTGTGAAATTCCTGCATTCCGGTCCTAAAAATCTTAGATGCTTTCAATATTAGTTTGTTTTATAAAAGATGGAACTTTGTTTAGTGTAAAGCCATAGCGGTGGATGACTTGTGGGCCTCTCTAGATGTGTTAGAGCGCCAAACCACCTACTGAGTAGTAAGCTCTGCGTATAAGCCGTCCCCAACTCTTCCTCTCCCTCTCCACCCGACATCCAATCGATCCGATCCGGTAACCACGCCGCCATCGCTGCCAAGGGGCCAAGAGACCCCTTTCCTTTCGCTCCGGCGTCCTCGCCGCCGAAGGTAGGGAAAGGGGCCCCCTTCCCTTCTATATAGCAGCGTAGGAGTCCTGGGATGGGCTGCCCCATGGCAGTCGTCTGCATCGCCGTTGCCGTCGCCGCTGCGGCAGACCTCGTCACGGTCGTTGAAGCTCTGGCCATGGTAAGTCTAAATAAATGCGATCCACTTCATCGCCATGCGGATCTTTCCCCCTTTCCCTTCGCTTCGCCTCCCCTAAGTCGCCCACGAGATCCGATTTTCTTCTTTTCGCCACTACCATAGCTCGCCCCCGCCTCGCCTTTGCCATGCAGCCATCAATCCTATAGATCTGGACTACGACCGACACCGCCAAAACCGGCATTGGCTCGACGGCATCGTCTTCACTTGGAATTCGACCTTGAGCATCATCTTCTACTTCCGGCGATGGCTTTCTACTCATCCTTTGGTCGTCCGACAAGCTCTTCATCAACGACTCTGTCGACCCACCTTCAACCGTCGTTCTGTGCGGTCAGTCCATCCGGGTGTATGCCCCTTCGGCGCCCCTACGACCCCTCGCCAATGACTTCGTTTTCGTCGTCGCCCACGTTGTGTTCTTGTGCTCATTTGGTCTTTGGACCTTGCTGTATTCAGTCTTCTTTGGAGGATCGTTCTATAATTTGGCTGCTTATAGTATATAAAGTTGTTGTAAAAAAAAAAACCACCCATTGAAATCTTAGAGGCAAATTATTTAGATTTAATTATTAGATGATATATAAGGCTGTAGAATTTCTAGTGTCCTTTTGAAAGGATACATGTTAGGACAAATCAGACATCAGATTATTAGAATTAGAATATAGCTATAGCTAAGGGGTTATGTACATTTTTATTTTAATTTTTAATTAGATTTTTGCTCAAATTCGAAAATAACCTAAAATCCCGAAATTACCCTTTCCAATTGGCTTCCAAACTGTGAGCTTTTCTCGCACCCGTACTCCCCCCCTCCACTCCGGCTACGAGGGCTGCTCCCTCCGCCGCGCTGCCTCCGCCGTGCCGCCGTCGTCTCCGGCTTCGGTCCCGGACATCTCCTCGCCACCGCTGCCTGCGCCGCGGCGCCGCCACCACCGAAGGAGACCCAGTCGCCTTCATGACTACGGTGACTCCTCCCACTGTCGAGGTACGTAGGCACTCACGCGTCGTCCACTCCGTCCCGTCCTCGCTGCTTCCCCATCCCCCTTCCCCGCCGCCGTACTCCTCCGTTGCCTCCCGCCCGGCGAGCTATCGATCGGAGTGGCGCTCCTCGTCTTCGTCCCTAGGGTTTATCGGATCTGACCCCTCCTCCCGTTGCCCTCCTCGCTTACAGCATGAGGACGAGGAGATGCTCGTGCCTCGCCAGGAGGTGGCCGCCGCGGACACCGACGCAGCGCAGCCCATGGAAGGTTTGGTCGTGCCTCGTCAGGAGGTGGCTGCCGCCGACACAGACGCAGCACAGCCCATGGAAGGTACTGTACGCTCTTATCTCATTTTGCTGCCTTGCTTCAGTTTGATTTGTAGCTTGGTTTGGCAATGTGCCACATTAGGAACTTGGTTTTGTGTGCTGGCATTATCCTGATTCTCCATATGGACTGTGTTTCATGGCTATTGACAGTGGTGGCACAGACTGAGGTGGTGAGCACGGCGGAGAGCCAGCCTGTGGAAGAACCACAGACATCGCGGTTCACATGGACAATTGAGAATTTCACCAGATTCAATGGGAAGAAGCACTATTCAGAGGTTTTTGTTGTTGGTGGATACAAATGGTTAACTCCTGATCCCTTCCAATTGTCCTGCCTGCAGAAACCATTAAGTTTTTTTTTACCCCTTTTTCCTAGTACCCATAACATCCGTTGACCTTCATGCAGGCGTGTGCTGCTTTTCCCCAAGGGGAACAATGTGGACCACTTCTCAATGTACTTGGATGTTGCTGACTCAGCCAACCTTCCATATGGTTGGAGCCGCTATGCTCAGTTTAGTCTTGCTGTTGTAAACCAGATCCAGCCGAAGTATACGATACGCAAAGGTGTAGTCTTGCTTTATGCTGTGTTTATCCACGTCTCCTGCCATAAATGTGCACTTGAATGTAGAGGGAAGAATGTTGAACTAGAAAACATTACATGCCAAAGCAGCACATATAAACATGGGAGTAGAAGTGTTTGAATACACCACTATTCTCATCCAAAACATTTTTATGACTTTTTCTGGAAAAGTTACTGGTTTTGAAGATTTTCTTGCATCAGGTGGAAACCAGTTAATCTTGTATAGTGATTTTGTCACCATTTAACTTTTATGATATCATGTTGGATGGGCAATGTAGACATTCTTGTTGATAATTTACCATGGTCCTGACCTACGTAGCTGAGTATTAGGTCTCTGATTTGAAATATACCTTTATTCCTAAAATCTGTAATGAAGCCCCAATTAAGTCCTAGATTTATAACTTGTGTCATTTATGCAACTTTATAACTAGATAGAGTAAAATTGTTAGCTTCTAAGTCTTTTTTTTTAGAACACGCTTGTGTATCTCTATATTAAATAGAGAGGTTAGCTTCCAGCTTGCACCATTGTTGTGAAAATCCACCAATTTTGGTCGGTGAAATGGTTAGACTATCACCATGTAGGTGACATTAGTGGCATTAAGTGATTAATCAGTGCAAATCTTATTATCAACTGTTTTTGGCTGATCATTACAGTATATGACGAAGAATAAACTGCAAATGCTATGACAGATTATGTTTTCTAAGTGATATTTTTCTGTAACCCTAGCAAACAAGTTTCTGTATGTACCAGCTGGGTGGCAGACCAACACCTATCACCAAATTTTTGATTAGACTGGCCTAGGTGGTTAGCCAGGAAGGTTTCCATATAACATGCTGTCCCATGATTGATGATGGATTGTTTTTTTGTCCTGTCTATATTTACTTGGTATTGTTGCTACAAAGTTTACTTGGATATTGTTGCTACGAACCTCTGCTCCATTTCTGATTATTGCAAATGCGGCACAATGCAACTTTTCAAGTTATGTTGGTGATTAATAGAATGCATAGTGTTCTTGAGGCCTGCTTTATCGCCTTTGTTTGCCAATGGTTCTTGCTATGGATGTTTCGTCCCTTTCTGCAGATACCCAACATCAATTTAATGCTCGTGAGAGTGATTGGGGTTTCACATCTTTTATGCCTTTGAGTGAGCTCTATGATGCAAGTAGAGGTTACCTTGTGAATGATACTGTTGTTGTGGAGGCCGAGGTTGCTGTCCGTAGAATGGTTGACTATTGGACATATGACTCAAAAAAGGAAACTGGTTATGTGGGTCTGAAAAACCAAGGAGCTACCTGTTATATGAACTCCCTTCTACAAACACTATACCATATACCGTACTTCAGGAAGGTGTGGTACTATGCCTTCTACATTATAGGCATTATTCCTACTGCACTTCACTGATTTTTTTTTTCTGCTTTAAGGCTGTGTATCATATGCCAACCACTGAAAATGACATGCCATCAGGAAGTATTCCCTTGGCGCTGCAGAGCCTTTTCTACAAGCTCCAGTACAGTGACAGTAGTGTAGCTACAAAAGAGCTGACCAAATCTTTTGGATGGGACACATATGATTCTTTCATGCAGCATGATGTACAAGAGCTCAACAGAGTTCTCTCTGAGAAACTTGAGGACAAAATGAAGGTAACATATATAGTGGAACTCGGATGTAGTTCATTTTACCTTTTATTAACCTCACATCTTCTTAGGGCACTGTCGTAGAAGGAACGATTGAGCAATTATTTGAAGGTCACCACATCAATTACATTGAGTGTATAAATGTTGAGTATAAATCTAACCGCAAGGAGTCCTTTTATGGTATGGGCTATCCTTTACGTTGTTTGCTGACTAAGCAATGCCTTGGTAGCCCAAGTGGTAGCAACCTTGGTTGCAGTACTAACTAATGCTATATGCCCTTGCAGATCTTCAACTTGATGTCAAAGGTTGTCGTGACATTTATTCATCGTTTGATAAATATGTTGAAGTCGAGCGTCTAGAGGGTGATAACAAGTATCACGCAGAGAATCATGGTCTACAGGTAACCACTTGCTATTCATTAAGATGGAAACCGGCCATAGTTGGTGTATTCATTAAGATATATTTATGTGATTTGTGAGCTTCAATATATTCATTTACTCAGATAGTAAATAACAAAATTATAACACAGTATAGACATATAATGAACATGTGGACTGCATGTGATATTCCTTGTACTTCCTGTTCCTTTTTCTGTTTGATGACGTTTGTTAGTTGTATGATAACCTTCTCTTTTCTTCAGTTCTTTTTTGAATATATATCTAGTGACTGGATTCAATAATGATATCGTAGGATGCAAAGAAGGGCGTTCTTTTCCTTGATTTTCCCCTGTTTTGCAACTACAGCTGAAGCGCTTTGAGTATGATTATATGAGAGATACCATGGTTAAGGTTTGTTCTGGATAACTTGCACTTTGTTCAATTAGTTCTATTGTTCATGTACTTGTAAGATCTGCTACACCAAATGAGCCATCTCATTTAGGGAATGCGCTTGAGGTGTGCAGCAATTACAATCAATCTAAATCGAAATGTTTTTAAGACCTAGTCTTTGTTGAGATTGTCATGTCTATTAATTCTTGCTTGCCCAGATTAATGATCGCTACGAGTTCCCTCTGCAACTTGATCTGGATAGAGATGGTGGCAAATACCTTGCTCCAGATGCAGATCGAAGTACAAGAAACCTTTACACTCTTCATAGGCAATGACTTTTACCACTTACTATACATCTTTGTATGGCTTTAAAATGAATTAATTTATTTACAGTCCTTTACATGTTCTTTTTTTTTTTGTTGAAGACGCCTAACATGTCCTTTTTGTTATGGTCTTTGAGAGTTTTGTGGCACCAGAGTATTCTAGTTATTTGTTCCATCTTAAACAATCACCATTTGTTTTACCAACATGCTATGTGGGGCATAGGTTGCTACGTAATGCTATGCTTAAGTAGATACTCCCTCTGTCCCAAAAAAAGAGTCATTCTCACTTCCCAGAAAGTTAGCAAATCTTCAATTTTGACCAAATATATATAACAAAATGTTAATATTTATGATACATGATTGTTATCATTGGATAGATCTTTGAATATACTTTCATAATAAACTTATTTGGATATACAAATGTTGCATGTATTTTCTACAAACCTAATTAAAGTTGAGAAAGTTTGACAAGCACGCATCCCATAGCGACTCTTTCTGGAAGGGAGGGAGTATATGCTTAAGGATATTAGTCAAATCATGTGCAAATTGGAGCCAGATGAACATGCAGATTTGCAGACACTGCCATGGCTACTGTTTTTGATAACCATCACACACCAGTCATATTTTTCTTCTTATTTATTTTGTAGAGAACCAGTGGCAGTTTGTTAGAAACGTATTTTCAGTGCCATTATGTTTTGTGGTAATGTAATTTGCAAAGGGTACTTATGTAGTTATTGGGAGTATAAATGAATTGTCCACCTCTTCCCATCAGCTTAAGCTTTTGGGTTGAACTGGTTGGTGCATGCAACTCAATATGGTATCAAAGATAGAGCTTCAAGTACTAATCCTGGTTAGCACAATTAAATAAAATAATTGTTGCTTGCTCCTATTCCACGCCCGAGGCTGACGGAGCCTCCACGTGAGGGTGAGTGTTGGAGTATAAGTGAATTGTCCACCTCTTGTCATCAGCTTAAGCTTTTGGGTTGAAGTGGTTTGCTTCATGCAACTCAATAGTAGTATCTAGGGTAGTAGCGTGTTTAGGTATTTCACTCTGTGCAGGGGTTGTTGTGGGGATTCATCTCTTGTACTCTATATCTACAGTTCAGTCCTTTTTTTCTTCTCCACCACATAAGTGAACACTTGTTTCTTGCATATTTTTTGGTGTACTAATAGTCTAATAATGTTTATCTACTTTTTTATTCAGTGTTCTTGTTCATAGCGGTGGGGTACATGGCGGTCACTATTATGCATTCATACGACCAACTCTATCTGAGCAATGGTAGGCTTTTTGTATTGGTTTATTGTTGTGGTACACTTGCTTAACTAGTTGCTAGATAATTTTTTTCATTGCATTTTCCTTGTGCTTAATATTTAATATTTAATGGTTCCATTCTAGAACTGTCCTGACTAAAATCCATGTTTAATGACCTGCTGGTGATTACTAAAATGGTGACTAAAATCCATTATAACTGTACAATTGTGGTACTGTAAAGTGTAGCATAAGCCTTTGCATACCAATTTGCAGTTTCAAAATCTGTTTTCCCCTAACCAATTGACTATGAGAATGGACCCATTTAATTGGTTCTGATTTTTGAGGACTGTTGGAAACTGCAACTAGTTGTCTATTAGAGGGGTTAGTTATGCTTAAAATACATATTTGTCACTGCACCCAATACACATTTGCACCCTCGGCTGCTTGTAGTCCCACATTCATCAACAGTTGAACAACATCAGGCATGTCTTGAAAAATCCTACTAGAAATAATAATATGCTCAATTAGTCCTTGAACAAGTTCAAGGAATAAATGCATACATTAATGACCACTTGCACCCTGTTTTTGCTAGGGCGCTAGGCGGATTCTAGGCGGTGACCCGCAGCCTAGAGCTTAGTCGGGATTACGAGCCTAGGCGTTTTCCTAGGCGTTGCCATATACATATACATACCTTGCCATATACATCATATATACCTCTAAAAGAAAAGAAAATTCAGGGAACTAGTGGGTCTTTAGTCGAAAAGGAAGCCCATCAAAGCAACAAACTGTTCAACAGCCCAACAGCCCACCTCACACCTTATCCACTCGCCCTACGCGCCTCCGCTCTCCTCATTCCGTGGTTCGCCCCGGCCTTTCGCTCGCTCCCCCCCCCCTCTCCCGCCCCCCGCCATCCCTCCTCCTCCGCCGCCACCGGCGGTCGTCTCCGTCCTCTACCTCCTCCTCCTCCGGCGCCCGGCTCTCCGTCCCTTGCACCCCCCGGTCCGCCCACGGTCTCCGTCCCCTGCCTGACCTGCCCCCCACGCTGCCCTGCCATGGCGGATCTGGCCACCTTTCGCCAGCAACAGGCAGCCGCCTAGGAACCCGCTGCCCCCACCGCCGCCCCGGTGACCCAGCCCGCCTAGGGTTCCGCCTACCCCCATAGGCGAGGCGGGGACCCTCCCTAAGCGCGCCTAGGCGCCACCTGGGCGCCGCCTAGTGTAACAGGGTATGAGCCACTTGAACTCCGTACAATAACTATTGTTTTTGTGGCGTTGCAGCGTCCTGTGGTGCTGGGGTATGCCTGGGACGCCTAGGTGATATGGCGTAACTGCGTAACTAAAACCTTGTGGCCCTGGGGCACACCTCAGCCTAAGGCGATGACTAGGTGACGCCTCAGAAACCATGACAGCAAACCTTTATGTCCAAGCAGTTCGGGATATGCTAGAAACAAAACCAAACAAGGAGCAAGAGGATAGAAGTAGTATTAGTAATAGGAACAATAATAAAAGAAATTGCTACCCTAGGTCATTGTTCATGGACTTGGATTGCTATTCTCCATGTGCTCCTGTCCAAGGATAAAACATGCAAACGGCCCAAAATACAAGTGTCTGGGTCTCATCCGAAGGTAGTAGAGGCGCAGAATATAAGACTGGGAACTTTTAAGCGACAAGACCCTCTCTACCGGTCCCCTCCTCCATAACCCTAGATCTGCCCTTCTTCTGTGGCACCCTGGATCACTGTTCTTTTCGTGGTGCTGGTGCCCTGGGTCACCATTCTTCTGTGGCACCTCAGCTAACTCTTCCTTCCTAAGGCTCTGATCTATCTATTTCCCTTTGAATCCAATCCCATTCCTGCTAAATCATTCCACTGATTGTTGAGGTATGCAATACATAGTTTAATCTCTGTTCAGTAATACTGAAATGCTTGTCTTTGTATGTGAAAGCAATCTATGCTGCATGATCTGCATATATTCTTGTAAACTGTCTCCAAATTTTCAGCTCATGTTGTGCTTAGGTATAAATTTGATGATGAGCGTGTAACAAAAGAAGATGCTAAGAAGGCTCTTGAAGAGCAATATGGGGGTGAGGAAGAGGTAAGTTCTGTTTGATCTTTTATTCAAGGATAAATGTCTGCAGTCTATATCTCATCTACTTATCACCATTGTTTATGTTTCTCTTTTGGATTAACAGTTGCCCCAAGTAAACCCTGGTTTCAACAATGCTCCATTTAAATTCACGAAGTATTCAAACGCGTATATGCTTGTTTATATTCGTGAAAGTGACAAGGAGAAAATTATGTGCACTGTTGATGAAAAAGACATTGCTGAGCATTTAAGGGTATGCACAACTGTAGCATTATCCTTCTACTTTTACTGTGGATTCCATTTTTGGTATAGTTTGGTTGAGAATTATGGATTTGTGTAGGTAAGGTTGAAAAAAAGAACAAGAAGAGAAAGAACACAAAAGAAAAAAAAAGCTGAAGCTCATCTTTACACCATAATTAAGGTCTGGATCTATGTTTCTTTCCTATTGATCTCATAATCTGAAATCGAGTTTATCTTTTTAGCATTAAATTCTGGCAATGGCATATAAATCTAGGTAGCTCGTGATGAGGATTTGAAGGAACAAATTGGAAAGGATATATATTTTGATTTGGTGGACCATGAAAAAGTCCGCAATTTCCGTATACAGAAGCAAATGCCTTTTAATTCTTTCAAGGTAACATGCTTTCAGAACTCTACAATGGTTTATTTTTATTATAGCTTTATAATACAAATTCCATTCTTGTTATTGATATGTGAAATTGGATTTGACTTTTGTTGTTTATTTAACTTTTATTGAATAACTGTTTAATAGGAAGAAGTTGCCAAGGAATATGGCATCCCTGTGCAGTTTCAACGCTTCTGGTTGTGGGCCAAGAGGCAAAACCATACATACCGCCTAATCGTCCATTGACCCTTCATGAGGAAACACAATCTGTAAGTTATTTGTTCATTTGTTGCTTCAAAGTGCTGGAGCTATATAGATTATTCGGCAGATACTGGGCGTAACTTTTATTTGTTTCATTTTCATGCCATTAGTAATAATGAAATCAGGAACATAATGTTTAGAAGAACAGATAAGGTTTAATAGTTACCGATTAGGGGTGGTCTGCAGATTTGGCTCATGCAATTCTCAAAAGCTATCTTTTATGATGACCTTTTATATCTGTATCTGATCGTCATTACTAAGTATTAGGATTCATCTCAGGCACTTTCGTATCAATGTTCTATATTGTTATATGATGTAGTATAATATGTAAGATGAGCATCATGAAAGACAAGAAATCTTTCATCATTATCAAGGATTGTGCCTGTTCCCAAACACTAAGGGTTGGGATAACTTTAGAAATTGGTTGAGTTTATATATACTTAAGAAAAGGAACCTTTCAGGAATTGGTTTAGCTGATATGGAATACCTTTGCTTCCAGAAAAAAAACAAGTAGTAGCTCAATCTGTTGTGTTTAGTTGTCAAGATGCGATAGCAAAATTGTGAAGAACTTTGTGGAGCCTTGCACTTGTTTATGTGGACCTTTGCAGTGTTATTTTTTGTTTTTGGTCTTCCTTTATTTCCCATTTTAATTTTATGTGATTATATCTCATTCTTTTCTATCCCTGCTTAGGTGGGGCAACTGAGGGAGGTATCAAATAAGGCACACAATGCTGAGTTGAAGCTGTTTTTGGAAGTAGAACTTGGGCTGGTAATGATGTGCTTGATTTGTGCTTCCTTCCTGTTCTGCCTTTTAATTATTCTAGTGTCTGCTGTGGATTTCTTACCAATCTTTGTCTACCCATTTAGGATTTGCGGCCGCTCCCTCCTCCTGAGAAGGTCAAGGAAGATATTCTTCTTTTCTTCAAACTCTACAACCCAGAAAAGGAAGAACTTTGGTATATCTTCTGTTTTAACTGATAACATTGTCATCTTGTCCTAAGTAGTGCTTCTTTATCCTTCATTAAAATAAGTGTATCATCATGCAACTCATGGGGTTGTTTCATCCATGTAGTTATATGGGGAGGCTCTTCGTGAAGGCCATGGGAAAACCTTCAGAAATCCTGGCAAAACTAAATGAAATGGCTGGGTTTTCCCCTGATCAAGAAATTGAGCTTTATGAGGCAAGATTGAAATTTTGTTTTGATATATTTATATTTATTGCCCTGATGATTTATCCACTAGTGCATTGTTGTCCAGATGCATTAATTCTCTCCGTGATGACCTTATGATGGGTACTGTGCTTAAGTTGTTCCATTGGTACATATGCAGGAAATTAAGTTTGAGCCAAATGTGATGTGTGAAATTATCGACAAGAAAAACACTTTTCGTTCTAGTCAGGTTTGTCAATACACTTCTATTCAAAGGGATGTATAACTCAATAAGGGTTATTTATTGAATTATTTCCAAAACTTCTCAATATTTTAGCTTGAAGATGGGGGCATTATCTGTTTCCAAAAATCACCAGGAGCAGACTATGATGCACAAGTGCGATATCCCGATGTTCCTTCATTTTTGGAGTATGTCCATAATAGGCAGGTGTGGTATCCGTTGTCCAACTTGATTACGGTTTTGTACTGTATTTGTTCTTCCGATTTTCATATGATTTTACTTCCATTTGTAAGCTATTATTGCACATTCAGTTGGACACATCTATTTATTTATGGTCATGTTCCAGTTCCACATCATTTCTGGTATGTTTTAGGTCACTAGAAAATATACAGTGAGAATTTTTATTTTATTTTTTCTCCTCTTCTAATGGAACTGATCTATCTAGTGTACCATGTTTACTTTTTTTAATGTGTATCCACTTTACTTATAGCCACAACCAAGCCTCTGCTGATTGATTGCCTTTTCATTGTATTGCTCCAAACTATATGCTGCCGAAGGGACGTCTGTTCATAATGTCCATGCATTCCTTTTCCTCTTCTTTGCATCAGTAAACCAGTTTCTCTCAGTTCATTTTCCAGCAATATGGTTTATTCTTAAGAATAATTGTGGCTCCTTTTATGCAGGCTTTTGCAGTTATTAAAACCTGCTTTCTCATCATGGAGTAACCAAAGGATGATGATTTTTCTTTGGAGAAACCAAAGGATGAATTGTGAGAATTTGCTTATTGTGCATCGTTGTTCGGTGAAATAGTTTAATTGAATATATATATCTCACCCAATATGTTTTTTTTTTTATGCTTCAAGGTCAAAACTTCATACCTATGATGATGTTGTTGAGAGAGTTGCTCGCCAACTTGATTTGGATGATCCAGCAAAAAATTCGGCTTACATCCCACAATTGCTACTCTCAGCAACCTAAACCACAACCTGTCAAATATCGAGGAGTGGAGCATCTGTTGGACATGCTCATCCATTACAATCAGGTTAACCTTTTCTGTTTCTTTTGGTCAATATGAGCATGGTTTCTGTGTAACAAAATGTGTTGGACTTCCTACTAAAGCACTATCTTGTACAGACGTCTGACATCTTGTATTATGAAGTGTTGGATATACCACTGCCAGAATTGCAGTTCCTAAAAACCCTGAAAGTCGCATTCCACCACCCTACGAAGGATGAGGTTTGTTTTCCTGCCACACACATATGGTGTACTGACTAAAGTATTTTGTGTATATCTTCATATGCTCTCTTTTCTCCAGGTTGTGATTCATAGCATCAGGCTTCCAAAAAATAGCACCATTGCTGATGTAATAAATGACTTGAAAACTAAGGTAAGCACTGCATTCCCCTCAACCCTTTCCAAGTGTAGTTTTGTTTGTCAGAGTTACACTTCAGCGGAACTAAGCTGACACTATTGTGTTGACCCTGAATATTTCCATATATCCTTGTTACTTCTATTAGTTCTTTTCCTTGATGTTTGAGACCTGTGTGCAGTGATCACATTTTGGGGGTGTGTCCCTATGGCCGTACCTATGTGTTTTACTTGCTACCTAAAACTTGTTAGGCCCCCTCAGCAAGTATTGTTGCCAATGAACAAAATAAGACTAATTTTTATTGAATGTAGCAAACACTAAAGTAGGTAGGTGGGTCATTCCAGATGTAAGGCTTGTCTTTTCAAAGTCTTATACAACAATAAAGAAAAAAGGACATTTTGTAGCTCTTAAGAGTTAAGACATGAAAGGAAAAAAAGTAGCAGCAGATTGAGTGCCTATCCTTGTCTGGTAATCTAGTTAAAGGGTCTGGTCATACTTGTATTATCACTTATAGTTTGCTATCAAACTGTACTAGGCATCCCACAAAGACTTGGATTTTATTAGTTGAAATTTGTCCCACAGATACTTGATTTAGATCTACTAGGAGTATCAATTGTCCTTGTGTGCCACATGCACCCATTAAATGTGGCGTCTAATTCCTTCATTACCTGCATCTAGAAATCATCTAGTACTCCCTCCATCCCAAATTATAAGTCAAATCATAACCAAAACTTATAATTTTAGGATGGAGGGAGTACCTAGTAAGAATTAGGGAAATGAAGAGATTGAGGATCAAACGAACCTGTAGCAACTAGCAAGTGCTGAGGGCTTCTGCATTCTAGAATCTGGTAGCAGGGACGCGGTGGCTGTCGCGATCTAGTGCTGCCTCGCTGACGCCGAGGTCTGATTACTCAAGCACTGTGGCAGAAGGGCAGCAATTGTGGTGAGCTCTGCCGGCTGTGTGGTTGTAGCTTGGAGTTAGAGCACCGAGCAGCAAGCACGCCTTGACATGGAGGGAAGGAAGCGGAGAGCAGGAGAATGGAGATCAGGAGATGCGAATACGCCATGTGGCCGTGACACTGACTCGTGGAGGCTGGAGTTGTTCGGCTGCTCCATGCATTTGTTCCTGCATACGTGAGTGGCTGAGTAGGCTGTTGATCAATGCTACTGGGCCTCAAGAAATTGATTTGGGGCAAGGCGTTCCGGAGCCCAGTTTCGCCTCTACCGGGCTCCACCCCTGGATATAATGGGGGGCATCTACGCATTTTCTCGTTGATAATAACTTGTGGTTTGCTAAAAATCATGTCTTTGTTGGATGGATGGAGTAAAAGCTTTGTTTGGTGTGAATGTGGGTGTTGTTCTGGTGCTAAACCCTTTTCTTTTCTTAATACATAATAATGATATGCAGCTCTTTTGTGTGTTCAAGTGAAAAAGTAAAAGCAACAGTGAAGTGGCTTTTGTAAGGTTTCTCTTGGTGGTTTGGTTCATTAAACTTTCAATTGTACTAATCAACAGGTTGAACTGTCCAGTCCTAATGCTGAACTACGTGTGCTAGAAGTCTTTTACCACAAGATCTATAAGGTACTTTGGGCCATATGATACATCATTAGCATTACACAATATACATTGATTCTTATGTTTTATTTTCTGGAGAACGGAGATTTTGTAACTAGTGTAATGAATTCTTCTATCTTCTGTATAAAAAACTATCATTTTATTTTTACTATATTCATCATTGCTACTTGCTAATTCAAGTTTTTTCATAGATCTTTCCACTACAAGAGAAGATAGAGAATATAAATGATCAATATTGGACACTACGTGCTGAGGAGGTGTGTAATAATTTTGTCCATTATACTTGGTGGCTGTAGTTCCAATCTGAAAAGTTCTAAGTAACCTCATAAAGCGTGTCCATCAATTGGTGTAGATTCCAGAAGAGGAGAAAAATATAGGTCCAAATGATCGGCTAATTCATGTTTATCACTTCATGAAAGATGTTAATCAGACTCAGGTAGTGCACTTATTGAGTTATATTTGAAGATAGCTATTCAATATTTTTAATGTCAAGAATTGACATTGTTTTGACCTACAGCAAATTCAGAACTTTGGAGATCCTTTTTTCTGCTCCTCCATGAAGGTGAGACCTTAGCAGAAGTCAAGAAGCGCATACAGAGTAAACTGCAAGTCTCTGCCGATGAATTTTCCAAGGTGATCCATCTATTGAAGTTTCTTTTAATGGATGGAGTGACAACATATTAGTATTAATAAATAGCACTACTATTTCTCTGTAATGGCCAGAATTCAGATGCCATACTTTACTATCAAAATTTATCGATTGTCTCAAAAATTTCCAGTCACTTGTCAGGGAAAAAGTCCCGTCTATCACAAGTGAATTAGGTGCATATATTTTATGTCTTATAGAATGATTTGCGGTTTGCCCATTATTTTGTGAACTGTGATAGCAAAATCATATAACAAAGTGAGATTCAGTAACAAATCTTTGATTTTTGTAATTTCTGGGTCTTTTGGGTTATTGCTATTGCTTTTCTTTTCATTGTATTTCCCTTTCTTTTACCTTGAGTTGCATTGCATATTATGCAGCTACAGAACTTATATACCTGTTAATATTCATGTGAGCAGTGGAAATTTGCGTTTATATCAATGAATCGGCCAGACTACCTCCAGGATTCAGATGTTATATCTACTCGCTTCCAGGTAAATTGTTTGATGTTGCCTACACACGTGTCTAGCTGTTTCCATGCAGTTGTCCTGTTTGCTGATCTTTGTCATCTCTGATTACTACAGAGGAGAGAGGTCTATGGAGCTTGGGAGCAATATCTTGGGATGGAGCACACTGATACTGCACCAAAAAAGGGCTTATACAGTGAATCAGGTATGCTTTTTTTTTTTGTTGAAAACAACGCTGTCAAATTTTCTAGTGTCAATTTTGTGCACCATACTAGTGTCATCATAGCTTAGGCAATCATGCTGTGCTTTACGATCTCAAATAGCTGCATCTTTATGTAATCCTTGCTATTTTCAGTGAATGGGTTAAAGAATCTTTGAGCCTGCATGATAATGTATTTTTGACATTGTTGCCTAGAATGGTTTTATAATTGTGACCACCCAAGAAAGACACTTGAATTTTTCTTCAGATATTTGCTTAGACTGTCATTGCACCGATACATGCCCATTGAATTTTTATGCACTTCACTGTACCATTCATATCATGTTTTGTATTCTGGTTCTCTTATGTAATCCTAACTTTCTTCCGGTGATTTCAACTACCTGCAGAACCGTCACTTTCGTATGAGAAGCCGGTCAAAATTTATAATTGAAATTTCTAACTGGTCTGGCCTCATGGTGAAGGCCTCCATATGAGAGGAGCAGCTAGAAAAGGGAGGATAAGGAATTTATTCTGCAGGGAAAAACCTCATAGTTAGCCATTCGGTGTGCCATGGCCATCTATTCCAGTGCTACTGGCCGGCCACTGTCATCTCATCTATAGCAGCCAGCTCCCATAGCGATGTTTTTTTCGTTCTTTCAAGATTTCCCTTCTTTCCCCTCTGGTGATGGTGTGAGTGCATTGATGTCTGTTTCGGTTGGGTACAAGGGTGCTCCGAGGGCAGAAATTATTACTTCATTCTTAGAGCAAAGTTGGGTACATAAGATTTTGGTAGGAGGCGTGTATACAGGCAGGCGGTATAGTTGACCCCGCATATGTTGTCGTGTACTGTTGTTAATGTAGTGACAGTGATTGACTGTAAATTGGTTCCAATTTCCAGCTTCCATCCCATATCTGAAAAAGGGGAGTAATTTTGGTGCCTTTCAGAAACATGCAATATTTGACGTCTTGTTGCAAGAAACTACAACTTGGTTAAGGAACTACTGTTTCCATCAGCAAGATAAAAAAAAATGTAGTTTTATTTATTTTTTTTGTTGGGTTGTGTAGTATCCAGAGATTACGATCTCCGTGAAGTACCATCGAAATTTTGCGGCTCCGTAAAATACAATGGAAAGGTCTGAAAGGTTGGGGACCGTGAACTGAAAGTACCATTTTCCGTTTAATTCAAATGACGGTGCTGTTGTCTGGGTGGGACAAAAATACCCCGATCAATAAGCAGCTTCTCCGGTGAACAATGAAATGTCTTCTCTGATGATCGATCATCCAACAAAATCGCTTCTCTCATGATCGATCGTCCAGATTAGTCTTTTTTTGCGCGCCTGTTCGATCCACGTTGTCCGTGGTCCGTCCTATACCAGCTGCACCGTACAGTACCAGGGGCCAGTTGCTCCCGCGGCAAAACGGCGACCTTCCCCTACTGTACCGCACGCACGGCTGCATTGCATGCTTCAGCCATCCATCCGTCCCGGCATCATCCCCGGCTGGCCCGGCGTTCCCGGCGTTGTGCCATGCCTCGAGAAAAGGGACAGCGAGGAGGACATGGGCGCTGGCGCTGCGGTGCGCCACTACGTGGGAACCGGGAATTTAAAGTCAGACGAGGAGGCGGCATGGGTAGTCGTGGCTAGGGTGGTAAAACAACCTATTTTTTTTTTTGACAACGTGGTAAAACAAACTTTAATTTAGCCGGGACAAATTTTAAAGATTGGATCGGTGATTAGCGGGGATCTGTCTCGTCGTAAAACGTTATGTTAATTTTCAACTAATAATGGAAAGAGTCATTGTAATATTGTGAAAGAAAAGAGGACCAGACATTTTGAACCCCATTCGTCCCCCTAGTTGTGGGGTCTGTGCGCTTCCCAACCTAAACTGCATGGCGATTATCCTTAGGGACAGGTGTTGTCCCATCATCCCGATGGCTGTTAGTTTTGTAGCTGTTAGATGACGGTAGCCTGTCTACAATCCGTGGGTCCGCAAAGTGTATCGGCAGGGACCCGAGAATCTAACATGCTACATTGGCAATAAAAAACAAGGATTGTAGAAGTCAAAAACATACTTTTATTTATGGGATAGAGGGAGTATTCTAGTAGGGTCTTAAACAAGAATTCAAATTATTAAAAATATTTACAGTTAAGGAGGATTGAACGGTCCATGTATTATTCGATCTCGTTGTTAGCGCTCGGATGGTTTAGAAACTATCTCATGCTCGGGTAGCGCTCAGACGACACGTTCAAGCGCTAAAGCCTCTTTTAAAGACCTACACCGTCCGCTTCCGTTGGTAACGTCCGGTTTCCTCTTCCCCTCAACACCCTTGTCTAGCGTGTGTGCACTCTCACTCTCTCGTGGCCTTGTGGGACAACTTTGGGTGACGCCGCCGCCGTCTTGCTGCTTAGTCGCAAGCTTCATCGGTCCTCCATCTGGCAGTCCAACCTTGGGTGGGCAGTGTTGCAGCGGCTGCTTGCCCGATGCCTTGGCCGATGTCGCTCCTCGCCATTTCACCTAGGGCCGTCTTACGGGGTGGGCAACCGTTATTGTTGAAGCCAAAGAGCTAGAGTCGTGGAAAACAGATCCTTAAAAAAGTAGATTGCTAGACCCTTGTTGCTTATTTGCCCAAGGTCCCATGAAATTATTGAGATGGCCTCAGTGTTGGCACTGTGGTGAACGCTTGACTCATCAGTCAACAGCTGGTGGTGAGGAAGGAGGTTTGGGGTCTAGTGCGAGCACGCTGGTAGCTAGGGGCGACCACGCCTAGGGTGTCTCTGCCCATGTTCGGTTCATCGGTAGCTTAGACTGCTTGCACCGGAGACATTAAAGGCACTGTGAAGGCCACGACAGTATAGCCCAAAAACTCTCTGCAGCGGTGTCCTGGATGACTGGCTCTAGTATAGCTCCCCGGTAAAAACTCTCTGGCAGCTCTCGTGGTGTCCTGGGAGAAACGGGTAGATGAATGCCTCAGCGGTACTATTTCAAGCACTAAAACATGTTTTAACCGACAAACCAAAAGCCAAATTAAATTCAATTACACTATATTGAGATAAATCCTTCAAAACAAATCTTGTATTTGAACAATATGTATAGCGGTTGGTATAGTAAATACGATAGATCTTGGGAAGAAAGTGCGGTAAATGAGAGAATCTTGATGAGCAAGATGATAGTCTTGCGGATAGTCTTAGCCGGTAACGAGCACCGACCAGGTATGCACTCCCCTTTTCTTCACTTCCTTATGTGCGACACCGAGCTCCAAATCCTTATCTTAAGCTATTTGGCTAATTCTCTTCGGATCTGATCTGATTGAGTTTATACATGCCTAATTGCCTATTGATGTCTGCCTCCCGATTCAGAGCAGTAAAAAAAAAAAAAAATCGAGTTTTCCTTGCGCAGGTGGAGGAGTCGATGGTGAAGGTCTGGAGGAGCAGATGAGCTAGGGGACCCCTGTGGAAGTTGTTCGACGCTGCGGCCAACGATGGCCCTCCCTTTTCGCGCGGCGGGGAATATTGGGTTTCGGGGTGGTCTCCAGTGCTTCAACGCGCGATGTTGGTCAAAAAGATCCTTACTAAGCTTCCTCATCCCGCCGACCTCGGGACGCCAGTTGTTGAAGCCCTCCATGAGCTTGAGCACCGTCGTCAGTTGCGACCAAGCGCATATATATCGGCAGTGGCCATGCGGGACCCTTGGTGGTTTGTGCGCCAGTGGTCCACATCAATCCCGGATCTGGGCTAGGTGAGCGATGGGGCGGCGGAGAGAAGTAGGTGGTGACGATGGGGGCAGCGGAGAGAAGTAGGTGGTGACGAGATTGGTACGTTTGGTGGAATTGGTGATGGATTGACCCTTAGCCCCAGAGAAAAGGCGACTGATCAAATGTCACGAACACAAACGATAATTTAGGTGGTCGCCGGCGTCGACCTGATGCGAAATGGTTTCGAGAAGAAATCAATGGCAAGAGAAAAAATTTGATTTGGTTGTTTAATTTGACGCCGAAAAGGCTTCCACCCAGAAATTCAATACCTTTTGGAAGCGGGTGACCGTAATTTTTTTTAGGCCCAATAACATAGAAAACTATGGGGCTGTGCCAGAGGCTGACGGTTGTGACACTGTCGTGCACACAACACTGTGAGTTATATCTTTTGTGTATCTTTCTGTACTGCGAGGCGTCACCTCGTCGTCCTCTCCTCCTTCTCCGGTCTCTTGCACACGGGCTTGTAGGGGTGAGGACGGCGAAGCTACAGGGCCGGCCGCCGGCGCCGGCGCCGTGTCGTCGTTGCCGCTGTTGTCTGGGGGCTTGGCCAGTGACACGGTGATGAGCACCATCTCAAGCGTGAGTCACACACCGGCCGGGTTGGCTTGATAAAGTTGGTCGTCGGAGGTTTTTGTTTATCTCGGCTAGTTTAGCTTAGCTTAGCTCCTAAAGTGAAGCAGGGCCGCTCCCGCCGGCCATACACGCTTATATAATCAGATACCATCTGATGATGGGAAAATTATGATGCTAAAGCTAAATAAAGGCACCTGCATCCGTACGTCACAATACTATTCAAAGTGACGTAGCTGGTTGTTGAGAGACACTGCGATATGATGAAACGACGACCGCATTTGCACTGTGGCTACCTGCATGCCGAACACACCAACAACTAAATAATAAATTTTATCCTTCCGTCGTCGAATAATAATCTGATGCGGCGCGCACGTACAATCTCCGGCCAATTTTGTAAAATATATTAAAATATTTTAATAATTTAATATTTTTAAATAAGTGATTACTATTGTAAAAATCTTTTAATCTTGATTTTTTAATAAATTAATTTTAAGGTATAAAACAAGTGCTTATTTTTTTACTCGTTCTTAAACTAAACTGGATTTTCACGAATGACCTTCAAAAAATAACACATTAATTTGCGGCGCCTCGGAGTATAATTCTATCCTTCTGTCGAATAATTAATCTGATGCGGCGTGCACGTACAGGCTCTGCCCAATTTGTTAATTAGTCCCAAAGCATTGGCTACCTTTGATTTGTTCATGTGCATAGCTTTCAACCATAATTACTTATTTTAAAACATATTGATTATGTATGTATACTAGCGAAGCTTTCTTACACAAACGTGTATACTAGATTTTTAAACTACTAGTATACGTACACTAGATTTTTACCCTATATATACCCTCTTCTTTCCAAATTATAAGTCATTTTGACTTTTTTTTTTATCCATTTATATGTATAAGTACTATAGCTTTGATTTTGGCTCATGCCATTACTAAGTCTCAAAAGTCAGTACTGCGTGCAGGGATTTCGAGTTTCACTAAAAAAAAACGAAGGAGAAAGCAATAATTAAGGGTTAGCCGCAGAGGTTAGGTTCTAAAAAAAAGAGTATACGTATCAGAACGTAGCACTCCGGGTTGCCATTAGAAGTTGAAGTCAAACAACGTGAGTTGGGAATATTGATTTCAATAATTTTAAGTTGTTGAGTTTGTATCCGTTGAAAATTATATGTTTAGATTTGTTTTAAAAATACTTTGATTATACATATGTCACACCAATAATAATAAGAGGTCAAAGTTCGTTTTGGAGACCATTCAAACGCAAAACCAAACCGAATAGCTAGAAGCACTGACCAGGCCACTAGCTAGTTGAAGTCAAACAACGTGAGTTGTGCGTTTGATTTCAATTCTCAGCTAATAATTGCAGTCTCTTTTCCCGGCCCACTGTATATATACTTTCTTCTCTCTATATAGAGTTAAACGCACCTGCATTTCTTAAACTTGTCAAGTGTACCATCTAGGTCCATAAACTTTAAAATGTATATTGAGTACTTAATTTGTTAAGTTGTTCACCATGGGTCAAAAACCTTCTTAATGGCCTGGGTATAAGATTGCTTATCTGCTGTACACACTGTAGGGCTGTTCGGATGACGGTTTCTACGGATGATAAGCATAAGTTAGCTGATGCTGCTTTGTTGTGAGCGAAAAACACCGTATCTTATCATGGTTGATAACTTCAAATGATCATTGATGAGGGCATCAGAAAGCTAATGAGCCTCAACGCCACTCTGTCACATAATAGGGATCAGCCGATTGTTAATCAGAAGGAGCGAGCTGCTTTGAGCTCTGTCTGTGCGCATCATGAGTGCGAACGACGACCACCTTTTGGCCGTCTGTTGCACAGACAGAATTTGAATAATCTGATCTGACGCGGCGCGCACAGCCGCACGCAGCTACCACCACCAGCCACGCACTACTACATAACAAGCGCCGGTGAGATGCAGCGTGCGATCACTGATCGATCAAGCTAGTGATCAGCATTGCAGTTGCAGCTGGATCCATGGCTTCTGCTGTAACGCGGAGCTCTCTGTCTCTGTGTCGTCACCTCGTCATGCTTCTTCTTGCCCTAGCGGCGGCTCCTCGCCGTGTCGGAGCAGTGGCGGTTGAGCGCGGCGGCGAGGCCAGGTGGCACGTCGTGGCCGTCAGCTCGCCTGCTTCCGAGCACGGTCTGCAATGGCACCGGCTCGTCCAACACGGCGGCTCTCAGCGTGGTGCACCGGCACGGCCCGTGCTCGCCGCTGCACACACGAGGTGGCGGACCACCGCCGCCATCACACGCCGATATCCTCCGCCGGGACCGGCGCAGGGTGGAGTCGATACGCCGGAGGATCATGGCCGGCGCGTCGTCGGCGAGCAGCGGCGTGTCCCTGCCGGTGCGCTCGGGCACGTCTCTGGGCGACAGCAACAACTACGTCATCACGGTCGGCCTCGGCACGCCGGCGAGGGAGTTCACGGTGGAGCTCGACACCGGCAGCGACCTGTCGTGGGTGCAGTGCGCGCCGTGCAGGGGCTGCTACAGGCAGCGGGACCCGCTCTTCGACCCGGCGCGGTCGTCGACGTTCTCCGCCGTGCCCTGCGGCGCGCCGACGTGCCAAGAGTTCGCCGCGCAGAACTGCTCGTCGTCGGCACCGGGCGGCAAGCAGCTGCAGCAGTGCGGCTACGTGTTCCCCTACGCCGACGGGTCCATGGCCAAGGGAAACCTCGTCCGTGACACGCTGACGTTGTCGCCGTCGGAGACGCTCCCGGGCTTCGTCTTCGGGTGCGGCCACGCCGACACCGGCGCCTTCGGCGTGGCCGACGGGCTGTTCGGCCTCGCCCGCGACAGGGTGTCGCTGGCCTCGCAGGCGGCGGGCAGGTACGGCGCGCGGTTCTCCTACTGCCTGCCGTCGACGTCGAGCGCCACGGGGTATCTGTCCCTCGGCGGCGCGGCGCCGCCGGTGAACACGCAGTTCACGGCGATGGTGAGCCGCAGCGACACGGGCATGCCTTCGCTCTACTACGTCAACCTCGTCGGCATCCGGGTTGCCGGCGTGGCGCTCGAGATCCCCCTGCCGCGTTCGCGAGGGCCGGCACGATAATCGACTCCGGCACCGTGGTCACCTTCCTGCCGCCGGTCGGCTACGCCGCGCCCGGTCGGCCTTCACGCGGTCCATGAGCAAGTACAAGAGGGCGCCGCCGCTGGACAATCTAGACACGTGCTACAACTTCACCGGCGTCGCGAGGGTCAGGATACCGGCGGTGGCGCTGGTGTTCGCCGACGGCGCGACGGTGAGCCTCGACGCCGTAGGGGTGATGTACGTGTCGACGACGGTGGCGCAGACGTGCCTGGCGTTCGCGGCCAACGATGACGAGACGTACGTGGGCGTCATCGGGAACACGCAGCAGAAGACGTTCACCGTGGTCTATGACGTGGGCAACCAGAAGATAGGATTCGCCGCAAAGGGCTGCAGCTAGCTCAAGTTTGCCATGCCATGGTTTATCATTTTATATATACATACATAATTAATTATTAATTAGACCATATAGAAATCAAAAAAATAATTACTCTACGAATACAAATAATAATACAAATATAAGGCTTTCTGCGTT